>CM038226.1:103807425-104270131 GCA_021442155.1 Cymbidium sinense
TCCAACGACATTCTAATAGATGTAAGTCCAATCTATGTTTGTCATGTAGACATTACATTATTCAAATTGGCATTAAAATAGATGTAAGACCAATGTTTGTCTACAAGACAAACTTCAATCACACAAATTTGACATATTCCAACGGATGTACGCTCTACGTATGTCTACAATGCAAACTTCATAAAATTGAATTATTTGATAGACTTATAAATCTAGCATAAATAATTCAATAAACACTTACACAACAAAACCTATACAATAATTCTAGTTTACTCAGGATATCTGAGATGAGACAACCCATGACTAATAATCAAACTCCTTGGACATTACAGCTAATAGCTCTCTGATATTGGTAGATTATAATAACGACAATCTCGAGATGATGGAACTATAGGATCTTGATCATAACTACCCTCATTTTTTTTAAACAATTATACACACCACACCACTAGATACAAATTTCTTCCAGAGATATACGTTTATTTCCAACCTTAATCGAAAATACTCTCTCCTCGCTATAAGAGGGGTAATTAACTATCGATGTTTGTTTGGTTCATATGAAGTAGAACCTAGATCTAAATAAACCCTAACATAATGTTCGAGGCAAATATGGTTGAATATAAATCAATCTGTCTCATGAAGAACAAACTCCCTAATATCCTAAGATGATAGAGATTTCAAAGGTATTTTTCTTGAGTGATAAAAAAAAGGCACCTTTGTATGCTCATATCACCACATTAGTAAGCATGCAAATTTCTAAAGCCCATTCACCAAATCAAGATGACCAATGTCTTGGTTATTTAATTTAAATAATAAGGGTTGATGAGCATAATTGTTCTAGAGATTATGATAATGCCAACCCATATAATTTAAGGTGAAATTCAATAACTCTCCCTTTCGGCTCAACTTAATGATTATATACTTTAGATATCCTCTATCTCATGTTCTCCAAACCAAACACTCTAAAATCCTGAAGGACCCAACATTGTGCAACCACAACCCAGATGACACCTAAACATGACAGCCATGAGAGACCTCCAATGTACATATGTTGTAGATCTCTAAGTCCTGATAACAAAAGTGCATTACCATTGAATCAATACACTGAATTTATAATCTCCTCATCAACAAATCAGTACACCATTTAAAATAATTTAACATGAGATCAATTTATCTAATCATCTTCAAATGGTCTTCAACTAGTATGTTATGAATTTTTCTGCTTCTCCAATTCATGATGCACTATATGGATAAGAGACAAAAAATTTTGACTCAACACCACTCAAATTTACTCCTTACAACCCATAAATTCAGTCAGCACCCTTTCTTTCATGAAAATAAATGGCCATTGCAAACTTTAAATAGTTCAACATTTTTGGGAGGTCTGATAAATCCCTAACTACTAGCAATGTCAAAATCACATTTCTACTTTACTATGCCAAAATCAATTGTTTTGTGCATTGCATTATTTCCCATATAAACATAACAAGATAACAACTAGCACACAAGTCATAATTGAAAAAAACAATTATTTCAGAGAACACATTTAGAGCAAGAAGTTAGTTCTAGAATCCATTGATCATTGTAACTAATTCAAGGAGTTACCAAAAGAGCATCACCTAAATCTGTTCCTTAGCAATGTGTAACAAAACCAGCACACATTCATATGTCCTCATGTTTGTCTCTAGTATGCTATTCCTTTCTTTCCAAAGCAGCTTGATAATCTCTTGATGCGCATTTCTCTTTGCAATGAAGTAAATCAAGCCTTTGTACTTACTATAAAACATTTAACATGATTAGAGGCAAACATTTTAAAAGGGTTTTTCTTTCCTTCATCAACAACCCCTCAATTTGCACATTTATTACATCCACAAGAATAATAATCACATCTTAAAAAATGATTGTTGAAAATAAATTCTTAACATCCACTAAATTAATTGTATCTCTACTAGCACAAGAATGACAAAGTTTAATATTCATCATCAACTGACAATATTTATATTCCCTAAATCCTTAAGAATGAAAATAAACTCATTAAAGCATACAAACTAAATTTTAATATCAGCTTCAAATGAAGTTGATTGAAGAGGTTTTTAGACATGTATAAAGACTTTCAATTAAACCACAACCACTCCATGATTATTTTATCAAGATCTCTATCAATATCACATCTATCAAACATGATTGAATCAACGAAAAAGCTTTTTCATTCATCTCTATTTTATCCTCTTCATATAAAGTCTCTGCCATGAATGCTCTCATTATTTTTTGTTGAGCTACCATATCTCATATCATGACTCTTCAAGATCCAAAACTCTTTAAGCTATCAAATTTCATAATCTCATACTTCATCTCTATTGTATTTATAAGAAAATGTAAAGTCAATTATTGAAAAAGAAACTTTTTATTTATGAGAAAGTGACTGTGAATTACTAATTTAATGAACATTTAAAATAATAACAAAAAAATGATCCCAAATGAAGTTGTCTAAAGTTACATGATTTACTTAAAATAATTGTTACATCTATCTATAAAGAAAGGGAAAGAAATCACTAAATATCAAAAAACTACACATAAATATAAATAACTAGCCACAATAAACATTCTTTCTTAATCTCACCATAAAAAAATGTTGGTCTCTCAAAAAATAAACCAAATAAAAGATAATCTACAAAACAATGTAGGAGACAGCCAAACTTGCACTCATCACAGCCATTACAATTATTTTTTTGCAAATTCGCATGACCCTCACAAACTCAACAGAGCATACAACAAAAAAAAAACTCAATATCACCTATGGCCTGATCCTTAAAATGCAAAAAATAATAGACCACTTCAACTTTTCATGCCACGGCTTGAGTAAATAGACATGCAAATCTATAGAGCCCAATTCACGGATCCAGTTAACAGATGTCTTAATTAAATAATAACAATGAATGATTAGCAAAATTGTTATAGAGAACATGATAATGCAGGACCATATAATTTAAAATAAAACTCAATACATCAACATCTGACATCAAAAAATACTACAAAGATGCTTCTGAAGATAGAAACATCCAGTTGTCTTAAAGCCAACACAAAATCACTAAGCAACAATTGACATCAGCAACACAATCAAGTTGATTGCAATGACTTAAGTATTTCAATTATCTTTGAAATATGAAATCAATCAGAGAAAACCTGTAAAGATTGGCATATGCTTGAAGAATTTAATTATTTTTTTACATAAACGCTTCTTAAAAAGCATACAAGATCAGTGACGGTACATTAACTTGTTCGGTAAGGAAGAACTGCCTTCAGGCCTATAGGTTCAGCATTAGCTTCAAGAGGTTTGCGGATAGAAACCAAAAATAAAAGAAAGAATTATATGTGCAGAAAAAGAACATTAGCTTCAAGTCAGCTAAAGATGAACACAATTTGGCAGACGTTCATCCAGTTGAAAAGATATGCAAAGTACATCCATACAGTTAAATTGTATGGAAAAACGTATCACACCTAGAAGCCAATTCCTAACTATGGAGTGAATTATAGACACTAAACATGCTCTGATTGTAAACCAGGAAGCCTGGTTTAGCTCCTGAACTTGCTAAAATCCCTAATAAAATCTAAAAGATCATCAGTAAAAATAAAATAAAAGAATATGATAAAGAAGAAAAACACTACCTTGCAGCTTGCACGGTGAAAATACTTGTTGGTCTGCTTTTGCAAAAGAGTGGACACTACCACCACTGCAGTACTCTATCGACAACAGTACTCTATCGACAAAAGAACAATTTTGAACTGTGCATAAAAAGTTGGCAAAAAGGGATGATCTAGAAGTTGAAAGAAGAGTACTACATATTCACTGATTCCAATAGGTACAAGATGAACAAAATACTTTTAGGAGAAAGTATAGCCCAATTGATGGTCCTCAATTTAAACTTTGAAGGAATCAGCCAAAATCGCCTCTATGAGGGAAAGAAAAAAAAGGAATGAAACACACCCAACTCCTTATAATAAGATATGTAAATGAATGCACAATTTTAAATTTAGTTTATATTAGTATACAAGTGGCTGTCGAACAGCATTAGGAGCTGGTTACTGGTATGGCGTGACTTTACGGATTGTATTTTGTAAGCCCTCTAGATGGAAGTTTGTATGAAGGCAGGAAACCTGAAGTCCAGGCAGGCAAAGAAACTATCTACCAATGACTGGGAAGGTTGCATTCTGGCAGGAGTTGATTGCAAGCTGTGGAATTAATGTGGAAGATCTATAACAAGGAGACAAGAGGGCAGTAGGTGTGATGTCAATTGCAAGAACAGGAATTAAGAAGCTCAATTGAGAATTTTCACTCCCTTCAAGCTGGAAATACATGTTAATCAGTCATAGCTAGGAAGTAAAGTTTTTAAATTGAGATTGTTCAAGAGCCTAAATAAAGATATCTACAATCTAAAATTTTGTTAGAGTCTAACTTATTTGGATGATTCCATCAATTTCAACATGCTTTGATCAATCATGTTGGATTGGGTTCTTAGTAATGCTAATAATAGAATAATTATAATGGTTGGCACATTTCATTATCATAATGGAAACATAAAAATCTTCAAGAAAATTTTAAAGCCATGCACCTTCATAAATAATAAGGGCCATGGCCTTGGATTCGGCTTTAGCACTTCAAGTAACAACGGATTGGTTTTTGCTTAGCCGTATAACTAAGTTTCCCCATATGAATGAGCATTACCAAATATGGATTTATGCTCTATTACAAAATCTGCCCAATCAACATCAATAAAAATTTATATGCCTATTATATTTCTCTTTTTGAAGACCAACCCTTCTACAAGTGCCTTTTTAAAATACATTAGTATCCTGCATACATCATCAAGGGGCTACTTTATAGTATTATTCATAAATTGACTATCAATACTAATAAGAAAGCAAATATCAAGTTTAGTATGAGACAGATAAGTTTCCTTTAGTAAGTTTGAGGTGTATTTCTGTTACAAAACAATGATAATACTATTTTTATGCCAAGGTAACAATTTAATAAGCCAAGATCCTTTATTTCAAATTATTTAGCAAGGGCACCTTTCAACTTGTTTATTCATGGCAGTCCCCTATCAAGATAATATCATCAAAATAAATTATCATGATATAAATTTTACTTTCAGATGATTTTTTAGTAAATAATGTGTAATCAAGTTGTCCTAGAGTGCAACCACACCACTTAACCACCATAGTGAATTTGTCAAATTGAGCTCTTAGTGATTGTTTGAAGCCATATAAAAGTTTCTTGAGTATGCAAACTTGGCATATAAACTTTTCTAGATCCTTATTAAAAAAGGCATGTGTTACATCTAGTAAATGGAGTAGCCAATATAAACTTATATCAATAGAAAAAATTAATCTTATAGTGTATATATTTTTTACAATTAGAGCTAATATTTACTGATAATAAATATCATATACTTGAATGAAACCTTTTGCCGCAAGTCTTCTTTTTATATCAGCGAGTATTTATATTAGATTTGCATTTCACATTGAAGATCCATTTGCATCCAATAGCTTTCTTCCCATTAGGAAAGGTTTGAAAGCTTCGAAATATCATTTCTTTCAAAAGCCTAAATTTCTTCTTGAACTGAATTTCTCCATTTAAGAATTTTTAAAACATCTTGAACACTATTTGGAATGCCCAAGCTAGAAAGATTTATAATAAAAACATAGAACTTACGAGATAATTTGTCATAAGATATATAATGAATGATTGGGTGATTGGCACTTTCTTGAGAGCAACAATAGGCATTAAAATCATCATCAAAGTCAATATTACATTATCCTAGTGGATTGATGTCTACCTTATTGGTTGAATTCTCTTGACATTTGGTATAAATAATCCATTCATCTTATTCCTTATATGTGATTCTCAAAAAGATTCAAGTAGATTTGGAAGAGGTGTAAGTTTAAGTATCAACAAGAAATGATTGATATTATCACAAAATTCATATTCACAAAAACAGTTGACATTCCTTCCCTAAATGTTAGTTTTGGAAAAGGATACACTTTCAAAGAAGGTTACATCCATGGGGGTGTAGTATTTTTTAACATTGGAAGAGTAATATTTGTAATCTTGTTTGAGAAAAGAATAGCCAATAAAAAAATATTTTATGATTTGTAGATTTAATTAACTCATGCATCATAATAAATATACACAAAGTTGAATAATCAAGAACTATGATAGGAATGATGAAATAAGTCAATTGGTGGAATAGGCATTGACAGGGGTTTGATAAATTTTTTTTATTTTAATATAAAATCAAAGACATATGATTAATAAGGTATGCAACTATGAAGACAATCTCTCCACAATAATATTTTGGGGCATTGCCAATAATCATAATTAATCGAGTAAGTCTTTTTCCTTTATGCTATCTTATTTTGTTAAGTATAGATATAAGTAGTTTAATGAATAATTCCTTATTAGAGAATATATCCTCTAAGAATATAATGAAAATTCTTCCTTATTGTCACTTCAAACAACATGAATTTGAGTTTGTAATTGGGGCTATATCAAGAACTAAAACTTTTGGAAAACAAAATTAGTTTTAAGCTTATCATTCATTATAAAGATTTCAAGTGATTCAAAAGTGATCACAAATAAAAGATAAAAATCATCTATCACAAAACTATTATTCACCCAATATAATCCCAAAATGTCACTATGGATACTTGCAAAAAATCAGAATACTTTATAAGAACCATGATAAGAAGTACAAGTCATTTTAATAATACATTTTACACTAAGATATCTTAGGATTTCTATTGATGAAAATAAAAAGAAATAATTCTTTTAGGTAAATGAAGTTTGGATGACCAAGGCAAAAGTTCCACTACATGACTCCACTTTCATTGGAGAAAGATATATATTGAGCATTTTTTCCTCGCCTTTCAAGATTCCCTTCATAATTTAGAGGGAAAATACCAACAACTTCCTTGATTTTATTATTCTTATATCCCCATCTTGAAATTCACAATGAGTAGAAAAAAAATAGTAATACAATTTATATCCTTCATAATTGATAATAAATTGCAAGAAAGGGAGCTAAAAGAATTGAGTTAAGAAGCCAGAGAAGTAGAGGTATTGATAGTTCCAATGCTAGTTATTTGTGATGTTCACTGATCAACAACTATGATTATATAATCTTTTAAACAAGGATGAAAGGTTTAAGCTAAGGAAAAATCATGTGTCATATAATCAAAAGCTCTAGGGTCCACTAACCAAGATTTTGTACATTCATCGCACATAGTAAAGGCATTCCAAATCATACATTTTTGAGTAATTGCACTAATGATGCTTTCTAGTTCAAATGTTTTTGGATCAAATTGGACAATAATCAAACTTGATTCATGGCATGAGGTGACACCAAAGAAATATATTCTTTCCAAGGCCATTTCGTGTTTAATCACCATCCTGGTTTAAGCAATAAAATCATTTGAGGAAAAAGAAGGAAAACTTAAAATTCTAATAGGATAAGCAAAATTGAGAAGCATATAGAGTAGAAAATGTAGAAGCATAGCTCTAACAATATGTTGAAAAATATAAAAGAAAAATTCTACAAATTTTCTTATTCCAAGCACAATTTATAAGAGACAGCAAACCTAATTTGTGGGCTTTGATTTAAACTAAGAAATCGATCATGATGGACCCTAAGAGAGAATGGAAAAAGCATAAATGTAGCACACCAATTAATTAGGATAAGGTATTTAAGTGAATTCACAACTTTAAATTTATTCACCATTTGGAAACAAGTGGCTAAGGGAAAGTATTAAAAAACTAGTTGTGGCGTGATTTTAAAGATTGTGTGTAGTAGAGGCCTTCAAATGAAAGGTTGCATGAAGGCAAAAGAGTTGCAATCCATACAAAGGAAAGATGATCAACTGTTATTAACTAGGAAGATAGCATTCGGGGAAGATGCTGCTTGTGAGCCTTATTAACAAAGGTACTTTCCAGATTGATTGCAGGAGTAGAAACTAAGGGGTTGAATTCAAGATTTCCGCACAAGAAGGAAAAGGATCTATTATCAATTTGTGGTCTAAATAGTTTATGATCTGATTAGTTTGTTTCTACTAATAATTGAAGCCCTGCTCATAACTATCAATGCAAGATATATGCTAATGGCTAATACCTTAGAGCTCAACCAATTGCACTATAACATATCCACTTGAGTGGTTTGAAGTTACGAAGATCAAGTGGTGGATATCTAGAGCTTGTTATTTGGATTGCATCCTTGCAACTGTCATGGCTAGTATTCCATTTGATAGGAACAATGGTCAATACATTAGTAGATAAACATTCATCAACCTAAAAGCTTAAGTTGATGCATAAGGGTTGTTAAGAACTCGACTCCTATATCTAGGAGCTAATGATCCTTCTAAATGACTAATGAACACAACAACAACAACAACAACAACAAACCTTAATCCCACTATGGGTGGGGCTACATGAATCATTCGTCTCCATTGTCTATTATGTGTCAAATTCTCATTTCAATCAAGTATACTAAAATCATTTTTTATACATCTTAATCAAATCTTTTTTGTCCACCTCTACCTTTCTTAACATAAGCCTCTAATCTCTACTCTCCTAATGGTCATGGACGTAATGCTTTATGTGGCCAAACCATCTAAGGCGACTCTCTCTAATCTTATCTACCACTGGAGTTACTCCAACTTTTTCCCGAATAACTCATTTTGCATTCTATCTCTAAGAGTAAAGCCACTCATCCACCTAAGCATCCTCATCTCAGAACACTTAACTTAGTCTTATGCTTCTCTTTATTGGCCAACATTCTGCACCATAAGTCATTGCAGGTCTTACCACCATCTTATAAAATTTTTCCTTAAGTTTAAGTGGAACTTTTCTATCACATAATAGGCCAAATGCATTCCTCCACTTCAACCATCCAACTTGAATTCTACTAATAACATCTTCATCTATTTCACCATCATTTTGAACAATTAAATATAAACGCTCTTAATGACTTGTTCACCTAATAACACCACTAGAACTTATAACTAAAATTACACTCCATATATTCAATTTTAGATCTACTTAAAGCGAAAACCTTTAGACTATAGTTGACCTCCATAATTCAAGTTTACTTGGACTCCCTCTAGTCTTATCAACAAGAAGAATGTCATCATCAAAAGCATACACCAAGATACATCTTCTTGTAAATGCCAAGAGAACATCCATAACTATAAAAAAAGATAAGGGCTTAAAGTCGTCCTTGATGTAATCCAAGCAGAACAATCCTCCTTGTGTTTGGACACTGAAATGCTTATTTCAGTATACGCTTCATGACTTGAATATAGCGATATTAACTCTTTTGTTCTCTCGAACATCTCTTGAAACTTTATCATAAGCCTTCTCTAAATCAATAAATATCATATGTAGATCCTCCTTACTTTCTATGCTTCTCCATCAAACCCCTTAACAAATGTATAGCATCCATAATAGATCTACACGGCATGAAAATGATTGTGAGAAACGTATCACATCATAACTTTATCTTTTTACTCTGTAATTTTAATGTATGGCACATTAACTAATTATACATAATTTGCACTCTTGTGCATCACCTTAAATAGGAACCAACAAACTCTTTCTCCACTCATTCGACATCTTTTAGTCTTTAAAATTTCATTAAAAGATTTATAAGACAAGAATTCCTTGATCTCCAAACATTTCCTCTATTGAAATATTATCAGGTCCTCTTTTCATTTTCTTTAAAGCTATTTGATTTATTAATCTGACGATAAAATGAAATTCTCTATTTTTTTGGGTATTGGGTTCTAAAATCAATCAATCTTTCAGATCTTTTCGTTGAAAAGTTTATCAAAATCTCTCATTCTTTATTTTCATATCGCTTTTCTAAAAAAATATTTTATTATTTTATATTGTACTCATGGTATGTCTCTTATCTCTGGTTGGTTTAGCTTGCATCTGTCTTTCCTTGCTGGTATCCCAATCTTATATAAATCGGAAAATTTAAATTTTTGCGTCATATCTTCTTTCTAGAATCTCTGGCCTTTATATATTTCCCTCTAGGAGTTTTTACATCTAAAGTTTTATAACAATCTTATATTTTTATCTTTTCTTTTACTCGACTCACTGTGGGATCAGAAAATTATGACCTCTTTTGGAAAACAAAGAGTTGTTTAAGTGTCGGTGATAATTTCGAGATGAATAGTAGATAATATATTATTTGCAGAGATTTAGTTCTTTTGGTGAAACTTTTTTATCTCTCATTCAGGGTTCCTATAAAGCTAGTTAATTACACTCCAAATCTTGAGAAGTTTGATTAAATTTAGTCGATGAATCGTTAAAGTATATATAATTGCGATTGAGTGGAGTTTAGAACTTATGAAATTTATTATTTTAATTTAAAACTTTTGTGGGGGGAGCGATGGCCGTCTAGATCCCATGATTAGTCATCAGGTATCGTGGTAAACTTAGTCGGAAGGGTAGTCGACCGACTAGAAGGATCGCGTCACACAGATTCGTCGTCCAAGGTGTCTTGTACGCAGGGGTGGAGTTTGTCTGGGGACAAATATAAATCAATCTTACGTAAGGTTTTTTGCAAATACATTCTTTCCCAAAGAGCAAAACCGTTGGATAATGCGGCCGTGGCCAATTTAGTGGTGTATATCATGGCGAATACCCGGTCGAGGGCTCGTATGTCGCCATTTATGTGGTGTTCAGCAAAATCCAAGGGGCCACGTCTTCTGAGCTTTAGAAATATTTGAGTGTGAAGGTAGTTATGTATTTAATTTGACGTTATTTTGGCAAAGTTTTCTTAATTTGTCAGAAAGAAAGCGATTCGGAGGGTGGATTGATTTTTTTTAAGTTTTAATTTAAATAATTAATTTCATTTTTATTTATATTTTTGTTATTTTATTTGAATTTTGATCATTTTTTGGTTGATTTATATTTGAATATATGATCATTTATCATTAAAATTTTAATTATAATTATCTTCGATCATGTATCGATTGATAGGCATCTGCTACTAGGTTTTCTAGGAGGGTTTTAATTCATTGTCTCGAAGTATAATCCTTCAAATCTAGCTTGAACAGGATGGGTTTGAGACTTTTCTTCTTGAGGGTTTGAATTTTAAATTTATGTGATTGATTCATATCTTGTATTATATGAGAATTATCCGAGATATTATTTGAAATTCTTATAATATCAAATTTTTTAGATTTTTGTTAACGGGTCAAGAAATCTAAGAAGCGTCTTGTATATTTATCTTGCATTTGGATTATATATGTCTTTTAAATATTTGATATTGGATACTTCAACATACAATATCTTTTTTGAAAATTGTATGGACATATGAATGTTAGTGAAGTAGTTGAATTTATGATGTATGAAAATGAGTTTTGATATAAGATTTTTAGGTTTTGTTAAAGGACGGTCAGAAAACAAGGAAAATAAACTGTCATTTCATTTATCTTGCTGAGGATGATCTAGATTAATTATTTCAAGATCTAACCTTGTATTCTAGATTGACATGGAGGATCGGGGCTTTCTTGAGATCTTGAACTTGATAGATACATTAACAATGATGTGGATAGATTTATCTTTTATCATTATGATATAAATTAACTTTTAAGATTTATAATAGCGTCATTAGATTTTTAGGTTTGTTAACCGATCCACATAGCTGTGATGTGTATAGATATAGATATTGATATTAAATCAGGGTATTGTACATTATTTGAACACACTTATTGATCGTAAGTATGATTAAATAATACTTTTCTTTTGATCAAGTAAAATGTTGTAAGATAAAAGCGTATTTATTTAAAGTATGTTATGAATCTATAAATACCATTTTATCACAAATCAATGAGGATATGTGAAATAAATCACTTGAGGGTTAATCAATGTATGAAGTAATAAACTAAAATAGATTTAGCATTTGATTGAAAATATGATGCGTATATTTGGGCCAAAATCCCTTTTCAAAATCAATGAGGATATATAAATAAATCATTTTGAGTCATTTAATCAATAAGTAATGGGACAAAAGACTTATGCATTTGATTGAAATATGGTAGCATGTTGTTTGGTAAAATCTCTTTTAAAATCAATGAGGATAAATGGTGAAATAAAAATCATTTTGAGGCCCATTAATCATTATAAAGTAGTAACAAATAGACTTAGCATTTGATTGAAATAAGATATCATAATGTTTGGGCCAATTTTATCTCACAAATCAGTGAGGAAAAATAAAGTGAAATAAATTATTTTGGAGGCATTTGATCAATCATGAAGTAGTAAGAATAAAATAGACTTAGGCATTTGATTGAAAATAAGATATATGAATAATGTTTGGCCAAAATCCTTATCTGCCACAAATCTATAAAATAAAAATTTTGAAATTATTTTGGATTTGATCGATCATGAAGTAGTAGAAAGTGGGCCTAATTTTATATATCTTTCTTTGCTCTAAATGAATGGAAAGTGGCATATAATATGATCCATGGCATATTTCTCTTAATAGAGAGAATAGGACAAGACATGAGTGAATGTCATATGTCATTAAAGAGACAAATGGTAAGGTAGATGCTATGTCATAAGTTAAAAAGCAAGTAAGTGAATTAAATGAATCACCTTTGCATGTAAACTTATGACAAAATGGCACATAAATCTCATCCCATTTCATAAGGGTGTATGACAAAGGATGAATGAAAGGAAAGGGTGGAAAGTTCTCACATGCATGTATGCATGAAATAAGAAAGAGTTAATTTATATTTGTTTATTTAACAGGAAATGACAAAAGAAAGAGTTAATTTATATTTGTTTATTTAACTCATATTTTTGTCATACATCATTAAGAATAAATGATAAAGAAATCTAAAATTTCTGCATGTGCATGTAGCATGACACATGGCTAAGTTTGAATTAAAACCCCTTGCATGCAACTTATGACAAGCTTAAACATGTATCAATGGGATAAGATAAGTGATAAGAGGGAGAAATTTAGGAGGCTATAAAGAAGGGATTCACCTCTCAAAACCTTCTCTACTTTCCTTTTCTTTTTATACTACAAGTCAAGTTCTTTCAATTCTTACAAAAGTGTTAATTGGTGCCTAGACTTGTAAGTTAACTAACTGATTTTCTATTTTTTATATCCTCTGATAGATGTCATGTCATCTTGTAGATTTGATTTAATATCATTTTTATGTGTTTCATATATATAATTTTGTGTCATGTCTCATAAATGTGTGCAAATCATGGCAAAATGGACAAGTAAAGAAAGAGAGATGGCATCTTAAGCTTTATATTTAAGCACATGTCATATATCTAACATGTCAGTAAGTAGAATTTTAGGATGAGCATTAAACAATACATATCATAATAATAGGATAGCTTATGATAAAAAATCAATACATAAACACTCATGTTTTGACATAAATAAGCATTGATCAATTCACATACTCATGCACTTGTCATAGAAATGGGATAGCACATGTTATAGAAGTTAGAGCGTAAGTATCATTCATGTCATATTTTGCAAAATGGGATATGCATGTAGAATTGAAACATAAGCGTTCACATTTGAGATAAAGAAATTTTAAGCCATCGTGACTTAAGCATTTCATCCCTTCTTTCTATCTTTTTTTTTTAAATAAATTTATTGACCTCCGTCGTCAACATCTACTTGAGACTTACTGAGAAAGTGCATGGTAGTGTCAGTGACCATGGCCGAAAATTTATTTCCCATAGAAAGGCGCATGGGTTCTGCAACACAACAAATTTCTATGTTGGAGAAACATGTGTATCTTAGTTTCATCGTGTTGGAGAAACATGTACAGTACTTTATATCAAATTTCCTATGTTGGAGAAATATTGTAGTCTTTATGAGTTTCCTGTCATGTTGGAGAAACATGTAATACTTATCATAAGTTTCTGTCATGTTGGAGAAACATGTACGTCTTATCACAAATTTCCTCTGTTGGAGAAACATGTATAGGACTTATATCACAAATTTTCTACCATGTTGGAGAAACATGTGTGTACTTTATAAAGTTTCTCCATGTTGGAGAAACATGTATACTTATCATGAAACTTCCGTCATGTTGGAGAAACATGTAATACTATAGCAAATTTAAGCTTGCATTTGCATGAATATATTTGCTATATATTTAAACAAGACGACATTTGCTAAGCGTACAATCAAATAAATTTATGAAAGCAACATGATTTCTTTGAAAAAATGAAATCGAAAATTACTTTTGAAAATGAATCCTCTTTCACGTTTGGAGTCTCATTGTAACTAGTTATGTGATGAAGTAGGATAGCCTCTTCCTTTCAATCCTGGATTGCAACATATAAATAAAAGAAGCATAAAATTTTCATGTAACCTATGATTTATGTTATATGACACTTTAAATACCTCTTCTCCTTTCAGATTTCAGCATAAATAGAAAGAAGCATGTCATATAATACATTTTCTTTGTTATTTGGGCTTTGAACACATGAGAAAAGGGCTATCATATTTAAATAGTCGAGATTGATACTTGAAGGAGGGGAAAATTAACATGTAACTTTGGATTTAAATCACATAATCCCTCTAAGCACCCTTTTCATGCTTATAGCTTTAGCTTTCATTAAGCAAAGAAAATTCAGCAAGCATTGTATCATTCCCATGTTAGGTAAAAGAATTTCAGCATGTATCATAGCCATAAGAAGCTAATTGAAGCCAATTGAAACATGTAACCAGTAGAAGAACAAGTAGTATGACATTTAGGCTACATATCTTTACTTGTCACATCTCCATACTTCTATCTTAAAGGGAGTAAGAAGAAACAAGATGAAATTGGGCCATGTACCTCCCTCTTTCCTTAATTTCAGATTTCATCTTATTCGTGTCTGAGAAATGAAATGAACCCATAGAGATAAGTAACATGACAAAACCACCTCTTTTTTTTTTCTTTAATTTCATATTTCATTTTCAGATTTCACGTGCAAAGTAACAAATGAAACCCATGTGAGATACGTAACGTATGACAAAACCCCCTTTTTTCTTTAATTTCAAATTTCATTTTCAGATTTCATGTGCAAGAGGCATAATATGTACCATTTCTCCCATAGAATCAATTTTAAGCAAGACGAACAAATGAAATCCATAGGAAACTGACAATATAATATTTGGGTTACATCATCCCAAAGCTAAATATCATGAAATCCATGAATAAAATGAGATTTGGGCCATACATCATCTCAAATCCCTAAAAGAAACTCTTATCATAATCCCAAGCATAAGATATAACATATTTAGCAAAAACCCTAACTTCCAAAGAAACTCAAATGCATAAGAATAACCTTGGGGTGAGAAACGAGGTTTCAATGCTAAGAGGAAAGGAGGAAAGGGGTTTGTTAAGAAGCGCAGACTCAAGGGTCACGATCAATTCGACTTCACGCTATTCGTGACGGAAGAGAGAAAGGAAAACCGCTTCAAGAAGTCTTCGACCGGGAGGCGGAACGAAGGAGAAATGCAGTCAGCAGAAATAAATTGCGCTGAACGAGAAGCAGAGAAGCGAATCAAAAGCTTAGCCGCTTGAGAGCAGAAATGAATATGAAACCAAATGTGAATAACCAACGCTTCTCCTTCAAATATTATCGCCAGCCGCGTTCTCCGTTGCCAGAATTAATTATAATTAAGCCGATTACTTAATCCCAATTGTCAATTAATTGAACGCTTCATTTAATGCGCCAAATGAAATTAATTAATGCGATATGGCGTTCAAATTGATCGGTCCGGCATACTTTTAGTCGATACCGAAGGCGTCGTTTGATAGTTTCGGCGTTTTGGAATGACGCGATCAATTTCACGAAGTCGTTTGGACGTCGTCGACTTCCCGACTTCAATATCGCGTAATTTCATTAAAATTGATTTTAATTATTTGATCGATCGTTAATTGATTGATATTTTTCAATTAATTAATTTTAATATTTTCGGCGCATTCTGGTCGAATTTTCAAATCGACGCGAATTTAATTGATTTCGATCGCGATTAGAGGGTTTTAACCTCTACTTTATTTATTTAATTTCAGTTGTAGGTGTAATGACAAACTAATCTTATTAAAGCTTTTCCTTTTTGATTCTCCAAGCATCTTTAGCAACTTGCTTAATTTCACTTGTCATTTTTCCCACATAATGTTATGGAACATCCCAAATTCTAATCTTGTAGCTTAAAATATTTTTATTTGTGTTCTTTAAGTGTCTAATTTTAAGAATGATAATTTGGTTTATTTTTTCTCTTCTACTTTCATCTTAAAATCTAAAACAATCGATGTTGGTCTTAGATTTTCACTTTCTGATCTTTCAATCTAAACAATCTATTTTTCTTATCGAAAATAATCGATCAATGTTTTCAGATCCATTTTTTATAAGAATAATATGTTCTTCTTTTAAATAAAATGTTGTACTAAAATCGTAAAAGAAATCTAATATAGTCTTTATCTTCTTCTTAATTCATCCATCCATATGAATACTTTAAAATCTTACCATTCTTCCATGCCCATTTAAATCTCTCCAATAAATATTTTTTCTTTGAGGTATCTTTTTGTATTAATCCCTCTAATTCATTCCAAAATTTTTTAACTTTTGCTTACCTCTAAAACCTACTTCGAGAGCACTTATAATATAATAATTATCAATGATAATCTTTAGTATAATTCTATCTCCACATCTATTAATATTTATAACATTATCCTTCAAACTTTTATAATAATCACTATTTCTGTATTTACCAGTTAAATCAAAATCTTAAAATCTAGTATCAATCTCTGGCTTCTCCCAACCTATTTAGTTTATTTGAACACATAAAATATTTATCTTTCTATGAACAATAACATCTATTAATTCCATTAATTTCGTAAGAGTACCTATATTCCAAGATCCTAATATAATTTACAGTATCATGGACTAACTTTTTTGCATCCATCCATAATGTAACCCCTTGCTTATTTAACCAGGCGGTAGCGTACTCAGCACATTTTTCATTGTATTCAAGTCATCGTGTGGCTTGGAGACGAGCATTAACACAATGATTTAAAAGATTCATGTCATGATTATTTACAAGTTTTACGTTGGTTGTCGCCATTCCTAGAACCCTCCACTTTTCACATCCGGACTTGGGCAATGGTAGTGTTCTATGACTAATGAACATCCAAATAAAAACTCCCTTCTATATGTTGCCTTCCTGATGTTATGTGCATGAGTGATGTGTGAATCTCTTATACATGCTAAGTGCTTTCAAGATTCTAACTATTTGTACAAGTCATCTCATTTGTTGTGTTCTAGGAGATCTCATGTAGCAACATCATTCTTCTGGTCTTCTCTCCATTTTCATATGTTCATCCTCTTCTTCCCCATCACTACATGCTCTTAACAAGTTTTGTTCCTCAAGCTCAAACTTGAAGTATTAAAATTTACATTCCTAATATGTTAAGTGGTCTATTTGAAAAAGACACTTTTTTTTATTATTTCCCTCATTATACCAACCAAGAAAATCATGAAATTTGAAGACAACTTTCCCAATAGTATCCAAACACCTCTATTTTGTTCATTTGGCCTTCTAACTTTCAATCAAATATAGAGTTAAAATTTTCATCATGCAAGTTTAACAACAACAAGCCTTTATCCCACTAAGTGGGGTCGGCTACATGAATTCTTCGTCTCCATTGTGTCCTACTATGTGTCAAATTCTCATTTAATTCAAGTATGCAAGTTTAACAAGTTTCCAAAAAGAGCTTACTAGATGTAATAGGCATTTTAAGAGCCAAGGAAGTGATGTGCAAGCCAAACACATCACTGTATGAGAAGTGTGTGGATTGTTTGTTTGGTCAATGTACATGATCAAGTTTAACATCTACCACAACAGCTAAGGAATGGAAACTCATTTCTTCTCATTGGTTCTTATAGTACCCCAGTCACCACTTGTTGGTTTTTTATTGTCTCTCTCTAGAGCTACTTGCTTCTCGGAACTTATCCTCTACACAAAGTATTGTCACTTTTTCTTATGTGCTGCTCGTTGGTTCTCATTGTTAGCTCTAATTGCCTCCATAACATAAGTTTTTACTCGAGAATACTCTCAATGATTCCTTTACATGCTTCTTGACGCCTCATCTTCACTTTATCTCACTTTAACACAACCTCCACTACTCAGTCTCTTTTTGATCTCACAATTTCATTAATATTTTTTATTTTTAAGTACTATTTCATTGCTATCTTCATTTTTTATTTTTGGCTTCTATTATTGAATGTACTATTATATTGTTAATTATTATTAATTGATCTTATTTAAATTTGATTAATTAAATTATCCTCATATATACAATATGTGTATATAAGACATACAAGTCATGAGTGTTGTAGGTAGTAGAATCACTACTTCTCTTTGCACATTGAAGCAAATAAGACACTTGCACGTCGCATTACTTAATAGTGCTTTGAAAATATTTGATGTGATTTACTGATTTTCATATCATATCAAACTAGATTTGCGTGAAATTTGCACATGATGTTCCAAATGATATCCGAACTCTCAACCAATTATTATTGCAATTTGTGATCCAATTAATTCCCTGTTGATTCAAACAAGCTCAAAGTCTTGCATAAATTTCTGCACTAATTTTTCTTGTCATTCTACATGAATGTCATCAAAATTACTTGTTAAGTAACCCATTCTATTGACAAGCTTGTTTCAAAACAATCTCCGGATTGACTACTACTTCCCAAACACATTTTTTCAAAACAGTCTCCAATAACTGCTTTTTCTCAAGCACATTTCTATTAAAATTAACCACTTATGAAAATCCTTTATCAACCCATTGGAGCATTCAAATAATTAAATGACGATATCATGTCCATGATAGAATGCTTTTTGCTAATGCTAAGTCAATGAAGACCTCAGAGATTGTTATTTTTTTTCTTCCTTGCAAGTATTTATATAAAATAAAAAGGGAAAAAAATATTTTCTTACATATATAACAAGATATTATTTTTTACAACGCAGAAAACGAGTACCTAATCAGTTCCTATTTCAGAGCAATACCAAGTCTATAAAAACTACACAGTGAAATTTACCAAGATTTGCTTTATTAAGATTATAGTATAATAGAAAACACCTTTTTAATGGGATATTAACTCAGAAATGACATTCAAACCTGCAATACCACTAAAAATCAGCATGACAATATTCTAAAAGCATATACCTTTCATAATTTAACCTAATCCTTTAAAACATAAGCTTCAATGTAGTAAAAGATATATAAAAGTAATAAAGGATAATATAATTGGTGAAAGATGAAATAATACTTACTCTTTGAAGTTTCCAATCATGCAGGATCCAGAACTATCTTCTATAGAGGTAACTCGAGAGGGGAAAGTTTATGCTTCTTGCAACCTGAATTTACAATAGAAGTCGATACATGCCAAAGCAAATGTGAAATGCATAATAAATTGCTCGGTCAATTTGAAGAGAGCATACCTTAACAGCCATTTCCTCATCAATAATACATCGATATCTAAGAGAGCCTTCTAAAGGGCAGCTACTACCTTTGCATATAAAATTTGCATTGCAGAGGGTAGACAATTGCAATAGAACATCAAATGTCAACCCAACACTTTTGCTTTCAATGGCAACGCCATTTTCAAATTGCTCTTCATCAACCACACTTTCAGTAACTGAGGTAATACATTGAAAAATAGCTAGTAACCTCTCAAGTGGGAAGCTACCAGGTCCCTTCAAAAGTATTTCTTCAGCTAAGCTATCCTTCCGATCCATTGACATCTGTGAGTTTCTATAAGAAAACAAAGAAAACAGGAAGAAGTTTGAGAACAATAAAGCCTTGCACCCTATTATTTGAATTGTCCATAAGAAGTAAGAGATGAATATGGATGCTAAAATTATGTAGTCAATACTTTTTCCGTTTCAAATTGATTGAAACTCCTGAAGAGTCAAACAAAGCTGCATCGAGAGTGGCAGGGTTTCTTGAAGCAATAAATGCAGACAGGAGTAGATACTTCACTAACAAAGACATGAAAATCCAAATCATTAGATGCCTCCTTCATTATTGACTTCCTAATTCTCTTCTTACGACTATCTCCTTGCTTAATTTGATCTAAAGACCAACTTGAAGTCATGAATACATCATTAAGTGAAACAGTCAAGTATGACTGAAGGTTATCAAATAGCCTTCTCTTCATAGCCTCATCTGGAACAACAGATTGATCCGTAAGAGGTTCACAGTACTTCTGAAATAGAGGTTGAAATGCCACTGATAACTCATCAACTCGTCTCGTGACTCTAAAGAATGGCTTAAGAACCACACTGCAAAAGAATCACATTATTAAATGGGCAAAGAGAATTGTAGAGTATTCAAATACCAACTTCCATCAAACCAATATACCTAAGAAAAGATGAGTAGAGCTTTTGGTTTGGTTGATTCATCATGAATATACTGTGTAGATCCTCCATTGTATAGCTAGGAAAGTAGACTGTCATTGGATCGATTGAACCAGTACTCAAATAATATGAATCAGGAGAAGAACTACTAATATAAATTACACCAACTTCCGCATGTTTAAGATATCATGGATTCGGAGAAGCAGAGGGACAATGTTAGAACTCTTGTCCCAAGAGCTAAGTAGCTCAAGTTATCAAAGATCAAGTAGATCATTTCCCCTCTGTCACTCTGCTCAGAACCCAGTTTTAGCTTCCCTTCTCTGAGAACATTTACCGCCTGCAAGAAAGAATTTTTGAGCAAATCAATGAATTCTGATGGCTTTTCACAGCGCTTGATTCCACTATTTCCTTTGCCAGGATTCCTCCCGTGGAGAAGCAGCTGCCTCAGAACGGAATCAAAGAGTATCCGCGGGGAGTAGCATGTTCGGCAACTAGCATAAACAAAAGGGCGATTGAGATAACGAAAAGTTTGAAGAATGGAGATGGTCTTGCCATTCGACGGTCCTCCATAGATGAGGAGAGGGAACATGGGGGAGTTCAAGGAGCCCACTAGCTGCAGAATCTCAAGAATTTGTGGTTTTCTTCCAGGAAGAGAAGAGATTAGGGTCTCCAAACTTATGGGATCTTCTGAGGTGTAGAGGCCATGGACTAGTTCTACGGATCTGCGCAGACGCATATACATTTTTAGGCGAGGGCTTGAAAGGCGATAAGTGCGAGGAAGATCTAGTTTTTCTTCCAGGGGATAGCGGGATAAGTTCATCTTTAGCCATCTCTTAGAGCTCTCTCCCCCGATTGAATCAACAAGTGAGAAACAACTTACAGATACAAATGACGTAGGATTTGAGAAGCGATGCTTCCGCTCGATAGTCTTCACCTTCTAAGCAACTTGATCAATAAGCCGTCACGCTGTTTCCTTGATGGCAGTAATGTATAACGAAGGTAGGTTAAATCCTACAAAATCTATAAGTTTGGCAGCAGGATTTAACTTCAATCCTGCAAATGATCCAAATGGACAAGTTAAATCCTACAGATTTTAAATTCCGCTTCACCTCGTTTTGCCTTAAATCCCGGATATAGTAAATACTGTTGGTAAGCGTATTTACGGGATTTACACAAACTGAAGCGCGCGCAAATGGAGATGAGAAGAAAGACGATGGTTACCTTCGGGGCTTCTTGCTTCTCTTCCTCGCTGGTTTCGGGTAGGAAGGAAGCAGAAGGGGAGAAAGATGAGGGTTTCGAACGACTAAATCACGCCGATGCTTCGCTAATGAGAGTGCCCGTCGCCAGTGTGAGCATTCGGGTGGAAGAAGTAACGAAGGGATGAGGGACGAGGAGGTAATTAGTAATAATTAAAAAAATTACTAAAATACTTAAATTATTATTATTTAGAAAAATTTACATACATAACACACAATTCTTATGCATTTACATAACTAATACCTAAAATTTAATATTTATAAACATAGTGAATTTTAGTACAACAACAACAACAACAATAACAAGCCTTAATCTCACTAGTATCTACTAATCCTTCGCTCCATCAGTAATATGCCAAATTCTCATTTAATTCAAGATATATCAAGATCATCTTTATACATCTTAACCAAGTCTTTTAGGTCTACCTCTACCTTTCTTAACATAAAGAAATCTAATGCATCTACTCTCCTAATCGTCACCTGACCAACGCTTTATGTGGCCAAACCATCTAAGGCTACTCTCCTAATCTTATCTACTATGGAGCTACTCCAACTTTTTCCAACATACTCATTTTGCATTATATCTCTAAGAATAAAGCCATTCATCCACCTCGAGCATCCTTATCTAATACTTAACTTCCTTACGCTTTCTTTTATCGCCAACATTCGCATATAAGTTATTGTAGTCTTACCACCATCTTATAAAATTTTTTCTTAAGTTTAAGTAGAACTTTTCTATTACACAACAGATCAGATGCATTCCTCCACTTCAACCATCCAACTTGAATTCTACTAATAACATCTTCATATATTTCACCATCATTTTGAACAATAGAGCCTAAATATCTCAATCTCACTCTTATTAATGACTTGATCACCTAAAGTCACAACACTACCACTAAAACTTTACAACTAAAATTACACTCCATATATTCGCTTTAGATCTACTTAAATGAAAACCTTCGACTTTAAAGTTGACCTCCATAATTCAAGTTTATGTTGGACTCTCTAGTCTTATCAACAAGAAGAATGTCATCAAGAAAGCATACACCAAGGTACATCTTGTAAATGCCTCGTAAGAACATCCATAACTAAAGTAAAAAGATAAGGGCTTAATGTTGATCCTGATGTAATCCAACTGAAATAGGAAAATATTTTGTCAATCCTCCGTGTTTTGGACACAAGTAAATGTGTCTAGTATACATATCCTTAATGACTTGAATATAACCAATATTAACTCCTTCCGCTTTTATAACTCTCCAAAGAACATCTCGAGACTTTATCATAAGCTTTCTAAATCAATAAATATCATATGTAGATCCTTCTTACTTTCTATGCTTCTCCATCAAACCTCTTAACAAATGTATAGATCCATAGTAGATCTACCGGCATGAAACCAAACCGACAGAGAAACTTCAGATCACATCGTAACATATGCTCAATTACTTCTCCCATAATTTTAATGTATGATACATTAACTTAATTCTCTATAATTTGCACACTCTTGTGCATCGCCTTTATTCTTAAATATAGAACCAACAAACTATTTCTCCACTCATCTAAAGATCTTTTAGTCTTTAAAATAACATTAAAGATTTGTAAGCCAAAAAAATTTCTTGATCTCCTAAACATTTCCACACATCTATTGTATTATTTTCCCCACTGTTTTCCATATTTCATTTTCTTTAAAACTTCACTAACTTGATTTACTAATGACGATAAAAAATGAAATTCTCTATTTTATTTAGTATTAAGATTGTTAAAATCAATCATCGAATCTTTCGTTGAAAGTTTATCAAAATATCTCATCCACTTATTTTCAATATCTTTTTCTAAGAAAAGTACTTTATTATTTTCATCCTTAATACCCCTGCTATGTCTTTACTTCTCCATCTGGTTGTTAACATACACTTCTTTGGTATCTAATATATTGTATAAATCACTAAAATTAAATTTTTCAGATCATATATCGCTTTCTTAGAATCTCTACGCACTTTATATCTTTCTCATTCTCAGGTTTTACATCTAAAACCAAGTTTTATAACAACTTCTTATTTCTTATCTTTTTTACTCGACTCCACCACCAACTATTCTTATTAAAAGTTTTTTTTATTCTCCACATCTTTTGAAACTTTAATTCACGATATACGCAATGTTAGCTTCCTAACATTCCAAATTCTAATTTGTTCTTCTTAAAATATTTTTATTTGTGTTCTTTAAGTGTCCCCATCTAATTCTAGATAATAATTTTTGTTTATTTTTCTCTTACAACCTTTCATCTTAAAATCTAAAACTAATAATAGATGTTGACTTTAAATTTTACTTGGAATGACCTTTACAATCTTTACAATCTAAACGCGATCTAATTTTCTTTCAAAAATAATCAATGTTTTACGAGATCCATTTTATAAATAATAATATGTTAATCTCTTAAATAAAGTGTTAGAATTACAAAATCATAAAGAAAATCTAATATAAATCTTGCCTTTCTTATTTTCTACTCCAAATCCATAACCATGAATACTTTAAAATCTTCTACTATACCAACATGTCCATTTAAATCTCCCCAATAAATATTTTTTTCTTGAGGTATCTTAATTAATCCCTTTCAAAAAAATTTTCTGAACCTCCAAACCTACTTGAGGGCGTAGATTATAATATAATCTTATCAAATAATCTTTAAAGTTTATAATCTATCTCCATATTTATTAATACTTATAATATTATCCTTCAAACTTTTATCTATAATCACACCTACACCATTTCTAGTTTAGACTTTTATCACTAAAGTTTAAAACCAAACTATCAATCTCCAGCATTCTCATCAACCCATTTAGTTTCTGAACATATAAAATATTTATCTTTCATGAACATATCTATTATACATAATAAAATTTTCAAAAAAATATTATTTTGTTGTCATGCTATATATATAAATATTTATATTTCGATCTTAGATATGTAAATATATAAGAATTGTGTGCTATGTATATAAATGCCCCTAATATTTATCATTTGATTTGAAAATACAATACTTTTGATTAAACTGATAAATTCTTAATAAAAATATTTTATTGAGTTAATATTATTTTTATTAAAATTCTTTAATTATTTTTAGATTTAATTAATTTTATAATTTATAAGATAACGATTAATAATTATTTTATTAAATTGAAGGTATTCTTAACTTCATTTAAGCTTACTATTAAAAAAATTAATATATATTTTAAAATTAATTATAATTTAATAAATTTAATTAGCATTAGAAAGATTTACATGGCACACAAATCTTATGAATTTATATAACTAGCACCTAAAGTCTATAAATATAACACTTCTATGCATGAACAATGCATTTCATTTTAAAAATTTATAAATTATGTTATTTTTGATACAATATTAAAGATTTAGTTGTTATTTATTAAATATTAAAATCTAGGTGATGTAAATATATAAGAATAATGTGTTATGTATGTAAATGACCTTTAGAATTATTTTAAGTTTGATAATTAATAAATTAATGATAAATAAATCCAAAATGACATATTGATTAATGTTTAATTTATTTAATTAAAATTAATTTCGAAAAAACTAATTAATATTTATAATAATCAATTATTTTAACTAATCTTAATTATCCATATTAGTTAACTAAAATTTATTATTTTTAGTTAATTGATATTACTTTTTTATTTTTTAAGTTTAACTTATTTAAATAAAAAGTATTATTTAATTAGCTTAATAAATTACTACTTGCTCATTAATTGAGTTATTTAATCAAATTAATTGTGATTTAATTGATTTCATTATTGTTACTATAAATAAAATAAATATAATAAAATGGTTTAATGATATATCATTAAAACCTGAAGCATAATATTAAATATTTCACTTAGATTTAACTTAGATTTAACATCTATTATATTAAACAAGTCCTCCAAATAGCCTCTTAAGGTTTTGTAGGGATAAAAAATTATCATAAGTGTTTTTAAGGTATATGTTTTAGATTAGGGAAAATCAAATAAAGAAAGATAAAAAAATTAACTTACCTATTTATTAGCTCATTGACGATCGATGTAATGATGTCGTGAAATTTTGTGTGATTTTTTATTTAGTATAATTGCATTTATTTATTACAAAAATTAACATTTTATAATATTTTTTGTCATACATTACATGCCACTATCATTAATCAACTTTATCTGACTCAGACACAAACACTCCTTTTTTTTGCTCCAAAATCATATTTTAGATATCCATACCCAATTTTAAAACTTTAAATGCCCGACAAAACTTTTATATTAATTTTAAGATAGTTCGAAAGAGTTTAAAACAAAATTTTCAATACTTTTTACTCTAATTGGCACGCCAAATTTAGAATTGCGATAAACTATAGTCCATGCACATATTCAGAGAGTGATTATTCTTATAATTTGTTAAAATTTTAGTGTTGCAAACCAAATTTTAAAAGACTTAACATTTAGTTTTGGGCAACATAGGCTTCAATTAAATAATTTATCCTATCAACCACAAATATTCATGTACTTATAAATACAATTTATTTGCAATTAAATTTAGAATCATCTAAATTTTAGCTTTTGCAAACCCATAAATAAATGAAAATATTCAATAATAGGAATCCAACGATATCAAATGTGAACCGAACCAAGTCCAAATGAGCATAAATCAACATTAAAAGTGTAATAAGAAAACTCTCGAACATTAGTTGAAGTACTATGAATTTTTGAATCTTGTATGCCTATAGTTAAATCAAGCTTATGGACGAGAGAAATATAATGACACTAAGATCATTCAATTTTATTATCATTAAACTACTTAATATTGAATGAATGTATATAATCAATAGAATTAATATGAGATATTTGAATGAGTGTTTGATACTTTGACGAAAAAAAATATATTAAGATTTAAAGAAATTTAAAGCTCAACTTGTTGACCAATATGATTGACCATTGCCTTCGGTTATAAGCATCTATCATGATATTATCGTTTGATTATTATCGTTTGTTCATCATCATTTGACTATTGTCATCCAAGAAGCACCACATATAATATTATATTAAGAACCTAATATATTATTGAAGCTTCAAAAGCAAATATGGCTGTTGTGTGGGACCCCAATGAAAAGAAGAACTGTAAGGAAGTTCCCATAGCGACCCACCGTCTCTTAGCTCGGTGGTGGCGTGCCGGAACCCCTGACCGAAGTCAATCCTCTCCCGGAGAGACGCCTACGCGTATCATGTAAATCAGTGAGACGCGCGGTGATGAATGATGAATTACAAATTATCTCCACCCATAATATGGATAGGGTATTGAATGGATACTCATTCCAAAAAAAAAAAAAGTCCCATAGCGCAAGTGGACCGCTTGCCCGCTTGCGCCTTTCCACTCCAATCCCGACAAAGCCATTCCGTCTTGTTACGTGCACGGCACAGTGCCCGCCATTATGAGAGAGAAGCGTCTCCTTCAAATTTGATAGAATAATTAATCAATCGTTAGAGGAATAAAAATAAATCTATTCATTTTATTGGTTCGTGAATGGGATTAATTTGTATTTATCGAGGAACAAGTGTAGGATTTTGACATGGGTGCTCTACCTGATGGTGATAGTGGTGGAAGTATGACGGTGCAAAATAATAAATAAATAATTCGGAAAAAAATTCTATGCGTTATTTAGTAGGGACAAGTAAAGATGAATTCCAATGAACTATAAATTTTGATAAAAAAAAAAAAGGGGGGATTTACATATTAACATATCTAACACCTAAACTTAGATATTTACTTATCTAACACTTTTCTATGCTTAAAAGCGATTTCACTTTTAAAGATGAATAAAATGGTATTTTGATGTGATATTGAAAGACAGATAAGTGTTAGATAAGTAAATATCTAAGTTTATGTGTTAGATATATAAATATGCATGTTTGACGTGATATGTATGTAAATCCCTCAAAAAATAATAATTAAGATGGATACGTATCTCAAGAATGGCAATGGATGATTGTCATCTTTGGAGCTAATGACGATACTTTATGTGGATGATATCTCTCCCCCTTTTTTTTTCTAAATATTAATTAAATGACGATATCATGTCCATGATAGAATGCTTTTTGCTAATGCTAAGTCAATGAAGACCTCAGAGATTGTTATTTTTTTTCTTCCTTGCAAGTATTTATATAAAATAAAAAGGGAAAAAAAATATTTTCTTACATATATAACAAGATATTATTTATTACAACACAGAAAACGAGTACCTAATCAGTTCCTATTTCAGAGCAATACCAAGTCCATAAAAACTAAACAGTGAAATTTACCAAGATTTGCTTTATTAAGATTATAGTATAATAGAAAACACCTTTTTAATGGGATATTAACTCAGAAATGACATTCAAACTTGCAATACCACTAAAAATCTGCATGACAATATTCTAAAAGCATATACCTTTCATAATTTAACCTAATCCTTTAAAACATAAGCTTCAATGTAGTAAAAGATATATAAAAGTAATAAAGGATAATATAATTGGTGAAAGATGGAAATAATACTTACTCTTTGAAGTTTCCAATCATGCAGGATCCAGAACTATCTTCTATAGAGGTAACTCGAGAGGGGAAAGTTTATGCTTCTTGCAACCTGAATTTACAATAGAAGTCGATACATGCCAAAGCAAATGTGAAATGCATAATAAATTGCTCGGTCAATTTGAAGAGAGCATACCTTAACAGCCATTTCCTCATCAATAATACATCGATATCTAAGAGAGCCTTCTAAAGGGCAGCTACTACCTTTGCATATAAAATTTGCATTGCAGAGGGTAGACAATTGCAATAGAACATCAAATGTCAACCCAACACTTTTGCTTTCAATGGCAACGCCATTTTCAAATTGCTCTTCATCAACCACGCTTTCAGTAACTGAGGTAATACATTGAAAATAGCTAGTAACCTCTCAAGTGGGAAGCTACCAGGTCCCTTCAAAAGTATTTCTTCAGCTAAGCTATCCTTCCGATCCATTGACATCTGTGAGTTTCTATACAAAGAAAACAGGAAGAAGTTTGAGAACAATAAAGCCTTGCACCCTATTATTTGAATTGTCCATAAGAAGAAAGAGATGAATATGGATGCTAAAATTATGTAGTCAATACTTTTTCCGTTTCAAAGTGATTGAAACTCCTGAAGAGTCAAACAAAGCTGCATCGAGAGTGGCAGGGTTTCTTGAAGCAATAAATGCAGACAGGAGTAGATACTTCACTGACAAAGACATATGAAAATCCAACTCATTATATGCCTCCTTCATAATTGACTTCCTAATTCCCTTCTTACGGCTATCTCCTTGCTTAATTTGATCTAAAGACCAACTTGAAGTCATGAATACATCATTAAGTGAAACAGCCAAGTATGACTGAAGATTATCAAATAGCCTTCTCTTTCATAGCCTCATCTGGAACAACAGATTGATCCGTAAGAGGTTCACAGTACTTCTGAAATAGAGGTTGAAATGCCACTGATAACTCATCAACTGCCTCGTGACTCTAAAGAATGGCTTAAGAACCACACTGCAAAAGAATCACATTATTAAATGGGTAAAAGAGAATTGTAGAGTATTCAAATACCAACTTCCATCAAGCCAATATACCTAAGAAAAGATGAGTAGAGCTTTTGGTTTGGTTGATTCATCATGAATATACTGTGTAGATCCTCCATTGTATAGCTAGGAAAGTAGACTGTCATTGGATCGATTGAACCAGTACTCAAATAATATGAATCAGGAGAAGAACTACTAATATAAATTACACCAACTTCCGGCATGTTTAAGATATCATGGATTCGGAGAAGCAGAGAGACAATGTTAGAACTCTTGTCCCAAGAGCGAAGTAGCTCGAAGTTATCAAAGATCAAGTAGATCATTTCCCCTCTGTCACTCTGCTCAGAACCCAGTTTTAGCTTCCTTTCTCTGAGAACATTTACCGCCTGAAACAACGAATTTTTGAGCAAATCAATGAATTCTGATGGCTTTTCACAGCGCTTGATTCCACTATTTCCTTTGCCAGGATTCCTCCCGTGGAGAAGCAGCTGCCTCAGAACGGAATCAAAGAGTATCCGCGGGGAGTAGCATGTTCGGCAACTAGCATAAACAAAAGGCCGATTGAGATAACGAAAAGTTTGAAGAATGGAGATGGTCTTGCCATTCGACGGTCCTCCATAGATGAGGAGAGGGAACATGGGGGAGTTCAAGGAGCCCACTAGCTGCAGAATCTCAAGAATTTGTGGTTTTCTTCCAGGAAGAGAAGAGATTAGGGTCTCCAAACTTATGGGATCTTCTGAGGTGTAGAGGCCATGGACTAGTTCTACGGATTGGGTCTGCGCAGACGCATATACATTTTTAGGCGAGGGCCTGAAAGGCGATAAGTGCGAGGAAGATCTAGTTTTTCTTCCAGGGGATAGCGGGATAAGTTCATCTTTAGCCATCTCTTAGAGCTCTCTCCCCCGATTGAATCAACAAGTGAGAAACAACTTACAAATACAAATGCCGTAGGATTTGAGAAGCGATGCTTCCGCTCGATAGTCTTCACCTTCTAAGCAACTTGATCAATAAGCCGTCACGCTGTTTCCTTGATGGCAGTAATGTATAACGAAGGTAGGTTAAATCCTACAAAATCTAAGGGGCAGTTTGGCAGCAGGATTTAACTTCAATCCTGCAAATGATCCAAATGGACAAGTTAAATCCTACAGATTTTTAAATTCCGCTTCACCTCCGTTTTGCCTTAAATCCCGGATATAGTAAATACTGTTGGTAGGCGGATTTACGGGATTTACACAAACTGAAGCGCGCGCAAATGGAGATGAGAGGAAAGACGATGGTTACCTTCGCGGCGGCTTGCTTCTCTTCCTCGCTGGTTTCGGGTAGGAAGGAAGCAGAAGGGGAGAAAGATGAGGGTTTCGAAAGACTAAATCCCGCCGATGCTTCGCTAACGAGAGCGCCGTCGCCAGTGTGAGCATTCGGGTGGAAGAAGTAACGAAGGGATGAGGGACGAGGAGGTAATTAGTAATAATTAAAAAAATACTAAAATACTTAAATTATTATTATTTAGAAAAATTTACATACATAACACACAATTCTTATGCATTTACTTAACTAATACCTAAAATTTAATATTTATAAACATAGTGAATTTTAGTATTTGTACAACAACAACAACAATAATAACAAGCCATAATCTCACTAGGTGGCCATATTGAATCCTTCGCCTATCTCATTCCTATTATACGTCAAATTCTCATTTAATTCAAGATACTAAGATCATCTTTATACATCTTAACCAAGTCTTTTTAGGTCTACCTACCTTTCTTAACATAAAGAATCTAACGATCTACTCTCTCGTCATCTGATTAACGCTTTATGTGACCAAAACCATCTAAGCGCACTCTAATCTTATCTTACTGGAGCTACTCCAACTTTTCCAACATACTCATTTTGCATTCTATCTCTAAGAATAAAGCCACTCATCCACTGAGCATCCTTATTACCAGAATACTAACTTAGTCTTATGCTTCTCTTTATTGTGGCCAATTTTACCATAAGTCATTGTAGGTCTTACCACCATCTTATAAAATTTTCCTTAAGTTTAAGTGGAACTTTTCTATCACATAATAGGCGGATGCATTCCTCCACTTCAACCATCCAACTTGAATTCTACTAATAACATCTCCATCTATTTCACCATCATTTTGAACAATAGAGCCTAAATATCACAGATCTCACTCTTATTAATGACTTGATCACCTAAAGTCACACTACAACTAAAACTTCTATAACTAAAATTACACTCCATATATTGATTTAGATCTACTTAAATGAAAACCTTAGACTCTAAAGTTGACCTCCATAATTCAAGTTTCTTGGACTCCCTCTCTAGTCTTATCAACAAGAAGAATGTCATCGACAAAAGCATACACCAAGTACATCTTCTTGTAAATGCCTCGTAAGAACATCCATAACTAAAGTAAAAAAAGATAATAATGTTGATCCTTGATGTAATCCAACTGAAATAGGAAAATATTTTGTCAATCCTCCGTGTGTTTGGACACAAGTAACAGGTCTAGTATACATATCCTTAATGACTTGAATATAACCAATATTAACTCCTTCCTGTTTTATAACTCTCCAAAGAACATCTCTTGAGACTTTATCATAAGCTTTCTCTAAATCAATAAATATCATATGTAGATCCTTCTTACTTTCTCTATGCTTCTCCATCAAACCTCTTAACAAATGTATAGCATCCATAGTAGATCTACGGCATGAAAAGCGATTGTGAGAAACTTGTATCACATCGTAACATATGCTCAATTACTCTCTCCCATAATTTTAATGTATGACACATTAACTTAATTTCTCTATAATTTGCACACTCTTGTGCATCACCTTTATTCTTAAATATAGGAACCAACAAACTATTTCTCCACTCATTTAGCATCTTTTAGTCTTTAAAATAACATTAAAAGATTTGTAAGCCAAGAAATTTCTTGATCTCCTAAACATTTCACACATCTATTGGAATATTATCGGTCCTCTTGCTTTTCCACATTTCATTTTCTTTAAAGCTTCTTCGATTTACTAATCTGACGATAAAATGAAATTCTCTATTTTTTTATTTAGATTAAGATTGTTAAAATCAATCATACTATCTTTCATTGAAAAGTTTATCAAAATCTCATATTTTCAATATCTTTTCTAAAACTTTATTATTTTCATCCTTAATACACTACTATGTCTTTACTTCTCCTATCTCTTTGGTTGGTAACTTATACATACATCTTTCACCTTCTTTGGTATCATCTATTGTATAAATCACTAAAAGTTAAATTTTTTTCATCATATATCAACTTTCTTAGAATCTCTACACTTTATATCTTTCCCAATTCTCAGAAGTTTTACATCTAAACCAAGTTTTATAACTGTTTTATTTCTTTATCTTTTCTTTTACACTCTAACTCCACCACCCTATTCTTATTAAAGAGTTTTTTGATTCTCCAAGACATCTTTTAACTTGCTTAATTTCACTGATATTTTTTTTTCACATAATGTTAGCTTCCTATGAACATTCCAAATTCTAATTGATTGTACTTGCTCTTAAAATATTTTTATTTATGTTCTTTATGTCGTCATCTAATCTAGGATAATAATTTTATTTATTTTTCTCTTACTTATCTTAAAATCTAAAATTAATAGTCGATGTTAATTTTTAAATATCTTTGGAATGACCTTATAATCTTTACAATCTACGATCTATTTTTCTTATCAAAAATAATCAATGTGTTTTACTAGATCCATTTTATAAATAATACTATGTTCATCTCTTTTCTTAAATAAAGTGTTAGCAATTCTAATCAAAAATCTAAAATAATCTGTATATACATTATTTATTAGTACTCCAAATCCATAACCACATGAATACTTTTAAAATCTTCTCACTCTACCAACATGTCATTTAAATCTCCCCAATAAATACTTTTTTCTTCTATATTAATCCTTTAATTCATTCCAAAAAATTTTCTTTAAAACCTCCAAACCTACTTGAGAGCACACTTATAATTGATAATCTTAGTATCATAATAATCTTTAAAATTTATAATTATCTCCACATCTATTAATACTTATAATATTATCCTTCTCTATAATCACTTTTATTTGGTTTACTTTACCTAATAAAGTTTAAAACCTATATCAATCTCCTCTCACCAACCCATTTAATTTCTTGACACATAAAATATTTATCTTTCTATGAATAATAATATATTATAGTATTTATACATAATAAAATTTAACTTCAAAAAATAAGAAAAATATTATTTTGTTGTAATAATAAAGATTTTTATATATATATAAATATTTATATTTAGATCATATGTAAATATATAAGAATTGTAAATGTATATAAATGTCCCTAATATTTATCATTTGATTTGAAAATACAATACTTTTGATTAAATTGATAAATTCTTAATAAAAATATTTTATTGAGTTAATATTATTTTTATTAAAATTCTTTAATTATTTTTTAGATTTAATTAATTTTATAATTTATAAGATAACGATTAAGAATTATTTTATTAAATTGAAGGTATTCTTAACTTCATTTAAGCTTAATTACTATTACAAACTAATTAATATATATTTTAAAATTAATTATAATTTAATAAATTTAATTAGCATTAGAAAGATTTACATAGTACAATTCTTATGAATTTATATAACTAGCACCTAAAGTGTATAAATATAACACTTCTATGCATGCATGCATTTCATTTTAAAAATTTATAAATTATGTTATTTTTGATGCAATATTAAAGATTTAGTTGTTATTTATTAAATATTAAAATCTAGGTGATGTAAATATATAAAAATTATGTGTTATGTATGTAAATGACCTTTAGAATTATTTTAAGTTTGATAATTAATAAATTAATGATAAATAAATAAAAAATGACATATTGATTAATGTTTAATTTATTTAATTAAAATTAATTAATTTCGAAAAAAACTAATTAATATTTATAATAATCAATTATTTTAACTAATCTTAATTATCCATATTAGTTAACTAAAATTTATTATTTTTAGTTAATTGATATTACTTTTTTATTTTTTAAATTTAACTTATTTAAAAAGTATTATTTAATTAGCTTAATAAATTACTAATTGCTTGTTAATTGAGTTATTTAATCAAATTAAATGTGATTTAATTGATTTCATTATTGTTACTATAAATAAAATAAATATAATAAAATGGTTTAATGATATATCATTAAAACCTGAAGCATAATATTAAATATTTCACTTAGATTTAACTTAGATTTAACATCTATTATATTAAACAAGTCCTCCAAATAGCCTCTTAAGGTTTTGTAGGGATAAAAAAATTATCATAAGTGTTTTTTAAGGTATATGTTTTAGATTAGGAAAATCAAATAAAGAAAGATAAAAAAAATTAACTTACCTATTTATTAGCTCATTGACGATCGATGTAATGATGTCGTGAAATTTTGTGTGATTTTTTATTTAGTATAATTGCATTTATTTATTACAAAAATTAACATTTTATAATATTTTTTGTCATACATTACATGCCACTATCATTAATCAACTTTATCTGACTCAGACACAAACACTCCTTTTTTTTGCTCCAAAATCATATTTTAGATATCCATACCCAATTTTAAAACTTTAAAATGACAAAACTTTTATATTAATTTTAAGATAGTTCGAAAGAGTTTAAAACAAAATTTTCAATACTTTTACTCTAATTGGCACGCCAAATTTAGAATTGCGATAAACTATAGTCCATGCACATATTCAGAGAGTGATTATTCTTATAATTTGTTAAAATTTTAGTGTTATAAACCAAATTTTAAAAGACTTAACATTTAGTTTTGGGCAACATAGGCTTCAATTAAATAATTTATCCTATCAACCACAAATATTCATGTACTTATAAATACAATTTATTTGCAATTAAATTTAGAATCATCTAAATTTTAGCTTTTTTAAAACCCATAAATAAATGAAAATATTCAATAATAGAATCCAACGATATCAAATGTGAAAATAAGTCCAAATGAGCATAAATCAACATTAAAAGTGTAATAAGAAAACTCATTATTGGTTGAAGTACTATGAATTTTTATGCCTATAGTTAAATCAAGCTTATGAAGAGAGAAATATAATGACACTAAGATCATTCAATTTTATTATCATTAAACTACTTAATATTGAATGAATGTATATAATCAATAGAATTAATATGAGATATTTGAATGAGTGTTTGATACTTTGACGAAAAAAATATATTAAGATTTAAAGAAATTTAAAGCTCAACTTGTTGACCAATATGATTGACCATTGCCTTCGGTTATAAGCATCTATCATGATATTATCGTTTGATTATTATCGTTTGTTCATCATCATTTGACTATTGTCATCCAAGAAGCACCACATATAATATTATATTAAGAACCTAATATATTATTGAAGCTTCAAAAGCAAATATGGCTGTTTGTGGGACCCCAATGAAAAGAAGAACTGTAAGGAAGTTCCCATAGCGACCGTCTCTTGCTCGGTTGGTGGGCGTCCGGTGAACCACCGATTAATCCCTCCGGAGAGCATATCGTAATGGTGAATCAGTGACCCTCGTGTTGATGAATGTAATATATTATACGAAAATATATGGATGGGGTATTGAATGGATACTCATTCCAAAAAAAAAAGTCCCATAGCGCAAGTGGACCGCTTGCCCGCTTGCGCCTTTCCACTCCAATCCCGACAAAGCCATTCCGTCTTGTTACGTGCACGGCACAGTGCCCGCCATTATGAGAGAAGCGTCTCCTTCAAATTTGATAGAATAATTAATCAATCGTTAGAGGAATAAAAATAAATCTATTCATTTTATTGGTTCGTGAATGGGATTAATTTGTATTTATCGAGGAACAAGTGTAGGATTTTGACATGGGTGCTCTACCTGATGGTGATAGTGGTGGAAGTATGACGGTGCAAAATAATAAATAAATAATTCGGAAAAATTCTATGCGTTATTTAGTAGGGACAAGTAAAGATGAATTCCAATGAACTATAAATTTTGATAAAAAAAAAAGATTTACATATTATCTAACTAAACTTAGATATTTCTTCTACACTTTTCTTTAAAAGTTGCATTTCCTTTTAAAGATGAATAAAATGGTATTTTGATGTGATATTGAAGATTAGTGTTAGATAAGTAAATATCTAAGTTTATTTATATATATGTTTGAAACATATAAATCCCTCAAAAATAATAATTAAGATGGATACGTATCTCAAGAATGGCAATGGATGATTGTCATCTTTGGAGCTAATGACGATACTTTATGTGGATGATATCTCTCCCCCTTTTTTTTCTAAATATTAATTAAATGACGATATCATGTCCATGATGGAATGCTTTTTGCTAATGCTAAGTCAATGAAGACCTCAGAGATTGTTATTTTTTTTCTTCCTTGCAAGTATTTATATAAAATAAAAGGAAAAAAATATTTTCTATATAACAAGATATTATTTATTACAACACAGAAAACGAGTACCTAATCAGTTCCTATTTCAGAGCAATACCAAGTCCATAAAAACTAAACAGTGAAATTTACCAAGATTTGCTTCATTAAGATTATAGTATAATAGAAAACACCTTTTTAATGGGATATTAACTCAGAAATGACATTCAAACTTGCAATACCACTAAAAATCTGCATGACAATATTCTAAAAAACATATACCTTTCATAATTTAACCTAATCCTTTAAAACATAAGCTTCAATGTAGTAAAAGATATATAAAAGTAATAAAGGATAATATAATTGGTGAAAGATGGAAATAATACTTACTCTTTGAAGTTTCCAATCATGCAGGATCCAGAACTATCTTCTATAGAGGTAACTCGAGAGGGGAAAGTTTATGCTTCTTGCAACCTGAATTTACAATAGAAGTCGATACATGCCAAAGCAAATGTAAATAATAAATTGCTCGGTCAATTTGAAGAGCATACCTTAACAGCCATTTCCTCATCAATAATACATCGATATCTAAGAGAGCCTTCTAAGCAGCTACTACCTTTGCATATAAAATTTGCATTGCAGAGGGTAGACAATTGCAATAGAACATCAAATGTCAACCCAACACTTTTGCTTTCAATGGCAACGCCATTTTCAAATTCTCTTCATCAACCACGCTTTCAGTAACTGAGGTAATACATTGAAAAATAGCTAGTAACCTCTCAAGTGGGAAGCTACCAGGTCCCTTCAAAAGTATTTCTTCAGCTAAGCTATCCTTCCGATCCATTGACATCTGTGAGTTTCTATACAAAGAAAACAGGAAGAAGTTTGAGAACAATAAATGCACCCTATTATTTGAATTGTCCAGAAGAAAGAGATGAATATGGATGCTAAAATTATGTAGTCAATACTTTTTCCGTTTCAAAGTGATTGAAACTCCTGAAGAGTCAAACAAAGCTGCATCGAGAGTGGCAGGGTTTCTTGAAGCAATAAATGCAGACAGGAGTAGATACTTCACTGACAAAGACATATGAAAATCCAACTCATTATATGCCTCCTTCATAATTGACTTCCTAATTCCTTCTTACGGCTATCTCCTTGCTTAATTTGATCTAAAGACCAACTTGAAGTCATGAATACATCATTAAGTGAAACAGCCAAGTATGACTGAAGATTATCAAATAGCCTTCTCTTCATAGCCTCATCTGGAACAACAGATTGATCCGTAAGAGGTTCACAGTACTTCTGAAATAGAGGTTGAAATGCCACTGATAACTCATCAACTCGTCTCGTGACTCTAAAGAATGGCTTAAGAACCACACTGCAAAAGAATCACATTATTAAATGGGTAAAGAGAATTGTAGAGTATTCAAATACCAACTTCCATCAAGCCAATATACCTAAGAAAAGATGAGTAGAGCTTTTGGTTTGGTTGATTCATCATGAATATACTGTGTAGATCCTCCATTGTATAGCTAGGAAAGTAGACTGTCATTGGATCGATTGAACCAGTACTCAAATAATATGAATCAGGAGAAGAACTACTAATATAAATTACACCAACTTCCGGCATGTTTAAGATATCATGGATTCGGAGAAGCAGAGGGACAATGTTAGAACTCTTGTCCCAAGAGCGAAGTAGCTCGAAGTTATCAAAGATCAAGTAGATCATTTCCCCTCTGTCACTCTGCTCAGAACCCAGTTTTAGCTTCCTTTCTCTGAGAACATTTACCGCCTGAAACAACGAATTTTTGAGCAAATCAATGAATTCTGATGGCTTTTCACAGCGCTTTCTATTTCCCAGATTCCTCCCGTGGAGAAGCAGCTGCCTCAGAACGGAATCAAAGAGTATCCGGGGAGTAGCATGTTCGGCAACTAGCATAAACAAAAGGCCGATTGAGATAACGAAAAGTTTGAAGAATGGAGATGGTCTTGCCATTCGACGGTCCTCCATAGATGAGGAGAGGGAACATGGGGGAGTTCAAGGAGCCCACTAGCTGCAGAATCTCAAGAATTTGTGGTTTTCTTCCAGGAAGAGAGAGAAAGGGTCTCCAAACTTATGGGATCTTCTGAGGTGTAGAGGCCATGGACTAGTTCTACGGATTGGGTCTGCGCAGACGCATATACATTTTTAGGCGAGGGCCTGAAAGGCGATAAGTGCGAGGAAGATCTAGTTTTCTTCCAGATAGCGGGATAAGTTCATCTTTAGCCATCTCTTAGAGCTCTCTCCCCCGATTGAATCAACAAGTGAGAAACAACTTACAAATACAAATGCCGTAGGATTTGAGAAGCGATGCTTCCGCTCGATAGTCTTCACCTTCTAAGCAACTTGATCAATAAGCCGTCACGCTGTTTCCTTGATGGCAGTAATGTATAACGAAGGTAGGTTAAATCCTACAAAATCTAACGTTTGGCAGCAGGATTTAACTTCAATCCTGCAAATGATCCAAATGTACAAGTTAAATCCTACAGATTTTTAAATTCCGCTTCACCTCCGTTTTGCCTTAAATCCCGGATATAGTAAATACTGTTGGTAGGCGGATTTACGGGATTTACACAAACTGAAGCGCGCAAATGGAGATGAGAGGAAAGACGATGGTTACCTTCGCGGCGGCAGCTTCTCTTCCTCGCTGGTTTCGGGTAGGAAGGAAGCAGAAGGGGAGAAAGATGAGGGTTTCGAAAGACTAAATCCCGCCGATGCTTCGCTAACGAGAGCGCCCGTCGCCAGTGTGAGCATTCGGGTGGAAGAAGTAACGAAGGGATGAGGGACGAGGAGGTAATTAGTAATAATTAAAAAAAATACTAAAATACTTAAATTATTATTATTTAGAAAAATTTACATACATAACACACAATTCTTATGCATTTACTTAACTAATACCTAAAATTTAATATTTATAAACATAGTGAATTTTTTTTACAACAATATAAATAATAATCTCTTGGTGGGGTATTTCTGAATCCTTGTCCATTCTGCATTATATGTCAAATTTTTAATTCAGTATCTTTAGATCATCTTTTTCTTTAGAGTCTTTCTACCTCTATACGTAAAGGAAATCTAATGCATCTACTCTCCTGTCATTGTGACATTGACGCTTATGTGATACCATCTAAGGCTACTCTCCTAATCTTATCTACTCTGAGCTACTCCCTTTTTCCCAACATACTCATTTTGCATTCTATCTCTAAGAATAAAGCCACTCATCCACTGAGCATCCTTATGTAACACTTAACTGTCTTATGCTTCTCTTTTATTGGCCAACATTTTGCACCATAAGTTATGTGGGTCTTACCACCATCTTAAAATTTTCCTTAAGTTTAAGTAGAACTTTTCTATCATAATAGGCCGGATGCATTCCTCCACTTCAAATCTAACTTGAATTCTACTAATAACATCTCCATCTATTTCACCATCATTTTGAACAATAAAACTAAATATATCAATCGCTCACTCTTATTAATGACATGATCACTAAAGTCACACTAAAACTTATATAACTAAAATTACACTCCATATATTCGTTTAGATCTACTTAAAAGAAAACCTTAGACTTTAAAGCTTACCTCCATGATTCAAGTTTCTTGGACTCCTCTCTGGTCTTATCAACAAGAAGAATGTCATCATAAAGCATACACCAAAGTACATCTTCTTGTAAATGCCTCGTAAGAACATCCATAACTAAAGTAAAAGATAAGGGCTTAATCATCCTTGATGTAATCCAATCAAATAGAAAAATATTTTGTCAATCCTCGTGTGTTTGGACAAGTAACAAGTCTACATATCCTTAATGACTTGAATATAACTAATATTAACTCCTTTACGTTATAACTCTCCAAAGAACATCTCTTGAGACTTTATCATAAGCTTTCTCTAAATAAATATCATATGTAGATCCTTCTTACTTTCTCTATGCTTCTCCATCAAACCTCTTAACAAATGTATAGCATCCATAGTAGATCTGCATGAAACCAAAGCGATTGTGAAACATCGTATCACATCGTAATATGCTCAATTACTCTCTCATAATTTTAATGTATGACACATTAACTTAATTTCTCTATAATTTGCACACTCTTGTGCATCACCTTTATTCTTAAATATAGGAACCAACAAACTATTTCTCCACTCATTTAGCATCTTTTTAGTCTTTAAAATAACATTAAAAAGATTTGTAAGCCAAGAAATTTCTTGATCTCCTAAATATTTTCACACATCTATTGGAATATTATCTGGTCCTACTGTTTTTCCACATTTCATTTTCTTTAAAGCTTCTTGACTTTACTGACGATAAAATGAAATTCTCTATTTTTATTTAGGGTATTAAGATTGTTAAAATCAATCATACTTTCAGATCTTTCATTGAAAAGTTTATCAAAATACCTCATCCATCTATTTTCAATATCTTTTTCTAAGAAAAGCACTTTATTATTTTCATCCTTAATACCCATGAACTATGTCTTTACTTCTCCTATCTCTTTGGTTGACTAACTTATACATACATCTTTCACCTTCTTTGGTATCTAATATATTGTATAAATCACTAAAAGTTAAATTTTTTGCATCATATCTTTCTTAGAATCTCATAGCCACTTTATATCTTTCCCAATTCTCAGTTTTTACATCTAAACCAAGTTTATATATGTTTCTTATTTCTTATCTTTTCTTGCACTCTAACTCCACCAACTATTCTTATTAAAGAAGCTTTTCTTTTGATTCTCCAAGACATCTTTAGAACTTGCTTAATTTCACATATTTTTCTCACATAATGTTAGCTTCCTTATGAACATTCCAAATTCTAATTGATTGTAGCTTGCTCTTAAAAATATTTTTATTTATGTTCTTTACGTGTCCCCATCTAATCCTAGGATAATAATTTTATTTATTTTTTCTCTTACAATATTTCATCTTAAAATCTAAAATTAATAGTCGATATTGGGTACTTTAAATATCACTTGGAATGACCTTATAATCTTTACAATCTAAACGATCTATTTTTCTTATCAGAAAATAATCAATATGTGTTTTACTAGACCCATTTTTATAAATAATACTATGTTCATCTATTTTCTTAAATAAAGTGTTAGCAACTACAAAATCATAAGCTAAGACAAAATCTAATATAATCCTACATTATTTATTAGTCACTCCAAATCCATAACCACTATGAATACTTTTAAAATCTTCTATCACTCTACCAACATGTCCATTTAAATCTCCCCCAATAAATACTTTTTTTCTAAGAGGTATCTTTTATATTAATCCTTCTAATTCATTCCAAAAATTTTCTTTTAAGCTTACCTCCAAACCTACTTGAGGAGCATAGACACTTATAACATTGATAATCTTAGTATCAATAATAATCTTTAAAACATAATTCCCATCTATCTATTAATCTTTATATTATCCTTCAAACTTTTATCTATAATCACACCTACACTATTTCTAGTTTGACTTTTACCTGAATACCAAAGTTTAAAACCTAAAATTATCAATCTCCTTGGCCTTCTCACCAACCCATTTAATTTCTTGAACACATAAAATATTTATCTTTCTATGAACCATAATATATATTATAGTATTCATATACATAATAAAATTTAACTTCAAAAAATAAGAAAAATATTATTTTGTTGTAATAATAAAGATTTACGTGCTATATATATAAATATTTATATTTCGATCATAGATATGTAAATATATAAGAATTGTGTGCTATGTATGTAAATGTCCCTAATATTTATCATTTGATTTGAAAATACAATACTTTTGATTAAATTGATAAATTCTTAATAAAAATATTTTATTGAGTTAATATTATTTTTATTAAAATTCTTTAATTATTTTTTAGATTTAATTAATTTTATAATTTATAAGATAACGATTAAGAATTATTTTATTAAATTGAAGGTATTCTTAACTTCATTTAAGCTTAATTACTATTACAAACTAATTAATATATATTTTAAAATTAATTATAATTTAATAAATTTAATTAGCATTAGAAAGATTTACATAGTACACAATTCTTATGAATTTATATAACTAGCACCTAAAGTGTATAAATATAACACTTCTATGCATGAACAATGCATTTCATTTTAAAAATTTATAAATTATGTTATTTTTGATGCAATATTAAAGATTTAGTTGTTATTTATTAAATATTAAAATCTAGGTGATGTAAATATATAAGAATAATGTGTTATGTATGTAAATGACCTTTATAACTATTTTAAGTTTGATAATTAATAAATTAATGATAAATAAATCAAAAATGAAATATTGATTAATGTTTAATTTATTTAATTAAAATTAATTAATTTCGAAAAAAAACTAATTAATATTTATAATAATCAATTATTTTAACTAATCTTAATAATCCATATTAGTTAACTAAAATTTATTATTTTTAGTTAATTGATATTACTTTTTTTTTTTTTTTTAAATTTAACTTATTTGAATAAAAAGTATTATTTAATTAGCTTAATAAATTACTAATTGCTCATTAATTGAGTTATTTAATCAAATTAATTATGATTTAATTGATTTCATTATTGTTACTATAAATAAAATAAATATAATAAAATGGTTTAATGATATATCATTAAAACCTGAAGCATAATATTAAATATTTCACTTAGATTTAACATCTATTATATTAAACAAGTCCTCCAAATAGCCTCTTAAGGTTTTGTAGGGATAAAAAATTATCATAAGTGTTTTTTAAGGTATATGTATTAGATTAGGAAAAATCAAATAAAGAAAGATAAAAAATAACTTACCTATTTATTAGCTCATTGACGATCGATGTAATGATGTAGTGAAAGCATTACTAATCAATAGCCATCTGAAAAAAGATTAAGTAAATATTACATTATTATTATTTTGAAAATTTTATAAAAGATCTACACGTTTGGAGAAGAAATATAAAAATTTATATACATAGCGCAATTACTTTTATATTTATACCCAAACTTTAATTTTACTTAAATAACACTTAAATCTTTATTATTACATCAAAAATACCATTTTACTTTTTAAAGAAATGCTTTTATCATGGAAAAGTCTTATTTTTTAAATATTAAAGTTTGGCTGTGAAATATATAAATGCATAAGAATTGCTTGGTATGTATGTAAATTTTCCAAAAAATTAACTAGTATAGAGATATGAATAAATTATAAAAAAAAGTGTGAAATTAAGCTTTCAATAATGATAATTTACAAAAAAATATTGTTCATAAATTATTGCTCTACCAAATGATGATCTTTTATATATAAAATTTATAAAAGTGGCAAAAGATGTTTTGATGTTTTAAATATTTACCAAAATTTTAAAAATTGTTTTACTAGTGTGATTGTAGAAATTCATCAAAAAAAAAATTATTTAGTATAATTGCATTTATTTATTACAAAAATTAACATTTTACAATATTTTTTATCATACATTGCATGCCACAATCATTAATCAACTTTATCTGATTTAGACACAAACACACCTTTTTTTTGCTCCAAAATCATATTTTAGATATCCATACCCAATTTTTAAACTTTTAATGCCCAACAAAACTTTTATATTAATTTTAAGATAGTTTGAAAGAGTTTAAAACAAAATTTTCAATAATTTTTACTCTAATTGGCACGCCAAATTTAGAATTGCGATAAACTATAGTCCATGCACATATTCAGAGAGTGGTTATTCTTATAATTTGTTAAAATTTTAGTGTTGCAAACCAAATTTTAAAAGACTTAACATTTAGTTTTGGGCAACATAGGCTTCAATTAAATAATTTATCCTATCAACCACAAATATTCATGTACTTATAAATACAATTTATTTGCAATTAAATTTAGAATCATCTAAATTTTAGCTTTTTACAAACCCATAAATAAATAAAAATATTCAATAATAGGAATCCAACGATATCAAATGTGAACCGAACCAAGTCCAAATGAGCATAAATCAACATTAAAAGTGTAATAAGAAAACTCTCGAACATTAGTTGAAGTACTATGAATTTTTGAATCTTGTATGCCTATAGTTAAATCGAGCTTATGGACGAGAGAAATATAATGACACTAAGATCATTCAATTTTATTATCATTAAACCAATTTTTGATGGATTTTAGAACAGTGCATTCGTCTGATATAACGATCTCTGTAAGTTCATGCAGTAATCTCATATATGGTTGGCATTAAGGACGTGACCACAATCATAATAAAAATTGGTTATTGTTAACCAACTAAACAAGTCAATTATTATATGGTCCAAAGTTCTCATCGGCAGCTGTCGGTGGGGCTCGCATAAGACCATTTATTATTTAGTTTTTTATGAAGAGCGCAAGTGGCGTTGCCGGCTTCAACTACTATCAGGACTCCAGCTTTATTAAACAAGTGAAGCGCCGATTAATTAATTAGTTGGTAAAGATCTTTAAATACTTTTATAACCATAGTTTCTCCTATAAGTCGGTCATCCTTTCCTGGTCTCAATTTAATGTCTGACTGTAGCTCGACGCAGACAATGACTAGTACGAACATGCGCGGACAAAAACCTCTTGGGGTAAAGATTCCGACTTTACCCTTTATATCTCCGGCGACGGAGGGAGAGATGGTGGCGGAGCCGGAGGAGGAGAAGGGGGAACCGCTTAGCCCGGCGGCGATTCTTTTCCGGCAACCTCAATTCAACTGCCACATCGTCACCATATTGGGTTCAGGAAAAATCATCGGCTCCGACGAGCTGAAGGCAGGCCTCGACGCCACGCTTGTCCGCCACCCCCGCTTCTCCAGCATCCAGGTACGCTCCCCGGAAAGTTGTCCCTAATCTTCTGCATTTATTTGTTTTACTTTTTCGAACCTCCTAATTCTTTTTATATGATTACATATCATCTAATTCTTAAGTAATTATATATCTAATTAATTAAATTTAAATTTTTATATAGTTAATATTCTAATATTCAATATCATATAAAAATAATATTATTATTTATTTTTGAAAATAAAATATATATTTTTAAAATATAAAATAAATATCTAATTTTAAATATCAGATATATAAATATATAAAATTTATATGATATATATATATATATATATATATTGAAGAACATATAATATTAAAATATTTTATAAGTATATATTAAATTTATAATTTAATTTTGATATGGCACTTAAAATACTTTTAGTCGAAGCATGAATCTTGATGTTAAAAGCAAATTGATCCGAAGTTGGCCGGTGATCGCTCTTAAAATATCGAAACTTTGACATATCAATTAAATCCCTAAATAGCTCTCAATATAAGTGTTTATAGTAAATCGGCGTCGAATGGGTTCCAACAAGCCAAAGATCTTACAATTTGTTTGAGCATTCAAATGCACAAAATACATCATATGATCAGGGATTATTTTGAGCGTGAAGTGGAGTGGTGCGGGTTTTAGTATTACTGAGCACTCCTTGATCTATAAATACTCGCCTTCTCACGAGGGGAGGCAGTGAAGAGAGGAAGTAAGAGAGAGAGACTAAAGATCCTCCAGACAATCCGTCGTCGCCACTGACGTCACCAATGCGACCGCCATCAGCTCGTCCTCATCAACATCGTCGTCGACATCGCGTTAACATCGGTTAACTCAATTTGTCGGCTATTAATCAACACTTCCATCAACATTCGGCAACTTAGAATAACATCATCGTCAATTTCGACGTCAACATCGCCGTCAACATCGGCATCGTCACATTGTCATTTTATTTGTTGTCCATTTCATATACAATTCTGTAATTATGCAGGAAGATCGTGTCTCAAAATGTAGTAGCTTTTATCGCTAGCCTGATTTTTCCCTCTTTTTGGTTTTTTAAAAATTTAGTTTTAGTTTTACTCTTTAAATACCTGTGTGTTTGACTCTCAAGAAGCTAAGTAAACTTTACTCTCATGGTTTTTTTTAGCGCAGTTTGGCGTCGTGGGATAAGAACCCCTCAATCACAATTTCTGTGAAAATCCACGTCATGGCCAATAGCGGTGCAATACGAGCCTCCCTCACTTCGCTCAAACCAATCCTTGAACCAAGGATGCGCCCTTCGCCTCACTTCCCACGATAGCGTGATCATGTAAGGTGGCGACAGAATCTCTTTAGAAGATCATGTGCGGAATGGAAGTCTCAAATGAGATGATCCGACTTTTGCGAGGACAACACCCAGAAACACATCTCCCCAAAGATCGATCGTTAGCGCGGAGGTCAAAATGCTAATTTCTTACGAAGTTCCTCCGCGTAAAAATGATGTTGATCTCGTAGTTACTCATCCATCGTCGCATACAATTGCTTCACAATTATTCGGTAGCTTGACACATTCTCGTCCTGTTGACCCACTCATCCGTTATCTGCACGGCTTAATGCAAACGAATTTCACCTCAGATAAGATAAAATTGTTTTCCCCTCACCATGAGGAATCTCACCTTTTGGCTATTCTTCAACATCATATTCACTGGGTTTCAAGCTTAGAACATTGATTCCTATGATGGCGGCCACATGAACACATCATTATACAGACTATCATGCATATCCAACGACATATGCTTTGTCGTCTTTCCGATTACCCTCAAGGACAAGCTCGCGCGGTTCTACTCCTTCAAGGGAATCCATCCATATCTTTGTAACTTCGCCAAGATTTTTTGTAAAACGTTCATTACCGAATGATCATTAAATATTCCTCCATCTCTCCTCGTCAAAATGAGGCGAATCACTTAAGGAATACTTCCAGATTCTCCCGCTCGCCAAATACCTGAGTGAATCGACTATTAAGAGTTTTCCGAGGACTCCATGGCCTTTTATCGTCCTTAATACCGTCGCTCATATGCCAACTTGGTTCATCGGTGGCACAAATCTCGATGAAAATTTATTACACGCCCATGCAATTTAATCTGAAAAGCGTAAAAGCATCCCAGGGAATGCGACAAATCTATCAAAAAAGCGGCAAGCGTGCTCCTCCACCCCACCCAAGCGTGAACCACGAAAAGGAATACGCTACACATCTCGTGTTAACCTCTAATTTATTCGAGATGAAGAAAATGTCAGTGGTGCATCCACTAAAAATTCAAAAATGAAAATTGTCACTTCCATCGAAGTGGGACATACATGCAAACAACTCAAAGAAGAAATTGAGACTTATTGAGGATATCGCCGATTTGTGAAGAATCAATTGACTCAAACAAACATACCTCCAACCGGGGGGCAATGAGTTGATGAGCTTTTTAATGTTCTTTGGGCTTACCGCTTCATCACACCCAACGGTGAGACAAGATAACTTGTGCTTCAGCAATACCAGAGATATCGGGGTTCCAAGTCCAAGAGTTCAATTATTCAATCATGACGGTAATGAAGAAAAACTCCGACTGACTACTCCCGAAACTCGTGACATGGCTACTTGGTTTCCTATCAAAGGGTAGCTCGTCACTTCAAGAGTAAAATCGTCCATATCATGGGTGACTTGGTCTGAAGTCTCAAGGCTGCGCAATCAACGTAATAAACTTTCACCTCTTTGGGATAGCCCATATGTGGTTATAGCTTTGGTGAAGCCAGAACTTTCAAGCTCAAATTGAGAGGGAAAAACTTTACCTCGAACTTGGAATCAATCTCCAAAAATTATCGCGAATTCCTAATGCATAATTATCCAGCCTTTATTTTGTCTCGCTTATCATTTCCTTCATGTAGTCCAACCCCACTTAGGGGATAAAGACTTATATTGTTATTGTTGTTGTCATTTTCTCTTAAAACTCATATCCGTGTTAAAATTGTCTTTTGATTATATCACTAAGCTTATCAGAGTAATGAATTTATAGCTTTCTTCTTACAAACTTGTTTCTTCTTCATTTAATCCTCCCACTTGAAAAATATATAATTCACGTTATATCTCAATCAGAGCATGATCAAAAGGTCCTTGGTGGATTTCATGACCTATTCCACACAGGTTAATGTCATCGCTTAAAACTCGACAAACAACCTACATGATAGTCAAAAGGTCCGTGGACTACGCCTCTTCCACACGTGTTAACGCCATCGAGCAAAACTCGACAAACAACCTAGATAGGTCAAAAGGTCCTTGGTGGACTTTTCACCTCTTCCACAAGTTAACGCCATCGAATAAAACTCGACAAACAACCTAGATAGGTCAAAGTTGATGGACTCACGACCTCTTCCATAGTGTTAACGCCATCGAAGGAGACTCACAAACAACCTGATAGTCAAAAGTCCCGAGTGGATTCAATTCAACCTCATCCATATAAAGATCAATAATATTCACCAATTACCCTGATAGTTAAAACAAAATAAGAGCGTATAATCTAAACAAAAAAAAATGATAGCATTAACATGATGATATAGGAAAAAATCAAGATTCTGATACACACTAATAACAATACATAAAAAATATATATAATAATAATAAAAAATGCATCCTCAAGTGATGCTACATCATATCAGTTGGTGATATCAACGTCCTCCTCACCACTAGGAGATACTTCCTTGGACTCACTCTCAGCTCCTTCATCTCCTGAATCGGACGAAGAGTCTTCTGATACTTTCGGGAGACATCCTCAATACTAGCTCCTCTTGCGATGAACTGCGGATTCCCTTTAGGAACCCTCGGATGAAGCCTTCCTCTAAACATTGGTGCTCCAAGTCCTTCACTTCAACATCAAGTATATGATTACGAGCTTCCTGAACATGGTCTTCGAGTATGCCGAGATAAGCCAAGGAGTTCTTAAAGTCTTCCACCGCCTTTAAGGATATTTTATCTGCTTCCGCTTCCGACATCACATGCTCCTTCTCAGAAAGACGATCATGTAATGCCTTCTTCTCCAGTTCGAGAGCTTTCTTCTCCGCTGCAAGTGCCTTAAGTCTTTTCTCTTTCTGACGAGTCTCTGACCTCACCTCAATCAGCTCATCACGAGTGCGCTCCACCTCCTGACACCGGAGAGAAAGAGAAGTCGACATGTTTGTTAGCTCAGACGGCACCGATCCTCCAAAGTCGCCACTTCTTTGGCTTTAATACTCATCTTCATACTCGTAGATATTTTATCTTCACAAATTCAAGATTCCACTCATCTAAAGCGACACCCAAATGAGCCATCTGCCCTAATGTTTGAGTTACCTATAAAAATAATAATAATATCATCACAAATATTACACAAAAGAAAAGAAGAAAGAATGAAAGACAACGTACCAATTCATCTGCTCGTTGACGCCCAGTACATATGTGATTTAACACCTCTTCAGGAATGTGCGGCTTCGAGAAACAAACTCCCCCATCATGAGTTGAAGTAAACTCGTGAGGTCAACTGGGGCCAACATTTTCTTCACAGATATCTGACGTAGTCACTTCAGCGCATGTCTTCTTTTCTTTAGGGAAGAAACATTGCCACCACCGATTGGACTTCTTGAAAGAACCCTATGAATATGAGGAGGCCTTTCATCACCTTTACTTGACCTCTTTAGTGGAAAAGAATGAGATCTCCCCGCCGGATAGAAATGCCAACCTTGAACATTCTATCTTCAACTATATATGCTAATGACGCGTAACTCATGCTCCTTTTCCTACATCGAGATATTAAGAGTTGTCAGGATCTCATTCTCCGACATCAGCAATGGATCTGAAGGTCATTCAATCTTTCCCATCTCTCAGGAAGGCCCCACTCATTTTTCACAAAGAAGAATCCATTAGACCAATTTTTAGATGGATCCTGCTAAAAAATTCTATCCAATTCTTTATAGATAAGAAACACGCCCTGAGCATCACATGTGAATCACACATTCGACAAGTATGTGATGTTCAAAGTAACACCACGCTCTCTGAAGAAGACAGCCAAACCGACGATGACCACTAAAGCCCGAAATGAAAATTATGACAAAGCTACACCACATGTTTTGAAGATCTCAATCACTCGGAAAGGGGAATCGCAGCCCAAAGACTAAGAATCATCTAGACAAGTGTATCCCGACGAGGTGAACGAGCTCGAATGGACCTCTTGGCAACAATACCACCAACTCATTAGAAATGAAACTTCTTACTGAACACCATTAAACTATCGATGTGACAAGAGATGGTATATCGTCACGCCTATGGGTTATCCTCCGCCATCACCGTGAAAATGCATAATGAATAAATAAAGAGGCGAAATGATAAAAAAAAAATCTGGAAATTTTGTGCTACTCACTCACCCAATACTGGGCATACCTTTTCTCACATGGACAAATTTGGCTAGGATTTTTGCCATGATCCGACGAGAAGGACATGCATACATATGAGATCAAAAATAAAAGGGGAAAGAGACAGAGAAACTATTCCTCCCCAGTGATGCCTTGAAATTACCTACCAAACGTTCTGAGTCATTCAAATGACGGCTCCTAATTATCGCTTCCCCGCCATCTTGGCAATTATTAGCCATTGAACCTTCCATCGAAGTTCAAAGAAATCCAATTTCTCACTACGGGTCTTGATCGCCTCCAAACCCAGTCGGTCCGACGAGGTCAGTTGACACCTCTTTCGAGGGAAAGCGGAGCACTGAGTATGAACTACGGTCTTGATGCCTCGAACCCGGTCGGTCAGAGCGAGGTCGGTTGACACCTCTTCGAGGAAAAGCGGAGCCTTCTTTGGCGTATGAAGCTACGGGTCTTGATAAGCCTATGAGCGGTCGGTCGATGGTCGGTTGACACCTCTTTCGAGGGCTTGGAGCCTTGAGTATGAGCAGTCTTGATCGCCTCAAAACCTCGCTGAAGAAGAGAAACAGAGTGTTGAAAGTGTGCCTTCTCCTCTTGGCCTGAGGGGGTTTTATAGACCCACGAGGGCAAAAGGTAAAAACCACGGCAGATCAAAGCGTCATTTGGGCGCGGGCGCTGCCGCCATTGATGTAGGTCGCAGATTCATGCGTAGGTCCAGGTCACACCACGGTTCACGGGCCGCTGCCATGCGTCCAGCGAGGCCATGCAGTCGACCCTTCCTTCCTTGCCGCGTGTCTTCGCCCACAGCATGACCATGCGGCCGCTTAGCCGTACGACATGTAATGGTCCGTTACCGTAGGCTTCGTGAGCGACCTGCCAGGCCGCGCCTCCAAACCCTTCGGCCGTGATCTGACAGCGTCGTTCAGTAACGGCAGAGCCCATGCGACTTCGTAGGCCGAACCCGACATAGCTCCGTTCGCGCAGGATGGATCATGACCTCGATATCTCCCACCCGCGCATACCTACACACATTTGCGGCCCTGCATAAGCTTCCATAGTTATAATATTGTGCTCTTATGAAGATCTGTTCTCTCAAAATGTACAGTTAATGGACCCTCAAATTTCATTGAAGAATTTCTTATTTTCAAGTATTTGACATGTATTTTTGGATGATTGAGATAATGTCATCAAAATAGAGCAACGATATACTTTACTTTTTTTAGTGAATGAATCTTGATGTTAAAAGGCGATCCGAAGTTGGCGGGTAGATCAAGCTCTTAAAATATCCTTGAAAACTTTGAGATATCAATTAAATCTCTAAATAGCTCTCAAATATGAAGTGTTTATAGTCAAATCGAGCATCTCGACGAGCCGGTTCCAACAAGCCAAAGATCTTACAATTGACGTTTGAGCATTCAAATGCACAAAATACATCATATGATCAAGGGATCATTTTGAGCCGTCAGATGAAGTGGAGTGGTACGGGTTTTATGTATTCTGAGGCCACTCCAATCTATAAATGGCTCATTTCCTCGTATGAGGGGGAGGCAAATGAAGGAGAAGCAAGCAAGAGAGGAGAAATCAAAGATCCTCCAAGCAATCGTCGCGTCATCGGTCGTCAACCATGTAGGCCGCCATACCATCATCGGTAGCCGATCCGTCGTCAACTTCGACGTCAACATCGTCGTTAACTTCGGCGTTAACATCGTCGTCAACTTCGGCGTCAACATCATCGTCGACCGTCAACTGTCATTCAACATTCGTCAGTAATCATCGACACGTCGGCATCATTCATTCGCGTTTACATTAGTAGCGACTTTTGTCCATTTCTCATATCTGATTCGTAATTCCGGTCGGAAGATCGTGTACTCTCAGATACATAGTGGAAGCTTTTACTGGTAGGCCGTGGTTTTCCTCTTTTTGAGGTTTTCCACGTAAAATTCTGGAGTTTTAGTTTTACTCTTTAAATACGTGTGTGTCTTTGGACTCCCAAAGTAAAGTAAACTTTTACTCTCTCATTTGATTTTCTGTACGCAACAAATTTATAAAAATTATGTGATATATTAAAAAAAATCCAGACACCTATAAGTGAAACCGAACTAATTTAGGAATGCTAGTGGCAAAAGATTTTATTAGAGATATATGACTAAGATTTTATTGATAATTTTTTCAGAAATGTTACTTTTTTTATTCGGTGAATTTATAGATAAGTGTCTCGAAACTATAGTTAACTCTGTTTAAGCACATTTGTTTTCGTTCAGAGAGTCTATAATAGTCACTTTCAAGGAAAGTATATTAGTCGGTAACTCTTTTAGTGCATAAAAAAAATACAGTAGAACATGTCAGACCTCTGTCTTTATCTTGTTTTCGGCTCATACATATTTAATAAACCTCCCAAAATCAATAATTAATACTCTCAGAAAATTTTTTATATTGATAACAACTAAAAATAACTACATATATGTTACAAAATTTGACATCTGACTTATTTAAACTTTCGAGAAATACTAGAATTTGCCGCTTGCGGTTCGATCATCGATCTTGTCGATCTTTGAATAACGATGAATGTCTATGTCAAGACATCTTATGCATCGCAGACACGCTTCCGCTAGCCTTCACAAGTAGGTTCTTGGCTTGTCGCTTTTTTGGCACCGAGATTCGGAGAGGTCTGAGCGATCTCGCTCGGTTGGAACGTAGGTCATCTCAACTCGTTGGATAGTCAATGAGGTTGCGGATGTCCATTGGGTTCCGTGGCTTCGAATCTGCCTCAGATCCCTGATGACGTCAAGATCAACGAGTGCATCCTCGGCGATTGGAGCAACATCTGCATCTGCTGTGTGAATCCGGCAATGGCGGAAACAGTTCTGGATTATCTCTAGTTTGATATCGGTGGTCAGGCGAGTAGCGGATGGGTTGCGAGAACATCAATTTTTTAGTCTACAACCTTGTCCGAAATCGAATCCAGCCGTTGAACTGCGGTAGTAGGCGCGAAGTTCGTGATAATTCCGACTGGATCTTGGGCGTGGTGTTTGGCGAAGGTACGCGTCATATTGAGTGTAACAAGAAGGAAGTTGCATTGCGAGGATGTCGCGCACTGATTGTCCATGATCAAAATGTGGCCTCGCCATTCATGTATCAAAAGAAGAATGTTAGAATACAATAATATATACATGGTTTAGATCATTCTACACCACTCTACCATATCTGAGGGTTCAGAGTATTCCACACTATCCTGAAGTTCTCTTGAAGCCTTCCTCCTGACCTTCGGAATATGGTGGAACCTTGAGTCTTCAAGGTTTTTCCCCATCTTTCTATTTCTGAAGATTCCTCCTTGTGTATGGCTAAGAGAGCATATGATCTCCCTTTATTTAGTGAGCGTCTAGAATTGTAGAATATCCACCTCCGCAATGTAAAATCAATTAATTAAATGACTCTTTATTAATATCCTGCCTAAGTTAATACAATGCCCCTGGTCCCGGGAGTATCAATGTAGACAGGTTATACTGTAGTGGCAAGTGGCTGCGCTCTTCTTATTATACTAATCACAATCAACTTCTCGTCACCTTTTGTGGGCTATGAAAATTCGTCAGCGACCTCTTGGCAAATGTGAAATTGAAGAGAGTATGGTTTAAGAATATTGGCGTAATTTTCAGAAGGCAGATGAAATAGTAGATAAGACACTACCCAAAGATTTCGCCCTCATTTAGTGAGGACTTTAGATCTGGTTCCAAATTTTCTATAGGCGCAAACCCCTATAGTTAATTACCCATCCCAATAAGTGAGAGAGAACTTTTGATTAATTTAGTTAGGGCGCTTATTGCGTGGCGTATAGTAAAGATATGGAGTTTCAAAATTTAGATTATGAAATTCATCATTTCAGCTTAAACTGGATGGTTGGGAGAATGATGACATGCCCGATCTAGATCCCATGATTCCGTCATCCCGGGCATCCCCTGTCCCTACTTAGTCCGCGAGGAGGTATCGACTAACTAACAAGGATCCTCATAGACACATGAGTTATGTCATCCAAGAAATCACAGGTGGTGTTTTCTAAGACAATCTTAAGTCTATCATAGCGATGAGGTTGTTTGCCTATCAAGTATACCCATGATTCACAACTCAAAGGCGAGCTATTGAGAGCATACTACTGATGATGAAGTTTGACCGAAACCACCATCAAGGACTCTAATAATCGCTTCATCGTGGAGCTCTGGCAAGCCATGCGTAAGAGGGACACGTCATGTCCTTACTTAGTAAGAGATTGATTGAGTGAACATATGAGAACACTTGATTTGACATTACTCTTTTGTGGAGTTTTCTTAATTTATCATCCCCGACAAACAGTTGTGGAAGGTGGATGGATTGAGTTTGATTTAGACTTTTAATGATAGAGTTTCATTTAAGAAGCTTCAGATTGCTACTTAATTTGATTTAAAAAATTGATTAATTTGAATATGTTTAAGAGCTTTAGATCTTGTCAACTTTGTTTAATTGCTAACAGAGGATTAGATCTACTGTTACCCGACAAAATCAATTTTTTAGATGTTTCACTGATTTGAAACTCTTATTATAGGGTTTTAGGTTTTGTTAACCCGGTCCCAGTCCTAAGACTAAACCGGTAAGCAACCCGCGCAACATCCTCAGACTCTTGAATTTAAGCATTCAGTATAGTGTCGGGGCCCATGCGAGTTTATAATACTTTTAGGTAATTTTATGTTTGAATTATAAGATTGATTTCATATTTTCATTTAACTCTAACTTTAGTCTTGCCTTTTTACATCAAAATTTGCTTGAAATCTATATTTGAAATACAGACATTTATAGCTTAACTAATTTCATCTAATTAATAAAATCATTGATTTTAAAAATTATAATTAGAATGAAATTCCTTAATTTGATCGAAGGAAGTTCTATGATTTTTGTAGAATTAGATTTAGTATCGCCTTCTGTCTGCTTGTACAAAGAGTTGCAGATCTTGTGGTGAAGAAGACATTTTGATTTAGATTGTAGTTTAAAACATTACTTGCACTGTGTTTATTTGTTGAGTTTTTTTTTATTATAATTCTCCCAGTTTGATTATGTTCAATTTATATCACTTTTAATAAGTGTGGCGATTTCAATGTTTGTTGCTTTAGCCCTACTCATGCTTGTTAGCTGACATAGTAATTACCTCCATATTCATTTGAGTTATTAAACCCAATTTGGATTCATTCCTGGACTTTAAGTTTATTGCAAGTTTGTTATGAGTTTGGTATTAGTCTCCCCAAATTTCAATTAAATCTTGTTTAATTTTGAAGAATTTACAAGAAAAGGGAATTCACTCATTACTTCAATTTAAGCCATAGAAAATCGCTATTAGAGTTTGTGAATTTAATATTAGCCTCTCCAAATTTTACTTGTATTTTATATGAGTGTTCCATTTTTTTCAAATTTTTTAAAAGGCTCCCCCCCTATTTCTCCTTAATTTAATATTTATCTTCATATTTATCACATATTTTTTTGTTTGACTTACGTTTAGGTAATTCTCATTTAAAATTGTTTAAGTCCTGAATTTTAGTCTAAATTTGTAGCCTCACGGCGTCGTTATTGTAGCATCGGTGTTTTGCTTTAGTGCGCTTCAGCGATTAATGCGCACAACATTTTATCTCGTTCGCCTCGAGCACGAGGTTTTAAACTTGAAAGAAGATCAATGCAATATATATTCATTCTCCACTTTTTATTTGATGCTTTTAGTTTAAAATTAGCTTCAAGTTTCCTTACTTAGCGCTCTTAAGACAGTTCATTTCACCCTCCCATTTTTTGTAAGTCAAAAGATTTGGCGCAATTTTAGCAGCCTCTTGGCGTCATCCCCGTGTAGGAGGCTGCATCGGGGTTATTTTGGCTTACTTGATATGTCTTCTTAAGCGTAGCGAGCAGTGTTTTGCGATACCGCAACCGATTTTTCATCTCGTCCCACCCTCTTGAGCACGACGATGCCTTCAGACCTGAAAGAAGACATACAATGTAATATATATTCATCCCCCCTCCTCCCTTTTTTCTAAGTATAGAAATTAAATTTCTTGGATTTAGGTATGGGGAAGCGACATCTAACGAGTGTTGGGTTACGCTTCTCGAAGCGTGGCAGTGGTGTCTTATAACGATTTTTCATCTCGGCTCCTCTTGAGCGTGATGAGGGCCTTATAAAAAAATCACGCACACACACACACACACACATATATATATATATATATATATATATATATATATATATATCCATTCATAGATCATATATTCGACTCATTTTTCTAGATGCTCTAAGAACAAGTTGGGTATGCAGCGAGAGGAAGCAACCGAAAGAATTGCGTCTCAGACGATGTTCTTCCCCAATTTGCCGCGAAGCGAAAATGGAAAGGTTAAAGCGATGAGTGCAACGCCGAAAATCGAAAGAAGAATTTGCCTCTTGACGATGTTCTTCCTGGTTTTCTTGTGAAGCAAAATGGGAAAATTTAAAGTGAAAGTCGATGTCAATCGAAGAAAGATTCCTCTTGATGATGTTATGTTCTAATTTGTGGTGAAGTAAAAATTATAAGGCTAAAGTGAGGAGTACGATGCCGAAAATTGAAAGAAAAATTTGCCTTTTGAGGATGTTCTTTTCAAGTTTACGGTGAAATGAAAATTTGACGGATTACAGACTGCGGGAAAGAGATTGCAGGCTGCAAGAATGAGGTTGGCTGGCTGACGGGCTGTGGGAAGGAGGCGGGTGCAGCACGGGTCGCGTGTTTGGTGCGGAACGGGCTGCGGGTGGAGGAGGGTTGGAACAGCGGCTATGGAGCGATTTTGCGGCGGGTCGCGGGTCTGGAGCGGAACGGGCCAGAGCGGAGCGGGCTGGAGCGCGGGATTGCGGTGGAATAGGACACGGTTTTGCGGGTGCTTGCGGCGGATCTGAACGGTGAAAGCGGGCCGGCATGCGGGATGGGCTTGCACAGCGTGCGTAGCCGGCCCGCGGGATCGGATGGCGCGCGGCAGTGGAGGAGGAACGGCGGGCCGGCGGTGGAGGCGGGCTCGCGGGATGCGTAGTGGGCCGGAGCAGCGTGTGCAGAATGGCGGGCTGGGCCGAAGCAGTCCGCGGCGGCACGGGTTCGTGGGACGCGCACCGGACAGCGGGATTGCCGGAGGCGGAGTGGGAGAGGAAAAATTACTTTTGTAGAGGGATTTCGAAAATGGGAGGGAAGAGAGCATAGGTAACGGTTGAGCATGTGAGAGAGAAATTTAAGAATTTTAAATTGATTAAATATTTTTTTATCAGTAAATTCACACAGTCAATGTATATATATATATATATATATATATATATATATATATATATATATATATATATATATATATATATATATATATCAATTCAAAAAATTTTTAACGAATGCGACCGCTTCTTTAATGTCAGTCAGTTTGGTTGAGTTGGTGTCAAATTAGGTAATTTCTCAAAATGCGGCGCTTCATTCGACGCGTTTTGAGTGAAACTCACTGGATTTCGACATTTTGAAAGCTAATCAATTTACGACGGTGCGTTTGGCTGCGTCGGTGCCTCGACTTGATATCGCGTGCAACGTGGACATTCGAATCTTGATTAGTTGATCGTCATCACGATATTTATATTCGACCGGTTTATCAATGCGATGGTGAAGTCACGTTGGTTGATCGGAATCGTTGCGTTCGACTCGATTTAATTATCATTTCAAATCATTACACTTTCAAACTCGCTTGAATTGAAGGACGGTCCTCATTTGATAGTTTCGATGTTTGATCAACGACGTTATCAATTTCGTGGAGGTCGTTCGAATATCATCGTAGCTTCCCGACTCTGATATGTGCGTCGACACTTTGATAGCTCGAGCGCTTAATCAATTGCTCGTAAGATTTTACAATATTTATATTTCGATCAATTTCAACGTTTTGAACGCGACGACGAAGTTCGTTCGTCGATCGGAGGTCGTTTCAACAATTTTCAGTGATGTCTAGTGCATTTTGGCCTCTATTTGTGCGCTATCACTTCAAATCATTTAGCATTTATACAGACTCGTCCGGTTTGAGCACGAACGGTCTCATTTGATAATTTTCGATGTTTCGAGTCTAATGATCAATTTGTGAATGCGGTCGTTCGACATCGCGCAGCCTTCCTATCGCGGCGTCGACACTTTTGATAGCTCGGCTTAATCAATTCTTCGTTAGAGTTTGCAATATTTATATTTCAATCAATTTCGACGTCGAATCGGCGGTGAAGTCCGTTTATTCGGAGTCGTTTGACTATTTTGATGGCGTCAGGCATTTTGAGCAGATTTGCGTGTGTCACCAGTTCGTCGATTTGATTTGTAGGCGACTTTTTTATGACACATATAGGTCAACACCTTCTCGGCAAAGCCTTTTGAATTTATTCAGGTGTTGTTAACATGACATTGATGCCTCGTAGGACATTAAATTGTGATACTTGCTTTGTTTATTGTAAATATATTGCAGACGCAATTATGGGTTTGAGATAGTTTTTTCACTGTTTTATTTTTCAAAATAAAGCAGTTTCGTTTGGCTGTTAGCTTTTTGGCTATTTTTTAAAAAATTTTGTGGTGAAAAAATTATTTTGAGAACTAAAACTATTATAGTGTGGTAGCCATGAGAAAGTTATTTTTAAATTTGTCAAAAAGAAAAATATTTGTACACACAAATTTTTTTACTACTTTCTCATCAACAACTTTACAACTAACTTTTCAAAAAGTTAGAGCTACACTAACAGACTCTAAGTTACTTGCGGAATTACTAAATAAAAAACATTCATTATGGATTATCATTATTTTATTGATATTTTTCATCAAAGTTATAAACATCTACCTTTAAAATCTATATGAGATATGATTAAACTTAACCTCGTGATGATAATTTAATAAATTCTTCATTGGAAGTTAAAGATGAAGAGGTTGAAAAAATCAACTAATATTTATATGAATTGGATGAAGGTATGATATTATGATAGTGGATCAACACATTCTTTATATTCATCATTCATTTTGAGATTAATATTGAGAGTATATTAATTATAATTCTCTTATAATTATGTTATATCAACTTCAACATCCATATTATCCATATTATTATTATTATTGCATACATAAAATGAAAGTTTATGACTATAGAGTGAAACAATTTAACATTATATGAATATTCATCACACATATGGGTTAAAAATAGTTGTAAGAGATGCAAGAATTTTAATATGAAAAACTCAGAAAAGAAAAAAAAAAATGGAGCTAAGCATAATAAAAATGATTACACAAGTGTATGCCATTGGTGACAAATGATGACCTTCCTTGTAATTAAGGAAATTGTACATAAAATATTATGAATATAAGCCATAAAAGATGATTTTCATGATGAAAGTTGAAAGAATCTTAAGACATTGAAGTTATTTTCAAGAGATTATTATGATCGACTTAGTTATTCTTCTTGGAGGAGAGAAGATCAGAGACCAAATATCTTTTAAAATTAATTATTTTGTTGTTAAGAGTTAGAGATAGTGTTGATGGCATACATTAATCTTATTGATGATGAGTCAAGACTTATATGTAGTCCTAACTTTGTAAAATAATTTAATAAAACTCTTGAGGACCTTAAAAAATAACATCAAAATTTATCATAACAATGCCACAATCTCTCAAAATCCCTTTTACATGCCTCCAACATCATTACAAACTAAATAAAAAAAAAAATCAACTTTAAATATACCATCTCCACCACAACATGAAACCTTGATTCCTATTCATAAGCAATGATAATAACATGCACAACAGGTGGCTAGGACTATTAAGGGTTAGTGGAGTTATTGCTTCTTGTTATGTATCAAATGAAGAAATTAGCTCTCATGTAGAGGTTATTGTTGGCATATTTAACTACAAGTGACAAATGATCTTCCTTGTAATTAAAGAAATTGAGCATAAAATACTTATAAATATAGGCCATAGAAGATGAATTTTATGATGAAAGTTGGAAGAATCTTGAGACAATTCAAGAGATTGTTTATGGTTTACTTAGTTATTTTCATGAGAAGAGAGAAGATCAGAGACCAAAAAGTCTGATAAAACTATTTATTTTGATGTTAAGAGTTAGAGTTATTAGTGTTAATGACGTATATTAATCTTATTGATGATGGTTAAAGCCTTACCTGAAGTCCAAGCTTTATAAAACATTTTCTAAACTCATAAAACTCTCAGAGAAGCTTAAAACCAAAATAAAATTATCATAGCAACTCTACAACCTCTTAAAATTCATTTTACATGCCTCCAACACCAATGCAAGCTAAAAAAAAAAAAAAAAAACAAATCAACTTTAAAAATACTATCACCACCACATCATGAAACTTTGACCCTTACTCATAAATAATGATAATTATAGGCACAACATGTGGGTAGGACCATTAAGGATTGGTCGTTGTGAGAGTTATTGCTTATTGTTATGTATTAAATGAAGAAATTGACTCTTCATTTAGAGGTTATTGTTGGCATATTCAATTAAAGGTGCCATATGATTATTTTCTTTATAATTAAGGGAATTGTGCATAAAATATCATCAATATAATGCATAGAAGATGGATTTCATGATCAAAGTTGGAAGATTCTTGATACTTTGAAGTTATTTTCAAGAGATTGTTTACGGTTTACTTGGCTATTCCCCTTGGAGAGAAGATCATAGACAAAATAGTCTTGTATAATTAGTTGATGTTAAGAGTTAAATTTAGTGTTGACGATGTATATTAATCTTAATGATAATGGCTAGTGTTGACATTATTAACAATAACACACAACAAAGTTGGTGGGTGTCAATAGCATGCGTCATGATAAGCAACGACATACGTCGATAGTGTGCAATAATTTTATAGGTGATGACATGTATCAATGTTATAAATGATATCAGATAATAAAGTTGATGGCTATTAATGAACGACTAAGTCAGCAAGTGTCAGCAATGAGGTCAACATCATACATTTAGCTTATAAGTGATGACGTGCATTTTAGTTGAATTTAATAGGTCCTATAAATCGTATAAATCATTTTAGCCTTTCTATTACTTGAATCTTCTTGTGACACTCTTAATGAGATGATTTATTTATGAAGGCTTCTTAATTACAAAGATATTATGTATTGATATTATGAGAGTCTAATAATTATAGTTGTCAATGGAGCTGCATGCGTTTGTGTATGTGAAAGTATGCATTGATATGCATGAGAAAGTTTCATTTAAGTAATGCATACAATTATATTAATGGCTAACTAATAAGTTGGGATTGAACGTTGCATGCATTTTAAAAGGGAGATTTAAATTCCACTTAATTGTTATGATATTTTTTAACGTGCAGTTGTTAATGATAATCATTTAATTAATTTTAAATGACCAAATTATTTTTACTTATATTTCAAATCATTTCGATTTGAAAAATGCTAATCACAATAAATTAGAATAAATTGGATGACCAATAATGATAATTATAAATGATTTAATTATCATCCAAATCATTTATTATTCATTCAAACCTTATCATTTTTTGAAGGCATCAGAGGACTTTACCCTTTCAAGATCATTTTGTTGAAAATTTGAACTCTGAAGTAATGAATCAAAATGAGATGTTCCATATGTCAACACAAAAGAAAAATATTATATATATATATATATATATATATATATATATATATATATATATATATATATATATATATATATATATATATATATATATATATATATATATATATATATTAATAGATATTTTTCCTACTAGTGGCTCGTATTCAATACATTTCACTATCCTAAATTAAATTAAAAAACGCATATTGTAAGACCTGGCGTCCGGATTTGCACTACTTATATGTGTTCTGAGTTTAGTTAGAATCGGTCATCTGATTTTGATTTTGACGGAGTTTGAACGGTGCTTGGGACTCTCAAAAGGAGGGATTTTGGTAAACTGCGTTACTTCACGTCTTCTAGAGTTGTGCCACTCTTCCGAGCGAATCGAGCTCTAGACAGCCAATGGAATCTGCGATGAGAAATCGCCTTGCTGTAAAGATTAAGATGCCGGCGCGTTTTGTATCTCCGCCGACAGAGGTCAATTTAGCGACGGCAGCGGCGCCGGTTGAGGAGGGCGGGGAGCCGCTCAGCCCATCGGCGAGGTTTTTCCGGCAGCGTCAGTTCAACTGCCACATCGTTACGATCTTGGGATTCGGTGAGATCTTCGGGGCCGACGAGCTGAAGTCCACCCTTGAGACCACGCTCGTCCGCCACCCGCGCTTCTCCAGTATCGAGGTACGCTCGCCGGAAAATTACCTAAAACTTTCCTCTCTTTTTTTATTTTTTTTCCCAAACCTTCTAAATCTGCAAATTCTCTGACCAAGCCTTTTACCCGCGTGTCCGTACATTTGAAGTTTGTTCTTTCTTCACTTTTTAACAGTGAAAGTAATTTTTTAAGTATAGATAAATATTAGATAAATAAATATTTAATTTTAAATATTAGATAGATAAATATATAAGAATTATATCATATGTATATAAATCTTTTTTTTTTATATAAAAGTTTTGCTTAAATATTTATAATGTTTAGGGGGAGGGTATTTTGATATATTACTTAAACATATAATTGATAAATGAATCATTTTCCTCAAGATTTATGAGAGATTATAATGCCTTTTAATCAAGGTTATTTTGATTCTTTAAGCTAACTAACAATAGATAATATTGGCATGTCATTATTGAGATCTAAGGTGAGTCATCATGCACTTTAGGTTGCAAATAGATCTACAGTGATCTTAAACTCTGATCTTGATATAATCAACATTCAAATCAAATCATTGGTTTCATTTTAATCATTTTGACATATATTCCTCGATGCAATTGATTTAATTAAGGTGCCTTCATTAATCTTAGTTTTATTAATTGGTGTAATAATTGAACTATTATTCTTTATACACTATGATGCATGTGAGATTCTTTATCTTGATTGAATGATTTTGATTTAAGTTATAATTAAACATTTTTATAAACACACTAGTTATCATATGGGGACCTTCTATAAGTAATAGCTCTTAGAATTATAAGAACATAAATTGATAATTAAGAAATAAATTTGACACAATTAATCAAATAAAAATAAAAGTAATAAGATTGAAATAATCTGGGAGGGGCGTCGAATCATTCTTAGAATAGATCATTTAATTTGTAGTTTTCTTCTACTTTATGAGACAACCCCTTGTCTTTTTTATCGCGTCTGCATGATTGATCAAAACTTCAAACTTAATGGTGTGTATCTTAAAAAAATGAAATGAAGAGAATGACAAGAAAATATATGAACGGAAAAAGGAAGAGAGAATATTTAGATTTTTATCATGTCATTCAAGCTCACATTATCATCTATTTATAGGTGAAAGATGAGAGCAAAATATTAAATCACGTAATTATGATTTATAGTTATTACTAATTATTATTTTAAGTTATAAATTTATTAATTAATTTATATTTATTTAATTTATGTTATAAGTTATATAATTAATATTTTTTATTGTAATAATGTTTATATATATATTTGTAACAATAGGAAGGAAGCCCTTAGGCCGTCATCGATATGTTAATAAGAAAATGAGGTAGTCCGGAGGGTCTATGGATGAGGATTCAAAGAGAACAATTGAAGGAGCTGTTGAGTTCACCTTTTCTATTTTTGCACTTGTACTTCTTTTTTTTGTCAGTGAGTACATGAGTACATCTAATTTGAAAAGTCTATAAATACATTATAACTATAAAAAAATAAAAAAATGAAATTATTATTATTATTATTTTTTTCTGAGAGTTGTTTTAGTTAGTTTTTTACTTATAAAAGTTTTATAATTTGCAACCATTTGATATAATTAATGACTCATTATTGTTAAGCACTAGGTGTAAGGTGTGGTGGATGCTAGGTGGAAAGTGAAAAAAATATCAGTGAAATATGCAACAACTCTTTTAATGATATGAGTTGAGGGTAACATGTTACCCTCAACCTATAGGGAGGATTTATGCTCAAATGGAGTATGAATATTTATGCTAGTAGCCACATAGAAAAATAACAACTTCGGATCCTAAATTTAGGGAGCTTTGGCGAGGGCGAAGATACGGCCTAAATCTAAGGAGAAAATGAATACATTATTTATCTCCACAAGAGAGGCTAAATCACCCGACTATTGGATTTATTATCGCCTGAGTGGCTAAACTCCTTTTGCTTTCAATCCACGTATGCAGTTTATGTTTTTCTGAAGGCTGATTATTATTATTTAGAAAAAAAACTAAGTCTTTAAACTCTCTCCTTAAGAGACTAGAGCATGCGTTGTATAAATAATGACTTAATCTAATACTAAATTTATCAAGTTTTATTTGATTTTGGACTCTTTATTTTGACACGGGTTATAGGATTTTATATGCTTAAATACATGAGAAGTTAATTATGGCCAAATCAAAAGAGAAAGAGATATTTTTTCATCATAGGCTCTCAAAGGTTAAGCCTTTTAATATCTAGCAAAGATGAAAGCCCTCTCTTAACATGAGTGAAATAATATGATATATATGATATTAAACATACACCATCCAATTAAGTGGTTGCTAAATCTTTTATTATCTTGATTTAATGTCTAATCTTTTATATAAGGTTATGAGTTGCTTTAGAAAATTTAATTATGAGTTATTAATTTGGGTAGAAAAAGTAATTTTCAATCCTAGGAGCCTAATCACATTCAGGCCATACAACAATCACCAATCATAAATAAACTATGGAAAAGCATGTCATTTCTAATGCACAAAATAAACAAATATCAAACAAGAATAATAAGCCAGTGTTGTCGGGTACCGCTACATATGTTCATTCATTTCTTTTCATCATGTATATCATGATATGATTAAATCTTAAACATAGCTATACATGCAATTTGTATCTTAGGACACTTAAATGATGAATGTGAGTAAATGTGTTTGGAATTAATGTTTCATTTGATTGAATGATTTTGTCATATTAATTTAAAGCTCTATCTAAATTCTTATGTGAAAGCTTAAGAAAAGAAGCTTAAATCACATGACTAATCAACTCAACCAAATAAATAAAGTATGAATGCATGTCTTTTTAATAGAAAAAGAGGGTTTCTTTCATTAGCTAGGTACACATCCATATGTATAAAAGTTTTAAGCAAGTATGTTGCAATTGTTTTGCACCAAGGGAATGAGGTAGGAACCTCCTTGGCTAAAACTTTGCAGTATCCCTGGATGTCACAAATATATCATTATTCTTAGATACATGTTGATGTATTAATAACTATAAGAATAAAAAAATCCTTGCAAAACTTGTATTTGATTTATTTGATTTATGATTCTTATTCATTAGTCATATCATACATACATGTGTATAAGAGTTTTAAGTTGATGCATCATTGTTTCCAGCGTGATGAGACCTACTTAGGGTTCTTAAAGTCTTGCGTACAGATGTTGACTAATATATCACTTTTCTTATATATATATGAATGTACAAAAGAATCATAAGAATAAGAAGTCATAAAAATAATGCATTTAATTTAATTGATTTATTTTGTATAAATGAATTAAAGCTTTATCTAAATTCTCATGTCAGCTGCATAAGAATGAAATCAAACAGATATGCCGCCATTATTCTACATCAGGGGAGTAAGGTACAAAACATGCTTGGGGTTATTTAAAGCCTCGCATCCCCGGGACGTCTAGACTAATATACCTGCTAACATTCTTACTTATACAAATCAATACATGAATATGAGAAAGATACTTTATTTAATACAATGAATTTATATTTACTTGCATTTCTTATGTATATATGTAACTAAATTTACAATATATGCATATCCAATCATTAGTGAAATTTTTGAAAATATATTTGAGATTTAGTAATGATAATAGCCACACATATTTTTAATTTAAATCAACATATGCAAATTATCATAAAAGAAATCATTTTTTATTTAATTAATTTAAAAGACATGAATGCATGAGTACAAGTGTCATACAATATTTAACATGATTGGAAGGAAATAAAATAACACAAGTATGTGATTTCATTCAAATCCAATTAAGCCCTATGGACAATCAAACTAAATAAGACTATTTAAAATAAACCAAAGTTCTTTAATGTCATTTCATTTTCATGTTTAATTTGATTTAAGAAATGTGAAGGAGGTTTGCTAATCCTAGTCCCCTTCTCTATGTGTAAGTTAATTTAGTTTAATGAAGAATAATTAGATTGATTTTATGATTTAATTAGGTTAAGGTGTGAATTAAGTGAATTAATTAACCCTTATCTACATCACCTTAAGTTAGTTAACTAATTAATAATGAGCCAATATGATATGGAACCACATGAAAAATAAATTTGTAATGTTCCTAAGAAATGAAAGGGGCCCAATACAGTTGGCTCATGATTAGTAGTTAATTAGGCTTAAGGGATCTCACTTAACTACTTCTATGATTTTCTCACACATGTGAGCTAACCATAATTTCATTATCTTTCACTTTGGATTATTGAACACCCAAAAAACTACCCAAGATTAATTAAGGTTGCTTAGTTGTGAATGAATGGATTTTTGATTGATTTCATTATGCCTGTAATTAATTGATTAAATATTTTGATTACATTTTGATTAGAATGATGAAATTAACTTAGGAAAAATGATCAAGACAATGCCCCAATCCTAACTCCTAAGTCATTTTAAACACTCAATTAGGTTCTGATTTTATCTTGAAGATTAATTAATTAATTAGATAATTAATTGCTTCATTAGCCATTAATTAAATTGATTTCAAAAGTAAAAAAAAAACTTAGGAAATGAATTAGGGAAAATATCCCAATCACATTCCGTGAGCTATCTCACTATTCAACAGAGTGATTAGGACTTAATCAATTGATTTTTTTAATTAAGTAATTAAGAAAATCCCAGAAACAATGGGAGAGGGAGAGGTCATCCCCCTAAAAATTCACATAAAGTTTGAGATTAGTTGGATGACTAATTAAGAATTAAGTAAGCTAATTAAATTTTTGATTAAACCTTAATTAATCTAAAATCACTGTTCAGAATTAATTAATAATAAATTTTCTAGATTCTACTATGAAATATCTTCAAAATAATGAGCCCAAGTTTGTATTTTTTAAATTTTTCTAGAATTAGTTATGATTTTTAGAAGTTTTAGGTTTAAAAATAAATTAATTAGGCCTATATGCCCTTAATGCCATATGGTCGACGATTTCCACGGCGTGATGGGAGACTATTTAAGTTGTCACATCCTGACGGATGAGCGCTCCTGGGACCGTCCGATATAAGATCGGGCGACCACGATTCGATCCGTAGTTTAGGAAGGGAATCAAGGGATCTATTGCGGATCTAATCAGAGATGTTCGTTCTAATCACGCGGAACGGACGACTCATGATCTATCTTGTTCGCGACGATGAAAGATAGATGTCGTCTGTCTTCCTCCATTTGATCCGAGCTCACTCGAGCTCAGATTGCCCCCAAATTCTCCCCACACCTTAGGGAAGGGAGACACACAAATCCAATGGTCAAAAACTCATGACTTTCGAATTCTCTTCACAAAAGACCAACCCATTTTTTCATACAAGGCTTAGTTTGTGAAATTACTTCACCGGAGTTAATGTCCGGCAGTGTAATGTCGGAGGTAGCTTCTTAGTTGAGACGAGGCCTTGTTGAGGAGCTTTGAGCTTGATTTGGGGTAGAGTGCTCGATTGACCAATCCATGCACGCAAAGGCCTCAATTCCACTTGAACTCTGACCTCTGGTGCTTGAGAAGGCTTAGAGACGATTCGGTTGGCTTTGATAGAGTATGAGGATGGTGTGGGTGCAAGGAATTTGGATTTGATTTATTCATGCAAAAAGTAAGCATTCACTTTCGATTCCCTAAATTTTGACAAAGAAACCAAATGTATTTGTTTGAGGTATTTCAAATACACTAGACTGAGTTAATGAATCTGGAAAATACAAGTTGAGGAGGCGTTGCTCCTAGCCGCTGGCCAAGGCCATGGAGCAGCCGCTCAGCCCAGTGAATGCACTCACCGGAGTCCACACCTATAATTTACTTTACATTTCACCAAACAAAAAAATGAGTCAGTATTTGTAAAGCTCAACCAAAACAACTATAAAGTATCCTTTACATGAATTCCATTTGGATTCCAAATCAAGAATTGATCTTAGTGGCGGTGGATTATTGCTCGGAGAAGTGCTGTCTTGTTTTGGCTTTGCTCGGGAAGGAGGAATGCCGATCAAGGAGGGCTTGGGGATGCTTGGAATCGCTCTGAGGGAGTTCGCAATGGCTTCCTAAGCTCAGAGTGTGTGAATTGTGTCCTTTCCCACTTGAATTGAGGGTGTATTAACCAAAAGGGTGCATGAGGGACGGACGGGATGGGTAGGCTTGCTTCGGCCTGCAGGGCGTGAGGGGTCGTGTCCAACTCTACGTGGCTCGACTTGAGTGGAGGGAGCCATGGAAGGAGCCTCAAGGGCCAGTGTGCAAAGTTTCCTTTCGATTTGTCCATAGGGTGTTCGGTTTGGCTTGAGTGAGGATGAGTTGAACTTCCATTAGTCCTTGGCCGACCTAGGGTGGGTTAGGTGGGCTAGGTGGGTCAGGTGGAGCCTCACTTAAGTACTTAGGAGTTACCATGGTGATGGGGGAGTTACTTTGGCTTGTTAAAGTGGAGATCCAATGGAAGGAAGGCTTTATCCAATGGCTAATCCCCTTGGTGGGGTCCACCATGGATTGGGTTGGTTTGGAGTTGACTTGGGGTCCATTTGGGTCGGGTTAGGTCAACCAGCAAGATTCCACAATGTGGTTTTGGGTGATTTGACTTCATTTGATCAAAATAGGTTTATTTGGGCTAGGTTGGGTTGGGTTGACCAATTGGTCAAATTAGGTCAAACCAAGACTTGAGTTAGGTTCATATGATGATTTGGGATGTTTTGATTCAATTAATTTGGATTGGTTTAGCCTAGGTTTGGATTTGACTCATTTGGATTCAAAAGGGTCAAATTGGTCAATTGGTCAATTTGATCAATTTGACCAGATTGGGTTCGGTTAGGTGTTAAATGAAGTTCAATTGGTTGATTGAAAATGATTGTAGGCTTTGATTTGATTTAATTTGGATTTAATTTGAATTTTGACCAATTTGATCCTTTAGGTCAATTTGGGCTGGGTTGGGTCAAGTTGATCAATTAGTCAACTTGAATCATCGTAAGTTCAAGTGATTTAGAATGAACTGTTTTAGTTTAAATCAATTTGGATTAAATCATGATTTGACCCATTTTGGCTTTTTAGGCCAATTTGAGTCAACTTAGGTCAAATGACCAATTAGACTTGGTTTGGCTCAAGTGAGGGTTTGGTCATGTTCAATCATTGATTATAAGTGGATTTTAGTTAATAGTTTCAATCAATTTGACATATGGTGGATTTTGGCTAGTTTGGGTTTCATTTGAGCTAAATGTTGACTTGGTTAAAGGTTAAGTTTGACTTAGTTTAATCCAATTCAAGGTGGTTGATCACCCTAGGATAATTGTTGATCATGATATGAGATTTGGATGGGCTTAGTTCAATCCAATTTGGGTTATATTAGAACTTGCCGAAAGGTCTTTAGGTCACTTTGGACTTAAATGTATTAATTGTATTAAGTTCATGAATTATACGAAGCTAGAAAATATAAATCCAATTGTAATTGGTTTGGAGCCAAATGAGTTTTGATTCATATGACAATTTCAAGTCAAAAGGGTCAACATGGGCTTGACTTGGATTTGGTTTAATAATTGTGATTTATATTTATATTTGGGTCAATGATTGTAAGAATGATTGAATCATGAAGAAATTCATAAGTTTTGAATTGATTTAGATATTATTTAGCCAAGTTCAATAAATTGGCTAAAGAGGCTAAAATTGGGAATTTGATTTGATTTGAGTTTGGTTTTGGTCATTTGGATTTATATTTCATTTATGTTTGTGAATATAAATGAAGATATAAATGAGTTATGAGAAAATCACTTGAGTTTAGATTGATTTGGAAGAAAGTTTGACCAAGTTGAGGGATGTAGGTCAAAAAGGCTAACTTGGATTTTGATTTGATTTATTTTTGGTCATTGGAGAGTGAGTTTCATTTATATTTGTGAATATAAATGAAGGAATGATTGACTTATAAAGAAATAAATCAAGTTTATGTTGATTTGGATCAAGATTTGGTTAAGCTTATGAATATGATTCAAATGACTTAAGAAGGAATTTTGGGATTTGAATTTGGTTTGATTTATTTTTATTTGGTTTGAATGGTTTGAACCTGAATTTCATTTATATTTGTGAATAAGAATGGGTGAGTGATTGATCTATAGAGAATCAATCAAGTTCGATTTAGTTTGAAGGAGTTTTGAGTAGGTATATGAAGGTAGTTTTGACTTAGAAATAGATTTTATAGTTTAGATTTAAACATGGGTTTCAACCATTTGGAGTTGGATTTGATGTTTGAGTTGGGATTTGATTTGAGATTGAATTTGAATTGAGAAAATCAATTGAATTGAGATTTAATTTAGATTTGGTAAAGTCTAAATCCATGAGATGAAATCAAAGGGCTTAGGGAGGGTTTTGGAACTCGAATTTGGTCATGGATTTCAATCATTGATTTTGGAATTGATTCATGATCTTGGGTTTGAATTTGAGATTAAATTTGGTAATTGAGAAAGTCAATTGAATTGGTTTGGAAGAATGAAGCAAGGATAGGGTTTAGGCTATAAGATAGACAAGTCCTCCTAAATCTCTAAGACACAAACTATTCCTATGACTAACTCTTCTAAGTCTCTAGGGTTAGGTTTAGTATTCACCTAATCACTAGAGATGTCTTAAGACTAAGAAACTCTTAGTATTAGTTGACCTCCATATGTGTGCCACAAAGTCAAAGTCAAGCTCGCAAGTCTAATTTAACGGACTGGCGTAAATCAAAAATGCTCAACGCACTGTCACAAATGATTGAAATGACATCCGATTGACAAACGAGACTGCCGTTGTCGAACGCCGAAATTGATCGAATATGATATTACAAAGTCAAGGATCAATCGATTAAACGCTCAAGTATCAACGCGTCGGTATCGAGATATCGAGTAGTAAGGATGATGTCCAAATGACCTCGTTCGCAAAATTGATCACTCCATTAGCTTCAAAATGCTAAAATTTATCAAATAAGACTATTCCTACTCAATTCAGATGAGTCTGCACGAAAATCGAGCGAGCAAAAGTGGCGGCACACATTTCGAGCTAAAATTGACTCAACTTAGCGCCGACTCGAACTAAATGGCCTTTGATCGCGAAACGGACTGCTCCATTGCGTTCAGAATATCAGAATTACCATAAATTGATATATATATTGACTATGTACATTTATCGGTGCAAAACTCATATAAAAATATTTAATAAATTCAAATTTATTAAAAAATTTATAAATTACCCCCATTTCCCTCCTATTTTCAGTTTTTTGAAAAAACTACCCTAATTTAAAATTTTAAAATAAAATTTGAAAAGAAAAACCCACTCCCTCCTATTCTCTCTCATGCCATCATTTCGCTTTGCTTTCTCTCAGATTCCTCTCACATCAAAAGGTAAAAGCTCCTCCCCTTTTTCAATTTTTTCGCCCAGATGAAACCACCATCACGAATTGTTCCCACACCCCACCTGACAAAAATCTCTCGCTTTCTGCTGACTCGCACCCGCTGCCTCAGACGATTCAGATTGCTGATCCCACAGGTTGTGTAACCGGCTCACGGCCTTCTCCCCGCAAGGCTTCGCCGCCTCATGCGCTCCGGCTTTTCACACCTTTTCTGAATCGTTGCTCAGGTTCAGGATCGGCCGCAGAGATCAGCTGATTGATCCTACACCATACATCCACGCTGACCTGACGATCAGTTTTGTTTTATCATATCAGACGTCTCCAACTCCTCCATCGCCAGCCGCTGCTGGCCCATTACTCATGACCGAACCCGCCTGGCTGCTCTCTACAACCAATCGGAAGAAAATCGTTAGGAATTCTTCCTTCGATTTTGATCGCTTTCTCACTTTAGCGCCCTGTTCCGGCCAACCGCAATCGGAAAGATCATCAAGATGAATTCTTCCTTCGATTTCGGCGACTCCTCTTTAGCTGCCCCACTTCACGCTAAAATCGGGAAAGAAAATCATCGAGTGAATTCTTCTTTGATTTTCGTCGACTCTTACTCAGATTCAATCGTGATACCCAACCCCGCTTTTTTGCTTAAGATCACAGCCGCAAAATATGTCGAACACGTGAGATTTGTGAATGTGAATATATATATATATATATATATATATATATATACTGTGTTTCTTGCGCTCAGTTATTCTTCATAGCAAGAGCGCAATGATTTAAAAACAGGTGGTGTCGAAGACATCGCCACGCTTCAACAGATACCGAAAAGTCGCCACTTGTTGATAAGCCCCTAGATGAAATGCCGTCAAATTTTGTTTAATTCTGACTTAGAGGAGTGATATATATTGCATCAGATGCCTTCTTTCAGATTTAAAGGCCTTGTGCTCAACGTAGACGACGAGTAAGACGCGGTCACGAAGACACCACTCACGCTTCAACAGAAGCAGAAAAATTTCACCTGACGCCTCTACACGCTGATGGAGGTACAAAATCAGGTCAAATCTTTGACTTATAAAAAAAAAGGAGAGTAAATGGACTTAAGAACGCTAAGAGGAAAGAAGTTAGTTTTAAACTAAAAGCATCGAACAAAGGGAGAGCCTTTAAAGAAAATTTTGAAAAAAAAAATAATAGAATATTCATTCAAAATGCAAGTGAAATTTGGGGGAAGCTAATATTAAACTCACAAATTTTGGGAGAGATAAATATTAAACACACAAACTTTGGGGGAGACTAATATTAAATACACAAACTCTAATCAGAATCTTACCAGAAGTGAGTTATCTTTTCGCAAATTCTTCAAAATCGCAAGCTTTAATTAGAAATTGGGGGGTTCTAATGCCAAACTCACAACAAACTTGAAATAAACTCAAAATCTAAGGATGAATTCAAATTTGGTTTAATAACTTTATACGAATGTGGAGCTTACTTACGCTAGCTAATAAGTAGCTAAAACAATAAAGATTGAAATCGACATAACTTATCAAAATTGAGACAAGTTGAGCATAATCAAGTTTGGAAAATTACAAAAAACTCAACAAGTAAACTCAGTGCCAGTAGTGGGTTAAACTACAATCTAAATCAAAATGCTTTCTTCGTCACGGATCTGCAACTCTTTGTACAAGAGGCTTCCTTCAATCAATAATTAAGGAGTTTCATTCTAATTATGATCTTTAAAATCAACGAAATCACTAATTAGGTGAAATTAGCTAAGCTATAAATACCAGATGTGCTAACACTACATCAATGTTTAAATTCGTGTTGGCGCTGGCTTCTTTAGTCTTAGAGTAGGTTAACAAAACCTAAAATATATTATAAAAATTTCAACTCAAGAAAATATCTAAGATAATTTTATTAGGATAAGATATCTCGATCCTCAATTAAATATAGAGTGATCTAAAACTTTTAATTCAAATATAAAATTACATAAATTCTTAAATACACGATGTGTCCCTAAGATACCAATGTATCCACATTAACGCTTAAATTCAAGTTGAGATCACGCTTCCCTGCTAGTCTTGTGACTGAAGTTCGGGTTAACAAAACCTAAAACCTATAAAAAGAGTTTCAAATTAATAAATATCTAAAAACGATTACGATAAGTAGATCTAATCATCGCAGTAAAACAGGAGATTTGATCTAAAACTCTTAAACATATTCAAATTAATCAATTTTCAAATATCAATCTAAAATAACTTAAATAAAATTATATCATTCAAAACTTAAATCAAACTCAATCTATCCACCTTCCGCAACTGTTTATCGTGACAAGAAAACTATACCACAAAGGAAATGTCAAATCGTGTTCGCACATGTTCACTCTCAATCAATCTTTCGCCAAGAAGCGACGCCGTGTCCTGAATCGGACAACTCCATGGGATGATGAAGCAGCAGTAGTCCTCTCTAATTGGTTTCACCGTCTGATATTACGATCACATCAGCGATGCTCCCTCTGGCTACTTTGAGTTGTGAATTATAGGGTATACTTGAAGAAACAGCTGCCGCCTACTTTAGACTTAAAATTGTCTCTGACAAACACCACCCCATGTCAACAAAGGATTTTGGACGAAACATGCGTTCATTGATCCTTCGTCATTGAGTCGACTATCTCCTCCGACCACGATTGCGGATGACGGAATCACGTGATCTAGACGCAGACGCCATCATTCCCCAACCATTTAGTTTATAATGATGAATTTCATATACTAAATTCAAACTCTATGCTATATTATACGCTACTATTCTATCTAACGACTAAATTTTTAATCGAAAGTTCTCTCACCTATCGAGAGTAATTAACCATGGTTTATGCTATAAATGGAACTGATCTAAAGTTCTCACCAAATGATAATCTAAATCTCTCTAGGTAGTGTTTATCTACTATTCCATCTCAAAAATTACACCACACTTAAAACTACTCTTTTCATCAAGTGAAGGCAAATTTTGGAAATATTTTACAAGAGTTCTAGATCTATGATGAGAAAGTTGAGGGCTCACTCCAAAAGTAAGGTCAACATCTATGTTTTTGAATCATCCTTGCTTCATTAGTTTCATGCTATTATAATCACTCTCCTTTTAAGTGAGATATTACCCTAACAACCTCTAATCATCTATCAACTCCAAAGTCATCTAGCACAATCTATTTTTATGAGATGGATTATCTATACCATATCTAATTTATTGTTGGCTCTTGGCTGTTTAATTATCTTCCTTTAAGAGAGAGATTATCCTGATGACCTTTCATCATCCACTGACTCAGGCTACAAGTTTTCTTTCTTCTTATAGAGAAACTTCTCCAACCATTTCTAGCTGTTTGTAAACTTCAAGTTTTTTAATTCCCACTCCATGTAGGAGAAAAAATAATTCTGGCCATCTGCAATTTCTCGTAGGCTTTAAGTCATTTGCTCCCCTTCTTTCTCGAAGGATAGGGATAGTCCCGATCATCATGAAACATCATCTACATTAATACTTATGAACAATATTCACCACCATCATAAGAGACATCCACTATAGTTTAAGTTTTTTTTACATTGTATTAATGTCTTCTCTACTATTTGGGAGGGTGTTCCTTTATAATATAGAACTATAACTAGTTGAAACTTTTTAATACAATGTCTTAAGACTTTATTTTTCTTTTTGATTTCAATGCAAAAAAATAAAATAAAAATAAAAATAAAAAATAAATAAAATAAATAAAAAAATAAAAAAAATCTTCTATGCTTTGTATCATGCCTTTCTAATTGTGTGTAAATCATCACTTGAAGTTTAAATGATAAATTTTATCTCTATCACCATTATAATCCAACACACAATAATTAGCAATAATATATGATATCGTTCCATGATGATGGTCCTTAGGCTAAATTTGTTGGCAGCCCAAGTTAACTTGGATGATCAATGGCAATCTTGTGATTGCAGTTATGATAATTGCACCACTTAAAGAGATAAATAATAAATGAATAAGAATATACTGCTATTTTTGAAATCAAATTCTCTCCCATAGTATAATATTTTGAGATCCACTATTTATGAGTTTGTAGAGTATTGAAGATATAATAGCTACATTAAATATTAATCTTCTAGAAATACATGGCACATTAATAAGTGCATGATGATATAATCATAGGACAAAAATATATAGTCACATTGAGCCAGATTCATGGATTTGTTCAAATGGCCTAATAATCACCATCATTAGTAACATAATAATTAGACTAAAATTTGCATTATTATTACTTATTTGATGGTAGTCTAATTATAATATTTTATGTACCTTAATAGTCTCTCCCTTATATATGAGCTCTCCACATCAACCATTACTCTCCTTTCAATAATATGTTTTTAATACCATCAAATATACACTTAAAACAAGGGGGTGAGAATGGTCGCCCCGCCCATCATCTACCAAAGACACTCGCTGCTGGTGCCACCAACCTCCCACCACTGCCATCTTCGGCCACTGGCTGCCACCACCACCGCCACTTGTTATTGATGCTGCCTACTATTGCCAATGACATCTCCTATTTTCAGCTGCCATCATTGTTACTTTTAACCCTAAAAAATACATTACATTATATTCATTTTATCAAATAAAAAAAAATAAATCTATATATCTGCATATCCATTTGGATGAAAATATCAAAGTTATGGTCAAGAGTTTTCCAGAATTTTCACCCAAAAATGAGGATGGTTGACAAGAATGAGGTGTGGGATTTTCTCATGACAAATAACATAAAATATTCAGAACAATATATGATCAAAAGTACTTTGGCTCTAGTATCATGTTAAAAAGAGACCATGAAAATATTAATTTCAATTGAATTATTTGTGATCATAAATAATTTATGCTTATATATTTGAGCACCACAAACATAAAAAAAACAAGCTTAAATGTTATTCCTCTATAAAAATTCTTAGGTTGATGAGCTCTTGGTTTCATATTTGTGAGGCAATATTATTAAAAAATTGATCCACATGTAAAAACTTTATATTATTATTATTATTATTAATCACACATACAAAATAGACTAACACAATTAAAAACAAATTACCTATGAAAGAAATTGTGGCCCATCAACTAAAGGAGAAGATTTAATTTCTAAGATCATAAATCATGATCCTATATTTTATGATTTATCTCTATCATTATAAAAAAAATCTCTTGATTCTATAATTTAACCAAAATGAATACAAAAATTGTATACTATTCCACTAAAGTAGACTATTTTGGTGCATACTTAAACTCTTTAACTAAAAAGATTAGCTTATAATAATGATTTATATTAAAATTAAACATATTTTATCAATATCAAATTTAATTGCTAAATTATAGAAATAATGTTACACCGTGCTATTTTATAGCCCAAATTTTTTGATATATTAGTAATTGAGTCGATGTAAACTATTATTGATCTCTCTCTCTCTCTCTCTCTCTCTTCTATTAGGGGTTGTTTGGTAGGATGCATTTGGAGTATAAAGTAAATAAAATATTTTGATATTGTGCAAACTAAAATTTCAAAGTATTTGTAGTGTATTTAAAATCTATTGCAAAAAGTGATTTGTGATGTATTTGGAATTCACCTAAATTGGGTGAATTCTAAATACACCGATCAAAATAAAGTGGTAATACGCCTGGCCCATCTACCAAAAGACACGCTGTCGGCGTACCGCCTCCCCAATCACGCCACCTTCGCCACTCACGCCGCCTCCACCGCCACTTGCTACTGATGCTGCATACTATTGCCAACGACATCCCCTATTTCCAGCTACCATCATCGTTACTTTTAACTCTAAAAAATATTTTATATTATATTCATTTTATCAAATAAAAAAAATAAATTTTTATATTTATAGAATTTTCAATCAAATAACATAAAATAATCTAAATATATATTTTTTACATTTAATTTTATTTTCAGCTAATCAATCAGTCCCTTAATCACTGTAAACTAATAATTTTTTGTGAGACTCAGAGTGAGAAACAAAAATATTTCTCAATTTCAGAACTGCGCAGTTTTAAAATTTTTTGATCCCTGTGGCCTGTGGGCCTGTGTGCAAATCTAATGCATTCTTAAAAAAAATAAATAAATAAAAAAGAAAAGAAAAAAAGAATGCTTGAACATATGTAATTATTAAAATGTAAAACAATGATTTTGAAAATAATAATTAAAGTTCTGAACATATAAAATTGGACAGGTAACGGACCACTCAGGGCGCGACAAACCGCGATGGGTTCCGGACCAAGGTTAACCTCGACGACCACGTCATTTACCCAGATGTCAGCACCGTCGCTGACGTCGATCCCGTCGCCGGTGACCGTTTCGTCGAGGATTATATTGCTGGTCTTTGTCATTCCCCTCTCGATCCATCCCGCCCGCTGTGGGACCTCCATGTCCTCCCCATCCGCACCTCCGAGGCAGCTTGCGTCGCTGTCATCCGCATCCATCACTCTCTCGGCGATGGCATCTCTCTCATGTCCCTATTCCTTGCCTGCACTCGGCGAACCTCCGACTACAATTCCCTTCCTTCTCTCCCTGCTGCCCGCAGGCGGTCAGCCGCCGCTTTCGTCGGCTTCGGCCCTTGGGTGGTCCTATCCCGGATCTGGACCTTTCTTGTTTACTCGTGGAACACCCTTGTCCACGCTTGTCTTTTCGTCGCCACTGCCTTCTTTTTGAAGGACAGTAGGACGCAGATCATGGGGTCGGAGGGCGTGGAGTTTCGGCCGAAGCGAGTAGTACATCGCACCGTCAGCCTGGACGACGTTAAGGACATAAAGAACGCCATGGGCTGCGTAAACTCCTTTTTAATCGCTTCTCAATTTGTCCATATTTTCATGCTTTATTCGGTGCACGCTAACTGTTCGACTGATTTCCCCATAGACCATAAATGATGTTCTGGTGGGAGTTACGTCAGCTGCTCTGTCTCGTTACCTCAGCAGAAGCAACGGCGGCCGTCTTCCCAAAAACTTACGGATTAGAACTACCCTGCTTGTTAATATTCGGCCGACCCCGGGAATTAATGTGAGTAAACATTGGCTATTTTGTTCCATTTTCATTATCTTGTAGACATGTTGTATTTTATATAGTGTATTGTTGTCAGGCTCTGGCGGATATGATGAAAAAGGGCAGTGGTGCCAAGTGGGGTAATCAGATGGGCTACATGCTGCTCCGTTTTCCTGTAATGGAATGTGAGGATCCTTTGGATTATATCCGAAAGGGAACGGCAGCTGCAGAGAAGAAAAAGAAATCATGGGAGTCCATGTTTACTTATATTTCTGCTTTGTTGATTGTTAAAACTTTGGGCTTTAAGGTATGTTATTTATTTATTTTTCTTTTCTTGGGATAGGCATAGCAAGTGCGATGATTCTTGGAGATTCTGCATAGTTGCTTACAACTTTTTTGAGTATATTTTGCTTACCAATATTTCTATTATAAGCACATAACTAATATAAAATTTGACACAAACCGAAACACCATGTACTTGCTCATTTTCCTATTAGTTATATTTTGCTTGGATGTTGAAAAGTTAGATGAGTAAACCGCTGCTCTTAATTCAATTTTGTTGTGTTCTACCATAATTAATCTAACATCACTGGTTGCATATTCTTTATTTATGTATATGCTAAAATTGTGTGCATGGCTTGTGCCTATTCTGAAATCGTCAAACATGCAAATCAAGAATGGAGTGACGGAGCATAAATTACGCACATTTTTATATAAATTCTTGAACCCAAGAACTCTGAGTTGGAGCAAAAGCTCTCAGCCAACCAGCCTAGGGATTGACGACTAGCAACTAAATGTTATCATCCTGATCAACCTTTCGAATCATGGTAATATATATATTTTTTGTGGTATTACCCAGATCCCACCTTATAAAACTTCATTTTTTTAAACTGTCATCAAGAAATAATTTAAAAATTTTCATCAATGATTGCAATGAAAAATATGGTGTTAGTTTCTTACCTCCTCAGATTATTACTTTCAACTATCCATACAACTATAATGCAAGTTTTTATTTTTATTGTCTTGCGCACAGTTTAACTGCTTAAAAGGTAGCTTATGGTCCATAATGACATGAAGTAATTGAGATTCCAAGAAAATTGAACGGTTGGCGTGAGCTAAATGCATTTTTTTAGGAAGATTTATATGCATACCACACAATTCTTAAGTATTTACCTATTTAACATTTAAAGTTAGATATTTACTTATCTAACACTTTCCTATGCTTAAAAAGGTATATTTCACTTTTAAAAAGTCAGTGATGATGATATTTTTAATGTGATATTGAAGATTGAGGTGTTATGTATGTAAAAATTAAAGTTTAGATGTTAGATATGTAAATACATAAGAATTGTGTGGTATGTATGTAAATCTCCCTTTTTTTATCGTTACCAATGGGAAAGCATTGCTTATGGAGCTGCTCCATCCAAAATTGAGTTCCCATCTTGTGTTACTTGATGGCTTTATCCTGTGTTAGTGCAATTTTAATGATTTTGGATCAATGTGGAAACTTGACCTGCATCTGATCAAAGGGTTATTTAGTCATTTCCTTGTTACAGCACCTGGCAAAGGGGATAATTTGAATCGAGTTAGTGTAGATTTTTGGAGAACTTGGTGACCATGCTGTCTTCTTTGAACTATGTGTTATAATTCATGTTTTTGCTTGGATTGGTTAGACTCGGTCTAATCTATATTAATATTTTTCAACTTTCAGAATTGCGTTTTCTATGATGCAGATTTTGAAATTTATAAAGATATGCTCATTGAATTCTTTTAATTGGCAACAGGTTGGGACAGTTTTGTGTCACAGGATCGTCTCCAGTACATCCTTATCATTCTCAAATGTTGTTGGCCCAACGGAGGAGGTTGGTTTCTGTGGTTCTCCCTTGGTTTACATTGCTCCTACTGTTTATGGACATCCACAGGTGAGTCACTTGAAATGCTTAATGTTTTGTCATGGCTTGTGTAGTTACTTGTTTGCTTCTCTATATGCGAACTTTGAATTCTTGCCTTTGCTTTATTTATGTTATTTCTTACATTCTTCTCTAATTAGTTTTCATCAAATGTTATTGGAATGCTGAATTCTTTTAGGGGTTTTGTAGCTGGCTCCATAATGATGTACAATGCAGTGCATGAAGCATTTCATCAATTGGTTTTGTGTAGCTTAAGATAAGGTTTGAAAACTGAATCAACTCAGTCTATGATATGAACATACATATTTGATGTAAAATATTCATGTTCTTATAAAACCTCCTTTTTTTATTCTGGATAAATTAAACTTCACTAAACAAAATAAAATTTATTCAAAACTAAGTGGATTGAAAGCAGTCCTTTCCATCCAATTCAAGTTTTTTAATTTCCAACTGCAAACGACTGTTCAAACCAAGAGGTTTATTTTCATCTAGGTTGTTGGCCCGGTTTTAATATTTGGCGTTATGTTAATTTTGATTTAGTTTCAAATAGTTGTGAGTTTTAATTCTGATCAGAACCTGCATACTCTTAAGGGCCATGGATGGTGATTACCCTTTTAAATATTTATACTGATGCAACATAGATTTAATTCTTTTATAATATTTCAAGCAAGACTAAATTTTGAGTTAAGTATTTTAAAGTTAGTGACCACAATGAATTGGATGGTTAATATAATTAATAAAAAAAACAACTTTAATCGATAGGTTTTGAGACCAAATTACTTACACTTGCTTTTTTTTAATATTTTTTTGATGAATTCATCATTATGAAATTTTTGTCTGCCTGTTCCCAAACATGTCTGACCCTTTAAAGAAGATTAAGCCTGTGCAATGTATGCCAATTTTAATATAGATCAAGTTAATCAAGTTAGAATGAGGACCTAAAGTGATTCCAATAAATTTCTAGTTGTAAACCGATTTGAATTACCTATAATTTAGAACTCACTTATTCGTGAGTTGCTAAAAAAATGTCTTTATTAAGATGCTTAAGAGATATTCGTTACTGGGTTCTTAGTATTAAGTTAGTTAGTTGAAAGAATTTAGAAGTCACCTTCTAGCACTGAGTACTTTCTATATATATTTACTAAGAGCACTAACTTAGTTTGATGAGAGTACTCGTCACAAAATACAACTTATCTTTTCGCTCAAAATCACTTGACTTCCAGCATGGTTTGCTTGTGTTGGGAGATAAAGATTAAGCGTGAAAAATCAATTTGAGCATTTCAGAGTAGTGATGGAACAAATGAAAATAAAGTAAAAATAAGCACATAGAGGCACACTAAATTTAATGTAACGTCGAAAAATTTAAGAATGGGAAAAAATCATGGAGCCACACCACTAAAAAATCTACTAGGAAAGAAAGCTTGAGGAGAAATATACAAATTTCACTTCACTCAAGCTTCTCCACACTTTAGTCACTCAATGACATTTTCTCTCTCGTTCCACTCTTAAGAGAATAGTGAAAAAGTACTGAAAATTTGTAGAAAATTACCTAAATACAAAATCTTCTGTCTTGTAGCGCCATGGCGCCGTTGTCCTCCAAAATTTTTTGCATGAGTTCAGGTACTGCGGCGTTGCTTCTGCAGCGCCGTGACTCTGGCCTCTTTGCCTTTTCTTCACTTAGTGCCTGGGTTCTGACATCACGATGCTGCCTTCTACAACGTTGAGGTGTTGACTTCTTTGTTTTCTTGTTGTAAATCCATAGATCTAAGCTCTGTGGCGTTGTCCTTCTGTCGCCGAGGCGTTTTTTTTTTTTGTCTCTAATCCAAGTTCGTGGGCTTCAAGAACTTGCATCCCAATTTCTGAAGAGAGAGTTTGGATTAATGTCGGATAAATTTTAAAAAGGCAGATGAAACATTAGATAATACACTATCCAGAGATTTCACTCTCATTTTGTGAGGACTTTAGATCTGGTTCTAGGTTTCCTATAGGCGCAAGTTCCTATAGTTAATTACCTCTTCTAATTTTGAGAGAGAATAGTGAAAAAGTACTGAAAATTTGTAGAAGATCACCTAAATACAAAGTCTCCTGTCTTGTAGCGCCATGGCGTCGTTGTCCTCCAAAATTTTTTGCATGAATTCAGGTACCGCGGTGTTGCTTTTGCAGCGCCGTGACTCTGGCCTCTTTGCCTTTTCTTCACTTAGTGCCTGGGTTCTGACATCACGATGCTGCCTTCTACAACGTCGAGGTGTTGACTTCTTTGTTTTCTTGTTGTAAATCCATAGATCTAAGCTCTGTGGCATTGTCCTTCTGTCGCCGAGGCGTTGCTTTTTTTGTCTCTAATCCAAGTTTGTGGGCTTCAAGAACTTGCATCCGACTTCTCGATGAAGAGAGTTTTGATTAATGTCGGATAAATTTTAAAAAGGCAGATGAAACATTAGATAATACACTATCCAAAGATTTCACTCTCATTTTGTGAGGACTTTAGATCTGGTTCTAGGTTTCTTATAGCAGTATAGTTAATTATCTCTTCTAATTTTGAGAGAATTTTCGATTAATGTCGTTAGATCGCTAATCGCGATATATAGAATAGAGTTTAAAGTATTTATGAAATTCATCATCGTTAGCTTAAAGCGGATGATTGGGGGAATGGTGATACGCCCGATCAGGATTTCATCATTTCGTTATTCAGTTGTCATTCCTGGATAGTTACTTGAGAGTGAATAATTCCCTCAAGGATCATTCTCAGTAGCCATAAGTTGCATCGTCCAAGAGAACTTTATAGACCTAGGTTGATGTTTGTCTAATGAGTTTAAATCTATCTTAGCTGATAGAAGATTTTTTTTGTCCTATCAAGTGCACCTTATGGTTCACAACTCAAGAGACAAAGTCATTGGGGAATATATAAGTTACAGTCATAACCGTAATATAATAATGCTATTGAACCAATACTGATGATTTTACCATAACTACATCATACGTAGAAATGCAAAATCACACCTGAGAAGACAGGCCACGCCCTTACTAAGATGAGAGATTATTTGAGAAAATATAAGAATGCATCTTGACATCGAATTTTCAGGAAATGTAATTTTCTTAATTCTTCACGTCACAAAAATGATGATGGATGGATTGTAGCTTTAAGTTATTAGAGATTGGATTTCATTTAGGCACTTAAATTTGATTTCTTTTGTATTTTATATTCTTGTGGAACTTAAATTTATCTTGATTTATCATTGAATTTTGGATGTACCCCTCTAGTTGAAATCTACAATCAATACGGCCATCATTAGGGTATAAACCTTGTTGATTCTACTTATTTACTAGTAGAAGATCATTTATATAAATGATTAAAACAAGTGATTGCATTTATCATCTTGAAATATAGAGTTTATAATTTTAAATATGAAAATTTTCTATTAATACCTTTGATGGTTGTATATAAATGTATAAATCAAATCTTTTTTTTCTTAGCGATCGAGTATTTAACTTATAACCAACTTTGTCAACTCCGATCTTCGTAAGGAAAATGATTGAATTGGTTAAATGGAGCTCATGACTTTGTCTTATAGGCGGAGCCGCCCATTACTAGTATGTGTAGACATCTACTTTTAGGGATTAGATTTATGGGAGGTGCATATATTTTCCAAGCAATTATCACTTTATAGAATATTTGCATATTTTCAAGACAAGATGAGATTTGGCTTATCTAATTTTAATCTGCACAATATTCTCAGACACTAAATTTATACGTTCAATATAGTGTCGGGGCTCATGTGGGTGATTAATTAAATTAGCTTTCAAGCAATTTCGAGGAATTCCCACACTTCCCTATATATTTAAAATTAAGCATCGAGAAATTTCTTGTAAAATATGTAAATCACTTAAAAGCTCTTGTATGTAAATCAATGCTCTTTGATTGAACGATAATGTTTAGTAATGCATACAGCATTTACCCAAGATCAACTTAGTAATAACTCAATTCAGTGTCTTAATGATTCTAGTGATTGTGAGAGTTATTTGTGCTCATTAGTCAGTCACATAACTTCATTATAAGAGTCTTATAAATTTTATTTGAGTTCTTTTGATCTAATTCCCTCTGATTGATATAATTATAATGTGATTGAAGTAGTCGAATATTTCACAAGTCACCTTACTGATTTTATCTGAACTTCATTCTAACTTAAGAATAATTGTTGGAATGCACTGCAGATTCAGTGTTCTTAAGTTCTAAACTTAAATGCAAGATTTAAATATCTATAGGAGGATGCATTTATGTTTGAAGGCTAGAGTTTAACCTCACAGTAGATTTTTAACGTCGTGTCCAATTACATTTTGTATTCTGAGTCATTTGAAATGAGAACAATTAATTCATGTTTGTCAGGAAAATTCATATTCTTCACACACTTCATTAACCAATTTTGAATTCAATTTTTGTTTAGGAATGTATCCTTTGGATTTATTTTAAGTCAAATTTAGTTCAATCAGTTCAGTTCAAGCCCTACCTTTGCTTGTCCCAAGTTCGAATGTGAAAAGTGGAGGGTTGCGATAGGTAGCCGACAACCAGCGTAAAACTTGTCGAAATAATCATGACATGAATCCTTTAACCTGTAAAATGTTAGGCTCTCAAGCGGCGTGTTGTATGGCTTGAATACGGAAAAAATATGCCAGAGTCGACTACCGCAAGGTTAAATAAGCAAGGGTTCCCACATTATGGACGGATGCGGGCAAAGTTATTCCATGAAACTAGAATTAGGTTAAGATCTTGGAATATGCTGGTAAATTAATGAAATTAATAGATATTATGGTTCATAGAAAGATAAATATTTTATGTGTTCAAGAAATTAAATGGGTTGGGAGAAGGAGAGATTGATAGTTTAGGTTTTAAACTTTGGTATTTAGTGTCGAACTAGAAATGGTGTAGGTGTGAATATAGATAAAAGTTTGAAGGATCATGTTATAAATATTAATAGATGTGGAGATAGAATTATACCTTTAAAAATTATTGTTGATACTAAGATTCTCAGTGTTATGCTCCTCAAGTAGGTTTGGATGTAAGCTCAAAAGAAAAATTTTGGAATGAATTAGAGGGATTAATACAAAAGATACTTTTGAAGAAAAAATATTTATTGGAGGAGATTTAAATGGACATGTTGATAAAGTGGTAGAAGGTTTTAAAAGTATTCATGATGACATGATTTATGACTAATGAAGAAGGTAAGACTATATTAGATTTTGTCTTGGCTTTATGATTTTAGAATTCTTAATACTTTATTTAAGAAAAGAGAACATATTATTACTTACAAAACGGATTCAAGAAACACAAATCGATTATTTTCATAAGAAAAATATATCGCTTGAATTGTAAAGATTGTAAGGTCATTCCAAGTAAAAATTTAAATACCCAACATCGATTTAGATTTTAGATTTTAAGATGAAAGGTTGTATAAAAAATAAATCAAATTATTGTCTAGATTACAGATACTTAAAGAACACAAATAAAAATATTTTTAAGAGCAAGCTACAAGAGATTAGAATTTGGGATGTTCATGTTTAACGCATGAGAAAAATAGAAAAGAAAGAAAACAAAGATGTGTCTGAATCAAAAGGAAAACTTTTTTAATAATAATAGTTGTGGTGAGCAAAGAAAATATAAGAATAAATAAACATATATAAAACTTGGTTTAGATGTAAAAATTCGGAGAATTGGGAAATATATAAAGTGGCCTGTAGAGATTCTAAGAAAGCAATATATGATGCAAAAAATTTAGATTAGATACCAAAGAAGGTGAAAGATGTATGTATAAGTTAGCCAACCAAAGAGATAGGAGAAGTAAAAGCATAGTTCAAGTGAGGTGTATTAAGAATGAAAATAATAAAGTATTTTTTTTAGAAAAGGATATTGAAAATAGGTAGATGAGGTATTTTGATAAACTTTTCAATGAAAGATCTGAAAGTACGATTGATTTTAGCAACCTTAATACCTAAACAAAAGAGAATTTCATTTTATCGTCAGATTAGTAAATCTAAGTTGAGAAGTTTTAAAGAAAATGAAATGTAAAACAAGAGGACCGATAATATTCCAATAGAAGTGTGGAAATGTTTAGAGATCAAGGAATTTCTTGGCTTATAAATCTTTTAATGTTATTTTAAAGACTAAAAGATGTCGATGAGTGGAGAAAGAGTTTGTTGGTTCCTATATTTAAGGTGATGCACAAGAGTGTGCAAATTATTATAAGTTTAATGTGTCATACATTAAAATTATGGGAGAGAGTAATTGAGCAGTTACGATGTGATGCAAAAGTTTCTCACAATCGCTTTGGTTTCATGCTGGGTAGATCTACTATGGATGCTATACATTTCTTAAGAGGTTTGATGGAGAAGCATAGAGAAAGTAAGGAGGATCTACATATGATATTTATTGATTTAGATAAAACTTATGATAAAGTTTCAAAAGATGTTCTTTGGAGAGTTCTAGAACAGAAAGGAGTTAAAATTGGTTATATTCAAGTCATTAAGGATATGTATACTAGAGTTGTTACTTGTGTCCAAACACAAGGAGGATTGACAAAATATTTTCCTATTTCAGTTGGATTACATCAAGGATCTGCTTTAAGCCCTTATCTTTTTTACTTTAGTTATGGATGTTCTTACTAGGCATTTGCAGGAAGATGTATCTTGGTGTATGCTTTTTGTTGATGACATTCTTCTTGTTGATAAGACTAGAGAGGGAGTCTAAGAGAAACTTGAATTATGGAGGTCAACTTTAGAGTCTAAAGGTTTTCATTCAAGTAGATCTAAATATATGGAGTGTAATTTTAGTTGTAGAAGTTCTAGTGGTAGTGTTGTGACATTAGTGAACAAGTCATTAATAAGAGTTATTGATATTTAGGCTCTATTGTTCAAAATGATGGTGAAATAGATGAAGATGTTATTAGTAGAATTCAAGTTGGATGGTTGAAGTGGAGGAATGCATCCGAATATTATGTGTGATAGAAAGTTCCACTTAAACTTAAGGAAAAATTTTATAAGATGGTGGTAAGACTTGCAATGACTTATGAAAAATGTTGGCCAATAAAAAAGAGAAGCATAAGACTAAGTTAAGTATTACAGATGAGGATGAGGTGGATGAGGCTTTACTCTTAGAGATAAAATGCAAAATGAGTATGTTTGGGAAAAGTTAGTAGCTCCAAAGAAGATAAGATTAGAGAGAGTCGCCTTAGATAGTTTGGCCACATAAAGCGTCGACCATCCGATGACCCGGTTAGGAGAGTAGATGCATTAGATTTGCCTTATGTTAAGAAAGGTAGAGGTATACCTAAAAAGGACTTGGTTAAGATGTATTAAAAATGGCTTTAGTATACTTGAATTAAATGAGAATTTGATACATAATAGGACACAATGGAGACGAAGGATTCTTTGTGGGATTAAGGCTTGTTGTTGTTGTTGTTGTAGTTCAGTTCAAGTTCTACTCAAACTCTACGTAAGTACTAAATTTTAGTAGAATTTTGGCAGCCTCTAGGCGTCATCCCCGCATAGGGGGTTACTTCGAGAGTGCTAAGGCATTCCTACCATGCTTATGGAAAGCATGCATGATAGGTGTTTTGCGACACCTAGGCCATAGAAATCTATGTGCCTATTGCGCTCATGGGAAGCGCGCATAGGCCTTCAATGCCTATGTGAAAAGTATCCTAATTTTCTCGCCGTATTGAAGCAATTTGAGCAAGTATTTAACATCTAATAATTCTTTGTAATTATAAGGAATCAATAAGTACAAAGATTTAACACATTAAGCTCGCAAGTACACAATTATTTGGAGTGAAATTCAGTAGCCTCCCGACGTCATCTCACCACGTTTATGGGAAGCGTGCGTGATAGATATCTTTCGACACCGCGGCTAAAAGGAGTCTGTATCTACTGCGCTTATGGGAAGCGCGCATAGACCTTCAATACTTGTATGAAAAACATCTCATCTCACTACGTTTATAGGAATCGTGCATGGTAGATATCTTTTGATACCGCTGCTAAAAGGAGTCTGTATCTACTGTGCTTATGGGAAGCGCGCATAGGACTTCAATACTTGTATGAAAAACATCCTAACTTTCCTCCTCGTGTTGAAGCAACGCGAACGACTAGCAAGTATTTTGCAATTATAAATAAACATCCAATACAAAAAATCAATACATTATGCTTGCAAGTACATAATCATTTGGAGTGAAATTCGGTAGCTTCCCGGCGTCATCCCTGCGTAGGGGGTTGCATCGAGAGTCAAGGGTCTTACCACCGCGCTTATTGGAAGCGTGCATGGTAGATCGCTTTCGACACTGCGGTCAAAAGGAGTACATACCTACCGCGCTTATGGGAAGAGCGCACAAGCCTTCGATACCTATATGAAAGGCGTCCTAGTTTTCTCGCTGTGTTGAAGCAACATGAGCGAGTACTTAACATCTAGCAATTATTTGCAATTGTATTAAAGCAGCAAGTACAAAAATTTAATACATTAAGCTCGCATATACACAAGTATTTGAAATAAAATCCAACAGTCTCTTGGTGTCATCCCCATGTAGGGGGCTGCATCGGGAGCGCCAAGACCTTCCTACCTAGCTTATGGGAATGCATGGTAGGTGTCTTGCGACACTGCGGTAAAAAAGAATCTGTACTTACCGTACTTATGGGAAGCGCACATAGGTCTTCAATACCTATATGAGAAGAGCATCCTAGTTTCCTCCCCATGTTGAAGCAGCACGAATGAGTAGGTCTAGCAAATTTTCTCGTCATGTTGAAGCAACGCGAGTAGGTGCTTATAATCATAGAATTTCTTACAATTTTACTTTCACGTATGCACGGAGGCGAGATACTCCAAGTACCAATAAGACAATTTATCTCGCCGTCACCTTGATTATCATTTTATGTGTTCTTTATCTTTTGAATTGGTTAAGTGACAAGTGACAACTCTAAATCTTAAAGATATTTAGGTACACTTCTATATTTTCATCAAATTGAGGATCTTAACGGAAATCTGACTGCATATAAAAGAAAGGGTGAAAACCAAATCCCAATTTCTTCTCCTTCCTCCAAAATCAACAAGTGGAATAGTCAATTGATAACAAGTCATAAGCAGATTTGAAGCAGCCATTAAATAAAGTTTACTCTAAACAGGTCAAACGACATACTCGACAACTGAAGAATAAAAGAAAATTTGAACTCCCTCTCTTTTTTGTTTGCCTTCCCTCTAAAGCCAAAATGAAAACCTTTCACTTCACAAGGCTTAAATCATCACTTCCCTTATTTTATCTAAATCTAATAATGAGCTTATTGTTTGGTAGATCTTGAGAGACATTCCAGTATACATATAAAGAAAGAAAAGAAAAACGCTTATCTTACTTTGCCAGTCAAATGAGTTGTGGGCATAGTGAGCTTGAGATAAGGCAGATGTGAAGACAAAGTTGTAAGGATACGAGCATGGGTAAGGAAGCCTAGAGATCGGGTTGCGCAATTGGAGAGCTAGCAAGCTTGTCATGCTAGGTAAGTCGGCGGTTCGACGGATGTGTCATCAACAAGCATGCTACATGCTTCGAAAAAGAAAAAAGTCGTGGGAGGAAGCTGAGCGAGGAGATGGAGAAAAGGTTTGCTAGCTTTTGCAGCTTATGTGGCCGAGACAGACGAGATTCGATATGAAAAACATCATTGCAATAGTAGGAAATCGGAGAGGGGAAGTTGGACTGGCTGTTTGGTCTTGAGTGGAGCGGCGAACACAGGGAGCTTGGCTGTCGGGTCAGTTAGACATCCGAATGACTGGGAGGCAATTAGGTTTGATGGGAGAAGCAATGCAATAGAGGGAGAGAGAAAGAAGAGCGAGGGAGAGGAGTTATCGTGCTCGAGCTCTAGGAAATGGAGGCAGAGATAAAGAGATTGGATCGGTTGGCTTGGGATTCCCATCCAAGAGAAAATGAGAGAGAGAGAGAGAGAGAGAGAGAGAGGGAGGAGTCGGGCTGACTTGTGGGGGGAATCAAGAACGAGTCTCGTGATTGGCGTTCATCTGGTTCAATTCAGTGATGAATTGAGTCAATTTCTGTTCAAAAATGTGCGTTGTCGCATCCGACCGCTCAATACTTGCATTGATTCGTCCGTATCGAGTATGTATAGTCTCATTTAATAGGTTTCGATATTTTTGACACTAATGATGCGATCAATTTCACGAACGAACGCCATTCGGCATCGTTCGACTCGACATGTGTGTAGCGCATTGACGACCTTCTTCTTTTGATCGGTACCGCCGATTGTGTGGGATGTATACTTCAATCAATTTTGACATTCTGAAGGCATCGACGAGGTTCGTTCATCGATCGGGAGTCGTTTCAATCAGTTTTATTGTCGATCGGGGCATTTTGGCTTCGATTTGCACGACATCACATTCGTAGTCTATCGAATTAACTATGCTTAGTTGTTTTGACTTATGTAACTCATGCAGGTCAACAAAGTCATTATTATAGAGCCTCGACGCTATACACCAGAAGTTTTTTTTCTTAGTGCCGCTACCCCTAGAACCTTCAGCGGTGGGCGGTGCCCATGAATCCCCAAGCAAGGCGCACTGCCTTTTTGCAATCCTCTAGCGAGCTCACCGCTGAGGTCGATTGGGGAAAATGAGGGCTGAGTTGACAGTACATCCTGGGTTGATTGATAAAATCAAGCTCCACAAAATAATAGCTCGTTACATAGCCAATTGTAATGAGTTAGACAACGAGTTCAACCTATTCATTTTCTCTGTAACTTTACTAAGCTATCAACTTTATATCCCCAACTCTATTATTTTCCTTTGATTTGGTCAAATTACTATCTTTATGAAGAGTTGATTTCATTTTGAAGCATGATAAAGTGAAGAAGTCTGACTTTAAACCAGATAAGATCAAATAATTTGCTGTTATCAATGGGAAGTTAAGTCTAAATGAACTTCTTAAATTCTTGTAAAGACAAGCAAATTCAAAGGAAAAATAAACTCTCATGTTATTTAAAATATAAATTCTAACACTTCATGCTAAGAGTAAAAAATTACAAAATTATAACATTCAGGGTAATATTTTCTCTTTGAACGAAGGTACTCAAAACTAAAAAAAAAAGAACATTAGAACAACTTCAAGACTAAGGTCCACGGTTTGAAAGATGACTCAACACAGTAATAGAACTTTTAATCTAGTAGTAAAGAGACAAAGAAGCAATTGCAAGTGTACATTAGTCTCATATTGAGAATTTTACATGAGAGATTTACTTGGATGAATTGACAAAATATGAGTTTAGTCCCTAACACTTAAACTGGATGTCTCTGAGATCTTTCTCAATATGATGACTTCCATCCAAAGTTTTAAAACTTCTTGTCCAATATGGAGACAAAATTTTTAGGAGGTTGTTTGATAGGGTAACTGACACGAGAGTTCTTTTTTGTATCCATTTGACTGAGACAGCTGCCGTCAATTTATCCAACTTCTAACATGGCGACTCTCTGCTTGATGGTCATCAAATTTTTTATCTGTGGAGCTTGGTCATGTCAAGTTCTGCATTGACTTATAAACACATTGTTGTCTTCATTAACGAGTCAATCTTTTACAAATAGTTCTTCATAGGGATCATTACTCTGGCTTTCCTCTCAGACAACTTTGTAGCATTAACAATCACATCAAAATATCATAATACTTGGCAGCAAGAGTCTCAAATTCCTCCTTGTTGGAAGCTTGCTCCCAGTATCAACACCATCTCCTTCATTGTCGATGAGTTTGTGAGGCTCTATCTCTCTTAAAATTGACCCTCTAGCATCAATAGCATGGTAAGCACTCTTTATAACATGAACATCCTCATCACCAATGACTTATCTGACTCTTGCTCTTTTAGAGTCTTCTGTTTGACATTAGCGACAGGTATGTCACCCCTTGTAGCTTCCACGTTGTCGATAACTTAGATTCCTATCATGACTGCCTTAGAAGCTGGCTCATCAACATTCTTTTTTGTCTTCCCATGCCGAGCGACTTTGGGGAACTTGCTATTCTTAGTTGAAGTCATCACAGATGCTAGCAAAGTGGCCCCCTTAGTTTTTCTTTGGGATGTTTAAATTATTTCGAAAATGAATGCCCTGCTTTACAGTGTATTGAAATTTGGATTATCAAAGAATTTGTTTACTTCAGCCTATATGAGTGGGTTTGGAATCTTTATTTAAAATTGCACAATAAAAATCTTGCATTAATGTTTTTTGAAAAATCATAATGAGATTTATGGCTCATTGGTACTATATGAGGCACGCCTCACCTCACCTCAATTTTTGTGAGGCATGCCTTAATACACACGCAACTAATTAAAAAAAAATTCAAATATAAATTTTAATTATCAAAGATAAGTTTTCATTATCCAAATAATACAAATGCCTTAACACACATGCAACCGATCTTGGTATAAACAATACCTAAGCATCTCTCCTTTTGTGCTCTCTCCGCTTCTTGCATATAGTAGTAGCCATGTCCACCAGCATTGTTACTTGATGTTGTTACTTTAATATTGGATAATTAGAGTGGGAGAAAAAAATTTATTATATTAATTTCTTTTTAATTGTGATGTCATTAATTTTCATTTTAATATCTCATATGATTTTGATATTTATATAGTACTTCATGATTTAATGTCAAGATATTAATATGTTGTTTAATACATTGCACATACTTTCTACTATATTAAGATATTAATGTGTTATATTTTAATATGTCAATAGGTTATATTATTAATATATTATTTATTGATTTATACTTTGATGTGTTTATGACTTTCTGAGACTTACACCTCATCTCACCGATGAAAAATACCTTAATATTTGATTGCACAATTTTTAACTTTGTTTGGAATATCTAACCTCCACTCTGCATTCACTTGTACAATTTCTCTTGAGTTTACTTATCTCTGATAGATGGCAGCTTAAGATCAATAATACATTAATTGGAGCCTGAGCAATAGAGAAGTTCAAATCTCAAATTTATGGGCGTTGATGCTGATGTGACTTGACACGTGTCAAGACTTTATGCATTCTGTATAACAATGCATCTGATCAACTCATACACCCAAACTGAGATGAATTCGGTTTTTTAGCGTTTTCATTCTCTCATCCTTCGCAACATCTCTAAAGAGATAAAGGAGGGAATTGATCATGCATATTCGTCTGAGCCAGATAAGTTACATCACAACGAGTACCTGAATCGAGTCCAAGATGATGTTAATTATGAATAACTTGAACTGCTTACAACTTAGAACTAGGTTATTCTCAAGACATTTAAAATGTATCTTAGATAAGTCTCTAAAAAGATAGCCTTATTACCTTACCTTAGGCCTCGATTTTGAGCTGTTAGGCTTGCCGATTGACTCAATAATGCCACCTACCTTCTTATAGTAGTGACTTGGACAACTCATTGAGTGCACTCACACTCTGAATATACCTCATCTACTCATTTAGAGTCACATCCGATCCCAAATCTACCGCAGGTTTAACATACTCTTTTTCTTTGTTGTTGTACTGAACACCAACTCCCATTAGCTCGCATATTCTTCTATAAATAGGGGTCAATGATTAGGTTTTGGGCACATAAAATTTGGGGCAAAAGATATATCTTTCTTCTGATTGTTTATCTATATCTAAATTCGACTTACTCTTCTTTGTTCGAAGGATTTCCATTGGGTTTTCTTCTATTCACCAATCCCCAAGAAATTTTTTTGAGATCTAATTTTGCTTTCTTCAACTTACACCTTAAGTTTGATTTCTTTCTCTACTGAGATCTTTGTTAACTTTCTCAAACAACCTTGGATCCAACATGAGCGATCTATTTAAAATTTCTGAAATAACATTTTTAATCTGGCCTGCTCTAAATCAGAATTTAGTTGATGTCCTTTTGGCTTACTCTGCCTGAGGCAAATACATATCATGGATTTCAGTTCATTGAGTTTCTTGATTGTAGTGAAATATCTTTCACAGTTTTATTTTTTGGAAAATTTCTGGCAGGCACTGACAATTCACTTTCAAAGTTATATAAACAAGATGAAGGTGGTGCTGGCTGTGGACGAGCTTGTTATTCCAGATCCTCACAAGTTTCTGGATGACATAACACACTCTCTCCAACTCATCAAGGATGCAGTTACGAGATATCGAGAAGCCAAGCAATTATGAAGTAAAATGCTTTTTATTACATCAATAAATCTTTAATTTTTTAAATATAATTAAATTTCAGGGAACGAGGTCATGTATTTTTAGATTATTTGATCCGAATTTAGGCATTGCCAAAAGTTATAGGATGCTTAATTGTTTCAATTGATGAAATATAGTATTATTGTATTTTTTTTAAAATATTTTGTTGAAACATTAAATTTGAAAACTGTCAATTTATTTTATTTGCTTTGCCTGTATGAAATCTAATATGTTTGAGTTTATTTTTTGAATAATATATTAAAATGTAGATGTAATAATAATAATAATAATAATGAGTATTCCCCTTTATCTTATAATAGTAGATGGACTATTATATCTTTTAAATAAATTTTATCGGTTCTTTTTTTAGGATATTTGAGCGAATTTAATTAAAAATTTGCATATATATATATATATATATATGTATAAAGATTTAAATTCAAGATCTTTTGATTAAAAATTTGCACATAGATTGTTGATTTAACATCTTGTGAATGTATTGATTAGCGTCGAAGAAATAATGAAGGGCGATGGTGATAAGTGTAATTATGAAATGGATGATGATTAGGAGATAATTATCAGATGATGATCATTAATCGTCGATAATTGGGCAATGATAGATCGTAAAAATAGTTGAGGATGATATTCTAGCAATTATAATTTGCTGACAATGATGATGAAGTATAATGCCAGGGAGAAGACCTCCAATAAGAACACCTTACAATAGCTTAGATTCTGATCTCAAGCTTTGATGAGCCTCCAAAATGAATATTTGGAACTACTCCTTAAGAGCCTCTTCCTCATTTTGGCAAATCTCATAGTGGTATTGAGAAGTATTTGATCATCTTCCAATTTGTAATAAGTTGCTCGATCGAAAGCGCCTGATGAGGTTGACAAAGGTGTGATTAGCCCTATCGGAGAGGAGAGAGAGAGAGAGAGAGAGAGTATGAGCTTAACTTTTGAAGGTGGTGAGAAATAACTAACAAAGAAATTCATCAAAAATTTATTGAATGTGCATGATAATTTGATAATAACTGATATGCTCATATGGATTAAATGGCCTATCATAAAGATCAATAGTAGGTAGATTGAATTCTATGTAATTGGATATTGAAGTATTGCACTAGTTAATAAGGAAGATTCTTAACAACTAGGATGAGAAATATTTTGATTTTTTTTCTTAAAAAAAATTATTTTAAATAAGGTGTCATATCTCATATTGTATAATATTCTTAGGGGTGTCAATAAGACGAGATTATGTTAAGTCCATCAAGCTATTAGAAAGATTACGGATTAGCTGAGTAGCATGAGTGGGATATATTAAATTGGCATGTAATACATATTGGTATAGTTATATTCATATATCAACCACAATAATTTCAAGTGACTAGTCATTTGAAATATTTATAAAATATATTTTTAAGTTATTTTGATTTTTAAAATATTTTATAAATGATTTATTAAGAAATAATAATAAAATATCTTGAAAATGTGAAAGCTTGAATTTTGGCCTAAAGTCTTTAAATAATTTTTATGAATTCTTTAGGAGCTCAATTTGCAAGTCATTTTCACCATATTATAAAATATTATGAACTTTATATATATATATATATATATATATATATATATATATATATATATATATATATATATATATATATATATATTATAACATAGATATCAAATGGCTCCAAAAGTTCACTCATACTTGATATGACAAAAAATTTTACCAAGACTTAATCTTGATGTTTAAGCAAGCTAATGATGAAATGGTGAGATCAAGACTTAAAATTCATTTGAAACTTTGATATCGGTTAAATCTCTAAATAACTCTCAAATGGAGTGTAATAAATCGAACCCACGAAATGGATCCAACAAGCCCAAGATCTAATCTGATTCATTTGAGCATTCAAATACTTAAAATACATTAAATAATCAAAATGAATCATTTTGAGCCGTCCGGCCGGTGAGTGGTTCATTTGCGTGTATACAGAGACGCTTCCTCCAATCTATAAATAGTCCTCATTCTTATACGAGGGAGCCCAAGCAAGAGAGAGGAGAGAGCTCTAAAGACATCTCCAAACACAATGTTGTCTTGGCACAATAACCACTGTAGGCCAAAACTGATCCGCAACTGGTTTTCTAGCATGCAATAATACTGATATTTGTTAATTTTTTAAAGACTTTTAATTGAACAAATAACCTCTTATTTTCATATCCTTAATGCTCATATATATATATTAACAAGAGGTTGCTTGTTCAATTAAAAGTCTTTAAAAAATTAACAAATATCAGCATGAGTAAACTTTTGGAGCCATTTGATATCTATTTTATAAAACTTTTTCATAAGAGCACAATAAACACAATGATGTGCTATTTCATGATTATTTTTCTATTATTTTCAGAGCTGTGGATTGAAAGAAATAAAAATAAGAAATATGGAATCTACATATAAAATTAATTAATTCATGAAAATACAAAAAGCCCGTAACACAATTTTTTTAATTTAAAAGCTCTATTTTTATTCATAAGCATCTAATTAAGACCCTTGTCTTCCTTTTTAAGCCATGGAGAGAGAGAGAGAGAGAGAGAGAGAGAGAGAGAAACTGGTAGAGAATAATAAAAGCTTAAAAATAATATTGGGAATACTATATATATGAATGATTTTGTGAAATATATTTATCAAACTGTGAATATCAGTTTATCTTATAATTGCTATTGTTTATCGTACATATTATCTTAATATAAAATTATATAACACGTTAGATGATATTCTTAATTGATATGAATATGCATGTTATAAATTTATAAAATTCTATTGTACATATTTTATCTTTTATTTTTATCCTTATTTTTAAAATATATTTTAAAATATTTTATTTAAAATAAATAATTATAACTGTTAAATATATTTTATTTTAAATTAAGATATAAGTAAAATAAAAAACAAAAAACAAAAAAAAAAAAAAATATCTCAAACAGTCCAGCAGAAAAGAAAGGGTAGGATTGCATGTGATGTCGACACACATAAGGAAAAAAAAAAAAAAAGAAGAAGATAGGATTGCAGAAAAGTGAGCTTCTGAAACTGCTGTCATCAACAGTGCCCGCTATGTTAATTGATTGATGTTGAGTGCACTGATAATGAAAGAATTTAATCATTAACAAAAGAGAAGGTTCTCAGTATAATCTCAAAAAAAAAAAAAAGAAAAAAAAAAAATAATTATAATCATTGTTGAGGGAATGCCAAATAGTTTATAGTTTTATATTTCTTTTATTATTATTATATTTCAATTTAGAAGATTATCTCTTTGAACACTCAGTCTGTAGTCTATCCTGATATATAGTTTTTTTTTCTTTATCATATTAATCAAAATTAAGAAAAGCTTTTTACTTACTCCAAAATATTAGGTAGCACAGATTAATCATAACACTTCAAAATTATGTGATCAATATTATCTTTTTAATACAATACCCTTTGGGCTCATTTAATTAGTTGCTTAAAGTAAATAAAGAAAAGAAAGATTTATATACATATCACACAATTCTTATGTATTTATATATCTAATATTTAAAATTAGATATTTATTTATTTAATATGTTTTATGCATGAAAAGTTGCATTTACTTTTGAAAAATAAGTCATGATGATATTTTTTTATGTAAAATTAAAGATTTGAACATTATATATATATATATATATATATATATATATATATGTAAATATTAAAATTTAGGTATTAGATATTATTATTCAAACATACAATGATTGAAAATAAATTTTTTTTATTTACATGCATATAAATGAGCCATAAGAGAAAATATAGAAGGATAATTAAAGAAAATGACATTTTTTTTATCTGCAAATCACTTGCTAATAAAGATTGTAATATCCTTTCGCTTGATAACACCATACATCGCATTGAGGTTGCCAGTACTTTCCAATCACCGGGCCTAATTAATCAACATAATTCTGGTTTCCAAATGGTCAAAAATGTTCTTCACATTCTTCAATTAAATATATTTTCACCGTATTAGCTATGTAATATGAAAAGAAATAATCAATATTAACCCATCAAAAATATTATTGACAAATAGAATAAATGGGAAAATTCTTTCAAAGTTTAAAATTTTTTTTTTCCGACAAAAGGTCTTGAATTTAAGGCTTGTTTATATATTTTTTTTTGGTAACGGGATGTCCACCCCTAATCCCACCCACTATATTGAGGCGACTTATCTAATCTCCGGCAAGCTCTAAGAGCCCCACTTTTCACTAAGTGGTGCTCCTCAAGGAATCGAACGTAGTGAAGTACCCAACCGCGTTCTCCCTCACCAACCGAGCTAAGGGCGATGGATGGCTTATTTGTGTGCGAGTCATGGCTAGATTCATTTAGGGCAAGAGAAGAGGCATTTTTAATATGCTTCAAGCACTTGCCCGTATGGGCATTTAAACCTGTCTTCGTCATCTTTATCAGCCCTCCCAAACCAACCAAAAAGTACAAAGCTCTCCATAACACTCCTAGTGGCGCTCTTTAGATTCCCACTCAGCTCCTCTTCCCTCTTTTCCTCACTTTTTGTCTAAATGATATTTACCTCATTGTAGAGATGCTTTCTTTTTTATCTAACAAATTACAATAAAATATTGAGTTATGATTTATCACTAAAAAATTCATCTCATCTAATAAAGATGACGATGTAATTGTATGAATTTTTTTCTTTAGAATCATATTTGAGGTCATTTAAATTTTGTTTTAGACAAATTTATAGTTAAAACATGCATCTCACGAGTTGTTAATTGATGTTGGTTATATAATGCTATAACGCAATGTTTTATAATTTTTGACTTCAAATCTTTGATTCTTGTGCCTTGGCAATGCAATGAAGCATTGTGACGTTGTGTTTAGCATTGCAAATTTGGCACCACAGCTTTATCTTCTTTAATTTTTTACAGTTTTTTTTTTTCTTTAATTATATTGAGGCTTATCTATCAAAAGTCTTTATATTATAGAAACTCATGCGATATATTATTGTTTTTTATTAATTTTGCTATGATAATCTCAATGCATCGGGATTTGATCATACTTCTTTTAAAAATTATGAACATAACATCAAAGATGTACATAAAACATTATTTTGTTTTTCATTAAAAAAAATATTAGCAATATAATTTTTAACCATATTCTTATAGCTTGAAGTTTTGAAAAGATTTTATCTGCTTTGAACTTAATTATTGTGAAGAACCAATTTCAGTCCTAGCACAAGGCACATGGTATGTGCGCTTGGAAGTTGGATCCCTTTATAGGTTAGTGCGATCTGGACATCACTACATTAATTTAGAATTGTATAAGAAACTTAATTGATAAAAAATATTTGAAATTGCTGTGAACAATATGAGATCAATTCTCTGCTATAATATATTTGTATTTCAGTACAAATTAGTTGGATCGAGTTTAAGAAAAGATTTAGCACCTTTGAATCCGGTTCAAGATAAGAGGCGTGGTTTAGTAAGAATATTTTAGAAATATTTGGTCTTAGCTCAACAAGATCGGAATTATGTAATTGTGTAATTGATTAGATAACTTAGGTAGCTTTATCATTGTAAATTATTACATTATGTTAGATTTTATAATATAATTAATTATGTGTCACCCATGGGTCGATCTCAATATATATATATATATATATATATATATATATATATATATATATATATATATATATATATATATATATATATATATGATAGTCTGAAAATTACAGAAAGAAAATTTTACACAGCCTTGTTGTGAAATCCAAAGACACACACAACGTATTTAAAGAGTAACAAGAAAACTCAAATTTTAATGGAAAACCCTAAAAAAAGGGAAAACCCTGCGAAAAAAAGCTTCCACCATGTATCTATTTTGAGTACAAGATCTTCCGACATCGAGATTACATAATTGTGTATGAGAACAACAATTGAAGTAATGACGATGTGACGGCGATGATAATGGCGATGTGATGAAGCAATGTGGTCGACGACCGCAAAGGATCAGCGGTGGCACGGTGGTTGACGCCGAGTGGTGACGATTGTGCTTGGAGGATCTTTAGAGCTCTCTCTCTCTTCTGGCCCCCTCATAGGAATGCGGCTATTTATAGGGAAATCCTCAAATACATGCAAAATCCAACCACTCTCCACCTGACTGATGATTCCCTCGATCATATGATGTTTGTGTATTTGAATGCTCAAATGAAGTTGAAATTGTAAGATCTTTGGCTTGTTGAAACCGCTCCGAGACGCCGATTTTTTATAAACACTCCATATTTGAGAGCTTTTAGGAATTTAACGATGTCTCAAAGTTTCTAATGATATTTTAAATGTTTGATCTCGACCGCCAATTGATTAGCTTGCTTTCTACATCAAGATTGTTTAGAGAAATTTACATATTAGTTGCCTATTTTTGGATAATATTATCTCAATCATCCAAAAATATGTGTGCCAAGTACTTCAAAATAGCAAATTCTTCAACGAAATCGGTCCATTAACCACACATTTGAGAACAGATCTTCATGTAAAGACAAGATTATGACTCTGGCGATGCACAACCACAAATATGTGGGTATGACGAATTTTGAGGTTATTGACCCATCCCGATCTCTACAGGCCATCGGAGACAATGCGCTGCGCTGTAGTGGCTGGGCGGTGAAGGAAGCTAAGAGCTGCGGCATGGCGCTGGCGCCTTGTGTATGCGCGGCCGGCGAGTCGAGGTCGGTCGACAAAACCACGCAGTCGCATGAGAGGGTCGAACGCCGGCGACCTGCTGGGTTCTGATCGAAGTTTGGGTCGCGGAACAACGGAGGGAGGGTGTATGGAACGGTGGAGCCAGTCGCTGAGCCAGACGGGGCCGCAGCGGTCCACCATGCTATGACGCTGCGGGCTGCTATTCATGGGCAAAAACGTCCATTTGGCCCGTTTTCACCCGTTTTGGCCCGTTTTGAGTGGTTTTGAATGGTTTTGGGTGGTTTTGGACGGTTTTGGATGCTTTTTTACCCTTTTGCCCCTAAAAAGGTTCTATAAAAGCCCCTGGGCAAGGGAGAAGGCACCTTCTCTTCTTAGAGAGAAGGTCGTGAGGATCAAGACCCGTAGTTCATACGAAGACTCAATTTTCTCTCAAAGAGGTGTTAATTAACCTCGGACCAACCGGATGAGGCGATCAAGACTGTAGTTCCGCAGGCTCCGCTTTTCCCTCGAAGAGGTGTTAACTAACCTCGACCCAGGTTGGAGGCAATCAAGACCGTAGTTCATACTGGCAGGCTCCGCTTTCTCAAAGAGGTGTGACCTCGCCGACGACTGTGCTCGAGGTGATCAAGACCTGTAGTTCATATGACAAGGCTCGCTTGAAAGAGGTGTTAATCATCGCCTGACCGACCTTCGGAGCGATCAAGGAGACGATAACCGAGACCGGGTCGACGAATGCTCGAGATGGCTGCGACGGTCGGTGAGACAACCAGAATGGTGGTGATGCGAGATTGGCGATGGTCTGGCAAAGACCGGTACCTGAATTTATGGTTGGCGGCCGACCGGTGGTCGCAATAACGAGACAAGAATGCGGCAGACCGGCATCGATAAGAAGATTACCGATATGGTCCCTAGGATGGCGCATCAGAGTGATCTGACCACTTGGTTGGCGCAGGGGTTGTCGCCAGCAATAAGTGAGGTAGTTGATTGCTATAAGCAGTTCCAAATGACGGGGATGACCAGCCGATTGCGGTGATCAAAATTGCGCGATGGTCGGCAGCGGGTTAAATGGGGGTGGCAGAATAACCGGCGGCGGCGAATGACGGGCGGTGAGGCGCAATGGGCGACGAATATTGAGATTTTGACCTATCAGGTTGTTTGTCGAGTGTTTGCTCAATGTTAACAATGATTAACTGCGTGGAAGAGGTTGAATTGAATTGGGATTTTGACCCATCAGGTTGTTTGTCGAGTGTTACCCAATGACGTTAACTGTATGGAAGAGGTCAATTAATCCGAGAATTTTGACTATCCAGATTGTTTGTCGAGTGTTACCCAGACGCGTTAACTTGTGTGGAAGAGGTTGAATTGAATCCATTGAAAATTTTTGACCTATCTGTTGGTTTTTTTAGTGTTACGATGACGTTAACTGCATGGAAGAGGTCAATTGAATCCATTGAAAATTTTGACCTATCCGAGGTTGTTTGTCGAGTGTTAAATGACATTAACCCGTATGGAAGAGGTCGAATTGAATCCACTGAGAATTTTTGACCTATCCGAGGTTGTTTGTCAGAGTGTTACCCGATGACATTAACTTGTGTGGAAGATGTTGAATTGAATCCGCTAAGGATTTTTGACCTATCCGAGGTTGTTTGTTAGAGTCTTTGCTCGATGACGTTAACCTATATGGAAGAGGTTGAATTAAATCCATTGAAAATTTTTGACCTATTCGAGGTTGTTTGTCAGAGTGTTACCCGATGACGTTAACCTGTATGGAAGAGGTCGAAGAGATTGAATTCAATTGAGATCCACCCCAAATCAAAGCTTGTTTGTCAAGGTGTACCTGATCTTGTATGGAAGAATTGATGCATCCATGAGGGATTTTACCATTGTCTAAATTGTTTTGAGTCTTTGTTGATGACTCTTGTGGAAGAGGTCATGGAAGTCCTGGTTTGACCTATCAGGTTGTTTGTTTAGAAGCTCACCGATGGCGTTAACTGTATGGAAGAGGTGGTAGAAAGTCCACCAAGGACCTTTTGACCCATCTAGGTTGTTTGTGAGTCTTTGCTTTCGATGACATTAACCTATATAGAAGAGGATTAAAACATCCATTTGTGATTGTAGTCAAAGTTGCTTAACCCCGGCCTTGTTTTCCATGAGTATGATTGGAAAATCATAATTTGCAAAATATCTCTTCTCAATGTTGAAATATCCTCCAACTTTAACTTGTTTCTTGGGATGGTAATCAATTAGATGCTTAACATGGGCGATCGAGATTAGAGTTGCCCCGTTTCGACAAAATCAAGGAACAAAGTTTGATGAATCTTCATTCTTAAACTTGCACTCTTTAAAGCTTTCCACCTCGATGGTGGTTTTGATCTTGTTGGAAAACTTGGTCATCATACAAGATGAAATAATGAGAATCATATTCTCTAACAAGCTTGCGTCTAGAAAACCGATGGTAGAGTAAAATTTTACGCTTGTTGTAAATCCACACACACAATTTAAAGAGTGAACAAGAAAACTAGAATTTTACATGAAAAAGAAGAGAAAACCATGGGGCCTAGTCCTAAAAGCTTCCACTATGTATCTTTTGGTACAAGATCTTCCGATCACGGATTACATAATTATATGAAAGGGACAACAATCTAGTGATAATGTTGACGGATATTGATGATATTGACGATGATGATGATGATGATGATTAATGACAATGGTGGTGATGATGACCCAAAAAGCAATAGTGGCACAATGGCGGTGGTGGTAGCGGTGGTTGTGGCCGTCAGTGGCGCATGATTGTGCTTGGAGGATCTTTAGAGCTCTCTCTCTGTCTTGCTCTCCCCTCATATGAGGAATGAGGGCTATTTATAGGTGGAGGAGTGTGTCTCAAATACATGCAAAATCGAACCACTCCTCAATCGGGCGGCTCATGATGATTCCCCGATCATATGATGTATTTTGTGTATTTGAATGCTCAAATGAAATCGAATTGTAAGATCTTTGGCTTGTTGGTTAGAAACTGAGAGGCTTGACTTACACAATATTTGAGAGCTTTTAGAATTTAACGATATCTCAAAGTTTCCAATGATATTTTAAATGCTTGATCTCGACTTCAATTTGATTAGCTTGTTTTTGCATCAAAATTCCTTCATAAGAGGAATTTTTTATATATCATATATATATATATATATTATATTTCATTAAGTGAAAGATTTTGTTCTACTAGTTTTCTCTCCAAATTTTTTTCTCTTTTTATTTTTTCTTTCTCTTCTTACAGTTCCTGCTTAGGTGGTGTGAGACCACTGGCAATTAAAGATTCAATAAAAATATTATGATTCAAAACAGATTAAATTGCATGGGCATGTATAGAAATGAATAAAAAAATAAATAAATAAATAAATAAATAAATAAATAAATAAATAAATAAATAAATAAATATATAATGCTTGGAATAAATAAATACTTTAATTAAATGACATTTAAATTATTTAATGTTGACCTCCATGCATGATATATTAGTGTCGAGCTCAAAATCCAAATTCGACGCGTAATTGACTTCATATCGACACACCAAATATTAAAATCAATCACAATCTCGGTCGATGACGGACTTCTCCATCGCATTCAAAATTGAAATTGATCGAAATATATTGCACAATCAAGCAATCAGTGATCGATGTCTTCATCGCATATCAGTCGAGTCTATGATGCCTAAATGACCTCTCATCGATGAATGAACTTTGCCATTGCATTCAGAATGTTGAAATTGATTGTACTATAAATATTATACAATTTAACGATCAACCGATCAACCGATCAACCGATCGAGTTGTCAATGTGTCGACGCGTATATCGGGGTCAGGAAGTTGTGATGATGCCCAAATGACCCCTGATCGACGGACGGACTCTCCATCACATTCAGAATATCAAAATTAGTCAGAATATAAATAATACATAATTTAACGATCAACCGATCGCGTGAATGTGTCAATCGATAATTCGGGAAAGCGATGATGTCCAAATAGCCTCTGTTCAAAAAATTAATTACGCATTAGCTTCAAAATATTAGAATCTATCAGATGAGACTGTTCACACTCAATTTGGGAAAGTATGCATAAATGTCAAGCAATTGGAAGCGGCAACGCACATTTTTAAGCCGAAATCTACCCGATTTGATGCCAACAATGACATCCAATTTAAAAAATTAAAATTCTTTATATATATCATAATTATCTTGAATCAATATATATATATATATATATATATATATATATATAACCAGATAATGATGTCGGTATAAAATTCATATTAAGATTGATTAAACACTTAAAAAATTAATAATTTCTTACTTAATCCTAACCAGCCCTAATTTAAACATAACCAGCCCTAATTTCTCCAATTGACAACTAACTAAATGAACATCCTGAGCCGGATTGCTCATGACCCCAATTCTTCTCTTCCTCTTTATCTCATTCGATTTCCTTTGTCTCTCACACACGCAAATCCCGATCGCTTCTCTCTCTCTCTCTCTCTTCTAGGTTCACAATAATAAAAAAAGGAGAAAAAAATCCTTCATGCCACACACACACACACACACTCTCTCTCTCTCTCTCTCTCTCTCTCTCTCTCTCTCTCTTGGGTTCACAAGAACAAAAAAAAAGAAGAAAAAATATAAAAAAAAGGAGAAGAAAAGAAGAAAGTGAAGAAAAGAGAAAACAATAAAATATATTGCATCACTGTATTGTCGATAAAAAAATTTAATATTTGAAAATGTGTGAAAAAAATGTATATATGTTTGTATTTCTTTTTGCAGGCTTCAAGATTAATGCCCAATAAGGTGTAGTGGGTGCAAAGAGATGACTGTGGTGTCATAAGATACACTAGATTACCAATAATGTTAAGAGTAAATAAAATTATTAGATGTGACACCCATGCCAATGTTCAAATTTTGGTGAAATTTTGACTTTAAAAGAAAGGGGAAAGAATATTTTCATATATATTTACTTTTTATGTAGGTGATTGAAGGCCTCATTATGCTCATCAGGGCATAACGAGATTGAAATTTGGCCCATGTGCTTTAAAACACCAACTATCACGCTCATCACAATATGACGAGTAGGCCAAAATAGTTTTGATGTAGCTCCCTTGTGGTGAAAATTTTATTTTCATTCTTCATCTATCTTTTTAAGGAAAAATAAATGAAGAACAAAAATAATAACTTGTTGTGTTGGACACCATGTAGATTAGCAAATATTCTTATTAGGGTGATCGGGTATGACATAGAAGAATGATGTTCTATCTCGAAAGACAGAAGTCACCATCTTATAATGGACCTAGTCACCTTAATAAGGACTCCTAAGGACTATGGGTCTTCGGATGTACCAAAGATTCTTCCCCTACTTTATATGGAAAAGTAAAGCAGGGTTTATTTTAAACCGATTTCATTAAGTTTCCTATAGAGGTAAGTCTCCATAGTTAATTACATCTTAAGAAATGAGATTCCTTAAGAATACTCTCGATTAAGATAAATGATCATTGTCTGCAAAGATTTCAAAGATAGGACTATCAATCAATTGGTTTATTTTTAGAAGATCAAGTGAGATTGATCAGGAGGAGGGAGTTATTATCGAAACCAAAGTAAAATAAGTAGGGGATGCTTATGATACTAGGAAGCCTAGTAAGCATCCCAAACTATCCTACGGTTGGACTTTATATTTTTTCAATTGAAGTGATTTATTTATTTGAGTTAAAATTTTATTAGAAATCTAGAGCTTACAATTCCACAACACAAGATCATGAAAATGCCTAAGAGGTGAGGATTTATGCTCACAAGGGAAGTAGCAACCTCAAACTTCTAGGAGCTTTGAGGGCCAAGGCACGACCTAAATATAAGGAAAAAATGAGGTATTTGGTTTACCTCCATAAGAGAGGATAAACCATCCGACTGTTTGGACTTACAACTACCTGAGGTGGCCCGCCAACTAACTCCTCCTACAATTTTAAGTACATGTAGGCAAGTCTTATGCTTTTGTAAGATAACTAAGCTATTATTTATTTAGAAAAAGACCAAGTCCTTAAACACACTCCCTAAGAGACTAGATCATGTAGGGCATGATTAATGAATTAAATATAATTCAAATTTTTATTATATTTTATTTTTATTTTTGGATAATTGATTTAACCTAGGCTATGGGATTCATATGGCTAATGCATGAAAAATTAGATTATGGGCTAAAATCAGCAAGAAGAAGGTGTGTTTTCACCATGGCTCTCAAAGGTCAAGCCAAGTTCTCTGGCAAAGGTGAAAGCCCTCCATAAGTAAGAGTGAAGCAAGATGCTTTTTTATGCATGATGTGAAAACATACAACATCCAGCTAAGGGGTTACTAAATCTTTTATCTTGATTTATAACCTAGGCTTTAGTGAGGTTATGAGTTATTAATTTTTAATTTTGAGTTGATTAATTGGGTAGAAAATTTTTTTTCCTAAGATCCTAATTGCCTCCAGGCCATTCATCAAAGTAAGGGAGAAACTACAAAAAACATGGCATCTTAATGCACAAGCTAAATAAACCTCAAACAATTTATAAAGCTAGCGTAAAAGAATAAAAGGTCTTTGTGGTCGGGCTCCACTGCACAAACTTGAAAATAAATTAGGTAGTCGAGCTCTACCCTTATACAACCCGGATTACAAACAAATTAATTACAATAAAAAAGGAATTCATGTTATGGGGGTCTTCATTCTTCTTTCTTCATGTCTTCTTTTCTTTCTTCTTTCTTCTTTCTTCTTTTGGCTTGGTTGGAATGTGGTTGTTACAAAGGCTTCACATGGTGCATATAACATAATTTTATGACCAATGTTCATCCTAATCCCCATAACATTCATTCCAAATCCTAATTCAAAAATTGCATGAAAATGGGAAAAGTAAATCTAACTAAAATGTGTAAAATAAAGATTAGCTAAACACACCACACATTTCCAAGCATGTATATGAATAAATTGGACTTAGCACCCCCACACATGGGTAACCAAGTCCACCTGGTCTATTTTGGATTATGCTTAGGGGTATAAGCAACCTGCACATCAAAAGCATTTATATTTTTATTACAACGCCTCTTAAGCACAATTCCCTACAAAAGATAATGATTAAATTAAGATCATCCTATTATCCAGTCTATGCACATACACCTTAACATCCAGACTAAAACATCACACCACAAAATAAAATCAACATAGTGCTAGAAATGATGACTTAGCCTAATGTGTGTGCCATTTAAGGCTTGTGTGGTATATCTTAGCTAGGCTTTAAGGTAAGAGTCTTCTAAGTATGAAGGGTTCAACTTAGAGGGTGGTTTTATTTAACTGATTTAGTTGATTTATTAATTTTATTTGATTTGAATGAACCTACACTTAATTACTAAGTGTTATAAATAAGGAAAGAGAAGAGAACTTCTCTTTCCTCTCTACCTTAAGTAATTTCTAAGGTAGATTCATTAGTGATTTTTTATTTAGTGAATATTTTATTATATATTTTAATTAATCAAAAATTTAGATTTTCTCTAAATAAACTCATTCAAATAAGAAAGACATTTTAGGACTAATTAAGGTGAATTACTTCACAACACACATAACCATTTATTTCTTTCCAGCATCTATCTTGCATATGAAATGATCCTAAGCATATCTATACATGCAAATGTAAATATTTAACACACCTTAATGATGAATGCTAAGAGATGTTGCTTAAGAAAATTTGGATGTTTTATGATAAATGATTTTGTTATGTAGAAAAGAAACGGATACTTTTATCCATTAGTCAAGTGCACATTTACAAATATGAAAGACATGTGATGCATATCATTACACTAAGGATATAAGGACCTTCTTAAAAGCTAGTAACTCTAGGATGTCCAGACTAATATATCACTTTTCTTAAATACATGTGCATGTACAAAAAGAAATGAATGAAAAAAAGAATCATGCAAAAGGTTTATGTTTGTTTGTTTGATTTGTTTGTTTAATTTATATGTGTTATGTGAAGATCCTTCTTAATTCATGACATGGGAGTATATAGGAGTAAATTTAAGCAAGTGTTATGTTCTTTTCAAATGAACTATATACTTTGCAAATCCTATACAAACCATGTTAAGAAAAGAGAAGAAAACTATATAACACATTTTTAACTATAAACACATGCAAGCTTATAAGTATTTATAAGTAGCATACATTCATTTGTAGTCTTTGGTTTATAAGTTTTGAAAATAATTTTGATTTAGTAGTGATAATAGCCACTCATATTCTTACTTTAGCCAAAGCATGCAGTTTGACATAAAGGAAACATTTCATTTTAATTTGATTTTTCAAAAGGTATGAATGCATGAGTACACATGGCAAACAACATTTAACATACTTGGAAAGAGATAAAGTGATGTAAGCATGTAATTTTATTCACCCTAATTAATTCCTAAAGATAATCCTATGAAATAAAATCATTTAAAGGGAATCAACATTTCTTAAAGAGATTTTTATTTTTGTTTTGAGTTTGATTTAGAAAATATGAAAAGGGTGTTCGCTGGTCCTAACCCATTTCCCTCCCTTGTGTGCTATTTTAGTTTAATTTTTAGAACCATTAAGTTGATTTTATATTTTATTTAGGTTAAGGTGTGAATTAAATTAATTAATTACCCCTTACCTACACCTCTTTAACATAATTATTCAAAAAATTGTGAGCCAACATATGATATGCAACAACATGGAATTTAAATCAGCAATGCTCCTAAGAAAGAAATGAGCCTAATGCAATCAGCTTACAATTAATGATTAATTAAACTGAAGGATTTAATTAAATACTTTCATAACCCCTCCCACACATGTGGGTTGGATTTGATTTCCTTAAGCTTACCTTAGGCTTTAGAACACCTAAGGATCTACCCAAGAAAGGATTGATTAAGCTTAGATTGATTTTGAAAATTTTATTAAGCTAATTAAGAAGATTATTAGTGGATTAACCCTTAATTAGGTTTATTAAGAAAGGTTTTTTGCTTACTTTGAGAAAATACCTAAACCCATTTCATAAATCTCCTTTTCACTTAAATATTGTTTGGTTTGATTAAATGATTAAAATCATGCTTAGTACCTTAATTTAAGTACATTAGAAGTGATTAGAGATTTATTGATTGATTTTCCAAATTAACTCATTAATAAATTTCAAGAAAATTAGGAGAGACAGAGGTGATCCTACTAAAAATGCCTGAGAAGTTTGGAATTAATTAATGAAATGATTAGGGAATAATTAAAGTTATTAAGATTTCAAATAAACTCTAATTAAGGAAAATTTGCTATTAAAAATTAATTAAAAACAATTTTATATTATTCTTACTAAATTATCTTTAAAATGAGCCCTCATTTATATTTTTCTTATTTTTTACATTTAATTATGTATTTTTGAAGTTTTAGTGATTAATATGTCATTAAATAACCTAATTATATAACTAATCTCATCGGCGCCATGTGTACCGCTGATATGGCGCGTGCTTTCCCCATTGTGTGGTGGGATTTGTTATTTAAGTAGTCAAATTAAATGCCGTGTCAGCCGACGGTGCTACGAGTTTTCTCCTTGGATCGTCCAATCAATGATCAGACGGTGAGGAATAAACCCATGGTTTCAAAGGGTAAAATCACTAGATCTAATGTGTTTTAATCAGGACCGTCCATCCAAAACATGCAGGATGGACGATCCATGATTCATCCTTATCCTCATGTGGGAGATGGAGGCCGTCCATCCTCCATGGCTTGATTCGAGCTCACTTGAGCTTAGATTGAGCTAGGATTCAACCCACACCATCAAGAGGTGTGGGGAAGAACATCCAACGGTCAAATTTGATTGGGATGACAATTTCCTTCACAAAATACCAAAGAAATTCCTCCCTAAGCTTGGTTTTGAAGCATGCCTCACTGGAGGCTATCACTAGTGCTTCCAATGTTGAGGTAACTTCGTCTAGTGGAGAAGAAGCCCTATTGAAGGTTTGAAGGCTTAAGATGAAGTAGATCTTCTTATTGACCAAAGTGAGCTTCAATGGCTTATAGCTTTGGTCTAGCTCCTCCTTCCTATGGCTTGGTTGCTTAGAAAACACCTTGGGTGAGCTCGACTTGCCTCCCTGATGGTGCTTGCAAGAGGAATTGGACTTTAGTGAAGTGTTGAGCAAAGTGGAATTCTCACTCACCTCCCTTATTTTTGGCTTAGGCAAAACCAAGAATGGGAATTTCAATTGTACTTAGAAGTTTGTGGGAAAGCTTGGGGAGTTTCCTCTGGGTTCCTAGTGTTCAATTGAATTTAAGTGTGCTGAATTGGAATGAAATTAGGGGGTGTCTATCTCCCCATACTTGGATCAGATGGCTATGAGCCTCATTGACATTTTGGATCAATTGATGAGAATGAATGAGTTTTTTAGGTTGTTAGGAGCCTCACATGGTTTGGTTTTGACATGGGAGTGTAGTGGAGGAGTTGTCCATGTGTTAAATGAGAAAATGGAGTGATTCCATGTGCTCATTTTTTGTTGGGTGGTCAGTTTTGGCCTTGGGTTGGGTTTGGTTGACCCAAACCCATTGGGCCATGTGCACCACATCCCTTGGTGTCCAAATGGACCATTAAGAGGATGCTAAGTAGTCTTGAAAAGGATTTGACCAAATTCTAAGTGGAATTGGTCATAGGTTACCCTTTGACATAAGGGTGAAATGGTCATTTGGCTTTGATTTTGATTTAGACAGATTTGAAATAATCAAAAAATGTGTGCCACTTTTCAATGAATTTGGTGTTGATTTGATATCATTTGGCTCATGTTGACCCAATTAGGTCAAAAAGGGTCAACTTGGGTCAAGTTGACCAATTGGTCAAATTGGGTCAAACCAAGGGATGGGTCAAGTTCATATGACCATTTGGAGTAGTTTGGTATCATTTGTTTGGTTCAATTTGATTTATATCTAGTTTTGGTTCATTTGAGTTCACTTAGTTCAAATGGGTCAAGTTGACCAATTGGTCAAATTGGGTCAAACTAAGGGTTGGGTCAAGTTCATATGACCATTTGGAGTGGTTTGGTTCAATTTTATTTATATTTGGTTTTGGTTCATTTAAGTTCACTTAGGTTAAATGGGTCAAGTTGACCAATTTGACCCATTTGACCCAATTGGGTTAGGTCATGGGTTGGTTTAGGTTTGGTTGGTCATTTAAAATATTTTGCAAGCTTTGGTTTCTATAAATTTTATTTAGATTTGATTTTGGCTTGATTTGACCTTTTAGGTCAAGTTGGGTCCATCAATTGGGCTGGGTTTGGCTCAAATGATGACTTGTTTAAGTTCAAACATTAGTTTAGAATTAGTTTTGATTAATGGTTCCAATCAATTTGGCTATGGTGAATTTTGGCTAGTTTGTGTTTCATTTGGGTTAAGTGTTGACTTGGTCAAAGGCTAAGTTTGACTTGGTTTGACCTAATTTGAGTGATTGATCATCTTATGATGATTGTTGCTCATGACATGAGGCTTAGATGGGCTTAGTTCAATCCAATTTGGGTTGGATTAGAATTTGGCTTAAAAAGGTGTTTTATGTCACTTTGGGTCAAGTGAACCTAAATGGGTCAATTGACTTGATCAAGGCTTGATTCAAGTTTGGTTGAAACATATGGACTTATGATTGAAATATAAATCCAATTGCAAGTTATTTGGAGTCAAATGGGTTTTGATTCATTTAATAATTTCAAGTTCAAAGGATGAACAATAGTTTGATTTAGGTTTGAGTTTTAAATTTAGTTTTAGTTTGATGATTGAAGTTTATGATTGAATTTGGTTTGTGGTTGAAGGATTGAATATTTGGAGAGAAACTCCAAAGTTTGGATTGATTTGAGTTTGATTTGGTTAAGTTCAAGAATTTGGCTTGAAAGAGTTTAGATTGGATTTTGATAGTTGGTTATGATTTGAGGTTGGTTTGAATTTGAAGTTTGGCTTGAAAGAAGGAAGTAAGGAGTTGGTTTGGATTTAGAGTTTGACTTTGAAAGAAAGAAGTAAGGATTTGGTTCAAGCTATTGAGTAGGCAAGTTTTTCTAACACCCCTACATCATGACCTATTCCTATAGCTAACTCTTCTAAGTCTCTAGGGTTAGGTTAAGTGTTCACCTAATCACTAGAAGTGTCTTAAGGCTAAGGAACTCTTAGTGTCTAAGAGGAGTCCTATGTCTAAGATGGAGAGGTTGAAATCTCATTCTAAAAATGAGGTCAATAAAGGGTGCCCAATAGGTGTGGTGTGATTGACAAGTCATACCGCACATATTGGTGTTGACCAAGGTGATCAACAACATCGAATGATCACAAGAACTAATAGAAATGATCTACTCTTAACCAAAGGTGTAGCAGGAATCAAGAGCTTAGTGCAGTGTGACTCTACTCATGTCAAAGACATAAGAGAGTGAAGGAGGAATCCACTAGGGACTGAGTATGTGAACCTTCCACTAAAGAAAGAGGTTTAGGTCATCCACTGGGGGATCAGAGGTTTGATTTGATTTGAGTCTCGCTGGGGAGAAATTTGGTTTGATTTGTTGATTTAGGATTTGGTGCTCCAATAGGGATGAAAATGTAAACTCTCCACTAGGGAAGCAACTTGAAGCCATCCATTAGGGAGAAGAGGTTGTGAAATCTGCTAGGGGATTAGAATTCGAGATCCGCTCAGGGAATTAGAAAGATTTGCATCTTACTGAGAAGAAGCTGATTGATTTATTTTGATTTGATTGTTTGATTATTTTGATTATTTTGATTATTTGATTTGAATCTTCTGGGGGAGATTGATTGGATTTGTTTTGTTTGTTTAGTTGGACTCCATTGAGGGAAGAGGGTTGAATTTGCTTCATTTTTTTTTATTTTTGGATTTTGAGATGGACCTTATTATTTTGCGATGGATCGCACTGAGTAGGGGCCATGTTGGCCTAGGCCTAACTCAGATTTACCAATCCAAAGGGGTAGTTTACCAAGCATATGGTAGAACTATCCAATCAAAGGGATTGCCTTTCAGTGTGCAACAACTGTACTAGGAAGAAAGCGTAGTAGGCTTACATCCTCCAAAGTGGAGATCAGTTGCTGGAGTGATCCATTGGCAAGGCAACAGATTGAACCCAACTTTGGGCTTACTATTGAGTGAATGCCACTGGGGGACTTAAATCAGCTCAAAAAAAGTTAAGATTAATTTCATTTTTTAGTTGTTTTGATGGATCCCATCGGCTTGTGATGGACTGCATTGAGTAGGGGCCATGTTGGCCTTGATCAACTTTAGATTTACTAATCCAAAGGGAGTAGCTTCTCGGCCGAGTGGGGAACCAAACCAAAGGGGTGCCTTTCGATTTGCAATGGTTAATTCAAGGAAGAAAGCACTGGGACTCACATCTTTTTTAAATAAGAGACCACTGGGGTGACACATTAGCGAGGTAACATGTCAACCCACTTAGGTCGCTCATCGTCACATGCTATGTATCGCAATTCCTATAGGAGTTCTCACGACACGCCCTAAAGATAGGCTGCTTGCTTGGGAAAGGGGCCCTTGGGGGCTTGAATTCCTAATCCAAAAATGAATTTTTATTTGTTTTGTTTATTTATCATGGACCCTGTTGGTTTGCGAGGGATCATACTGAGAAGGAGCTTATATTAGCGTAGACCTATCTCAGATTTACTGAACCAAGGGAGAATCTGCACATCTGCTGAACAAATTCTCCAACCACAGGGGTGGCTACTTGTTGACCTCATTTTTAGAATGAGCTCTTAACCCCTCCATCTTAGACATAGGACCTCTCTTATACTTTAAGAGTTCTTTAGTCTTTAGACACTTCTAGTGATTAGGTGAACACTCAACATAGCCCTAGAGACTTAGAAGAGTTAGCCATAGGACTAGGTCATACCTTAGGGGTGTTAGGAAAATCTGCCTACCCTATAGCTTGAGCCAAATTTCTCACTTCCTCCCTTCAAGTCAAACTCAAAATCAAACTAACTCCAAACTCCCAAATCAAATCAACACCAAAACTTAAATCAGTTCCAACTTAATTGATTTTCTTAAACTCAAATCAATTCCAAATGATTGAAGCTTATGATTGAAATTCCAAGTTCAAAATATTTCCTAAGTCCTTTGATACCCTCTTATGAACTTACTCTAAATAAAATCCAAATCAGTACAAATTCAAGAAATTTTCTCATGAACCATTTATATTCTCATTTATATTCACATATATAAATGAAATATAAATTCAAATAAATCAAACTAAATTCAAAATTCAAATCCAAATAAAAAATCTTTCCTAAGTCCTTTGATTCTATCTTATGGACTTAGCCTAAATCAAATCTAAATCAATTCAAATTCAAGGAAGTTTCCCATAACCCATTTATATTCTCATTTAAATTCACAAATGTAAATGAAATATACATTCAAATACCCAAGAATTAATTCAAAACACAAACTCAAATTAAATCAAAATTAAACCTAAGCCTTTCAAGTCAAACTCTTGAACTTAGCCAAATTAATTTCAAATCAAGCCAAACCATTGATTTTTGATTCATGATTCAATCAACCCTTCAATCATGAATCCAAATATAAACATAAACTTTAATCATCAGTCCAAAAGTAAATTAAAAAAAATCAAATCCATATTAAATCAAAATTCAACCTAAGCCTTTCAAGTCAAATTCTTGAACTTAACCAAATCAAATTCAAATCAAGCCAAACCCTTAGTTTTTCTTCATGATTCAATGAATCCTTCAATCATGAATCCAAATATAAATACAAACTTCAATCACTAAACCAAAACTAAATTCAAAAATTAAACCCAAGTCAAACCCATGTTCACCCTTTTGAACTTGAAATTGTCAAATGAATCAAAACCCATTTGACTTCAAACTACTTGCAAATGGATTTATATGTCAATCATAAGTCCATATGTGAGTTCAATCAAACTCAAATCTGGCTTTGACCAAGTCATTTGACCTACTTAGGTTCACTTGACCCAAAGTGACCTAAAGTACTCTTATGAGCCAAATTCTAATCCTAACCAAATTGGATTGAACTAAGCCTACCCGAGCCTCACATTGTGAGCAACAATCATCATGAGATGATCAATCACTCAAATTGGACCAAATCAAGTGAAACTTAAGGGTTGACCATGTCAACATTTGGCCGAAATAAAACTAAAACTAACCAAAATCTACCATAGGCCAAATTGATTGAAACCATTGATCAAAACTCATTCATGATCAATGTTTGAACTTGACCAAATCATCATTTGAGCATAACCTAGCCTAATTGGCCACTTGACCCATGTTGACCCAACTTGACCTAAAAAGTCAAAATATGTTAAAACCTGATCTAAGCCAAATTGATTGAAACCAATGGGTCAAATTTTTTCTAAAATGATTGTTGAACTTGATCAAAGCCTCAATTGGCCAACTAGACCCAACCTAGCTCAATTGACCTTGGACCCAACTTGACCTAAAAGGTCAAATTGAGCCAAATCCAGATATAAACCAAATTGATTGGAAATAAAGAAACTAATTCATTTTAAATGATTAACCAAATATAAACCAACCCATGACCTAACCCAAATAGGTCAAATGGGTCAAATTAGTCAACTTGATCCATTTGACCTAAATGAAATCAAATGAACCAAAACCAAATCTAAACCAAATTGAACCAAACCAAAGTTGCCAACACATTTCAAAAGGTCATATGAACTTGAACCAACCCTTTATTTGACCCAATTTGACCAATTGGTTAACTTAACCCAAGTTGACCCATTTTGACCTAAATGGGTCAACATGGGACAAATCATATCAAACCAAGTCCAAATTCAATGAAACTTGGCCTAACCCATTTTTCAGTCATACCAAACATATTCAAATTAAAATCAAGGTCAAATGACCATTTTAACCCTAGGCCATGGGGTAACCTAAAATCAAAACCACTTGAATTTGGTGAATTCCTTTTCATGGACACTTGGCATCCTCTTAGTGGACCAAATGGTCACTAATGGACTTGGTGTACATGACCCAATAGGTTCGGGCCAGCCCAACCCAACCTAAGGCTAAAACTGACCACCCCCATGGGCATAGGCACATGGGAATTATTCCTCCACCCATTTTAAGCACATGACACTCCTCCACTACCTCTCTCTGGCCAAACTGAATGAAATGCCACCCTAAATGGCATAATAAACCCACTCAAGGAGGTGTATTGGATCAAAATCATAAAGGAGCTTGCGGCCATCGATCCTTTAAGTGGGAGATATACTCTCCCCAATTTCATTTAAACTCATCTCTCTTGAATTCGATTGAGTAATAGGAAGTCAAAGCTAGCATTCTAGAGCTCCTCCAAGCTTCCTAGAGCCAATTCAACTTCTCCAATCTCGATTTCTCCAAGCCAAAAATAGGGGAGGTAGTAAGGAAATCCAACTTAGCCAATACATAAAACCAATCCAGTTCCTCCTTCGAGCACCCTCACAGGGCCTAGTCGAACTCATCCCAAGCTTAATCCAAGTTCTTCAAGCAAGGGAGGTGGTGTCTAGACCAAAGCTGAGCCCAATTGAAGGAGAGCTTGACCCATAGGAAGATCCACTCAACCAAATCACCTCTCAAGTGGCTTGTCTCCACTGCAAGCGCCTCGTGATTCGAGTTATGGTGATAGCCTACGATAAGTTATGCCCTCAACCCAAGCTTAAAATAGTCATGGTGTGGTCCTTTATAAAAGAAATTCTCACCTCATGAGAAACTTGCCGTTAGATCTTCTCTCCTTTACTCCTAGATGGTGTGGGTAATATTTGAGTTCAATTCGAGCTCAATCGAGCTTGAATCTTGCCATGGATGGTGGACGGTTCCCTTTTCCTACAAGAGAACTTAGGGATGGATCATGGGATATCCATTTGCGCATTTTGGATGGACGACCATGATCTAGACATGTAGGATCTCTGGTTTAATCCTTTAATATCATGAGCTCGATCTCAACCGTCCGATCCTTGATCAGACGGATGGGGAGAAAGCATGTAGCACCGCCGCTGACGCGGTGATACAATGTGACAACTTAAGTGGCCTCTCCCATTATACCACATGGAAAGTGCACGCCGCGTCAGCGGTCCACGTGGCACCGACGGGATTAGTCACATAATTAGGGGATTAATTACCTAATATGCTTGAAAACTTCAAATATTCATAACTAATTGTAAACAAATCATAAAAATACAAAATAAAAAGCATTATGATGGTAATTCAAAGAGAAATATTCTAAAATTAATTTCACTTAATTTTAAACAATGATATTTTCTAAATTAGGGTTTTATTGGTAATGTAAAATTAATTACTCCCTGATTATTCAACTGATTAATTCCAAACTTCTTAGGGTAGATTAATGGGATGACCTCTACCTCCCATGATTTTCTTGGAATTTATTAATAGTTTAATTAGGGTAATTGCTTGGCTCATTCCTAATTACTCTCTTAATCCATTAAATGATTAATTAACCTTTTAAATAGTGATAAATTCACTAATTAATTTTGTTAATTACCTCAAGACAGTGAGTGAGATTAGGGGTTCTTTTCCATATATTTTTCCCTAAGTTTATTTCATTTGGATTAAAATCTAATTAAGGTGAAAAATTAATTAAATAATTTAATCATCTAATAAAATGCTTTGATTAATCAAAATTTTAAAATCAAAATACTCCAGAACATAATTAATTCATCTTGGGTAGATTCTTGGGTGTTCAATAACCTAAGTGGCATAAGGAAATCAAAATCTAACCCACATGTTTGGGAAGGGTTATGAAAGTACTTAAATTATTCCCTTTAGCTTAATTAATCACTAATTATGAGCCAATTTTCCTAGGTGCATTGCTAATTTAAATTCCTTGTGTGGTTTTATGTCATATCATTAGCTCATAATTATGTGATTAAATATGTTAAAGTGGTGTAGGTAAGGGGTAATTAACACACTTAATTCACACCTTAACTTAACCAAGGCATAAAATTGATCTAATTACCTAAAAATTGAACTTAAATAACTCACACATGGGGGAATGGGTTAGGACTAGGAAACTCATCTTACATTTCTCAAATTGAAATTAAACTCAAACAAAATTCAAACTTTCCATAAGTCAAATTTGATTTACTTTAAATAATCTTATTCATTGGATTGTCTTTAGGAATTAATTAGGGTGAATGAACTTACATTTCTTTCATTACTTTATTTCTTTCCTAATATGTAAATGTGTATGCCATATGAAAATCATGCATTCATACTTTTTTTTTTAAAAAATCAAATTAAAAAATGAAATGTTTTCTTTATGTCAAATTGCATGTTTTGGCTAAAGTAAGAATATGAATGGCTGTTATCACTATTAAATCTAAAATTATTTTCAAAACTTATAAATAAATCATCAAAACTGAAAGGTATGTTACTTATGATTATTCATAAGCTTGCATGTGGGTAGAAATATAAAGATGTGCATAGTGTGGTTTTCCTTCTCTTTTAACAGTTTTGAATAGGATTTGATAAAGTGTATAGTTGATTTGAAAAGAACACAACACTTGCTTAAATCCTTTCCTATTCATTCCTATGTTATTACTTAAGAAGGACATCCACACTTATACATATAAATTGCATAAATCAAACAAACAAACACAAACTTTCACATCTTTCTTTTCCATTCATTTATTTTGTACATACATTTTCATTTGAATGTATATGTATGTTCAGGATTCATCCATATGCATGTTATACATGTTGGGAAAGAAATAAAATGATGTGTGTTTTGTGATATTAATTCACTTTACTTAATCCTAAAAATGCATTTTTTAATAGGTTTGTTTAGAGAAAATCTGAACTTAGGATTAATTAAAACACATAATAAAATATTCACTAAGCAAAAATTAAATATGAATTTACCTTAGAAATTACTTAAGGTAGGGAGGAAAGAGAAGTTCCCATCTCTTTTCCTCTCTTTACAACACTTAGTAATTAATCCTAGGTTCATTCAAACCTAATCAAAACACAAAATAAAATTAACTTAAGTCAATTAAAAAGCTTTAAAATGAAACCACCCTCTAAGTTGAACATTTTTATACTTAGAAAATCTACACCTTAAAGCCATAGCCAAGCATACCACACAAACCTTAAATGATGCACACATTAGACTAAGTCACCATTTCTAGCTTTAGGTTAGGGCGGTGCATAGTTTGATGCTTTACTTTTATTTTATGATGTAATATTTTAGTTTGGATGTTAGTGTGTAATGGTGGTAGGATGATTTAATCTAATCATTGTCTTCTGTAGGGGATTGTGCTTAGGGGAGGCTGTAATAAAAATATAAATGATTTTTTCTGTGTAGGTACTTATACCCCTAAGCATAATCTAATAGGTCACGTGAACTTGGTTCTCCAAGTGTGGGGTGCTAAGTTCAATATATGCTCATACATGCTTGGGATTTGTATGGTTTGGTTAGCTAAACTCTGTTTTACAAGTGTTAGTTAGATTTACTTTTCCTTTTCATGTAATTTTATAATTAGGATTCTGGAATGATTATTGTGGGGGGGATTAGGATGAACATTGGTCATAATATTTCATCTTATGCACCATGTGAAGCCTTTGGAGCAACCATATTCCAACCATCCAAAAGAAGAAACCAAAAGAAGAAAGAAGAAAGAAGAAATGAATAATGAAGACCACCATGACATTAATTTTCTTGCTTAATTGTAATTAATTCATTTATAATCTGGGTTGTATATGGGTAGAGCTCAACTATCCAATTTATTTTTGGGTTGTGCGATGGAGCCCGACCATAAATGACCTTTTATTCTTTTGTGCTAGCTTCATAAATGATTAGTGTTTGTTTAGCTTGTGCATTAAGATGACATCTTTTCCTAGTTTCTTCCTTGCTTTGATGTATGACCTAGATGACGATTTGACTCTTAGAAAAAAATAAATCTTCTATCAAATTAATCAACTCAAAATTAAAAAATAAATAACTCATAACCTCATATAAAGCCTATGTTAAAATCAAGATAAAAGAATTAGCAACTGCTTAGCTGGATGTGTACTTTCTTTTCTAACATCATGCATAAAAAGCATATTATTTCACTCTTGAATGGAGGACTTCCACCTTTACCAGAGAACTTGGCTTGACCAGTGGGAGCAATGGTGAAAACACACCTCCTTATCTTGCTGATTTTGGCCCATAATCTAATTTCTCATGCATTAGGAATAAAGAATCCTAAAGCCTATGTCAAATTGATTGTCCAAAATAAAAATAAAATATATGAAAAAATTTGCATTAGATTTAAGTCATTAAAGCATGTCCTTACATGATATAGTCTCTTAGGGAGTGTGTTTAAGGACTTAGTCTCTTTCTAAATAAATAACAACCTTGCTATCTTGCATAAACATATGACTTTCTTACATATTTTAAAACTATAGGAGGAGTTAGTTGGCGGCCACCCCCAAGCGGTTGTAAGTCCAATAGTCGGGTGGTTTATCCTCTCTTATGAAGATAAATCAAATACCTATTTTCTCATTAAATTTAGGTCAAACTTTTGGCCCTCGCCAAAGCTCCTAGTAGGTTCAGAGGTTGCTACTTCCCTTTGCAGGTTACAAACCTAAATCCTCGCCTCTTAGGAATTTTATGACCATGTATCAGAAAATTATAAGCCCTAACATTCTAATAAAAATTTAACTCAAATAAATCAATTCAATTTTGAAGATATAAAGCCCAACCATAGAATAGTTTGGGATGCTTATTAGCCTTCTTAGTATCTTAAGCATCCCCTACTTATTTTCATTTGGCTTCCAATAGAACTCCCTCCTCTTGATCGACCCCACTTGACTTTCTAAAAATAAACCAATTGATTGATAGTCCTATCCTTTTGAAATCTTTGGAGACAACGATCATTTACTTTAATCGAGAGCATTCCTAAGGAATCCCGTTCCTTAGGATGTAATTAACTATAGGGGCTTACCTCTGTTGGGAACTTAACGAACTCGGTTTAAAATAAACCATGCTTTACTCTTTCATGTAAAGTAGGGGAAGAATCTCTCATGCATTTCGAAGACCCATAGTAGGAGTCCTTATTGAGGTGATTAGGTCCATTGTATGGTGGTGACTTCCATCTCTCGAGATAGTTCACCTTTCCTCAATGCCGTACCTGATCACCCTAATAAGAACACCTGCAGATCTGCGTAGCATCCCAACAAGTCATATTTTATATATCTCTATTTCCATTTGTCCTCTTTTCCCTAAAAAGAAAAAGGGAGACAGATGAAGGCAGAGTTGTATAGAATAATTTTCACCATACTACTATGAAAGGGGGATTGTCCAATCCAAAAGTAACTCGGGTAATGTCTAAATGGGCTCACAAAAGATGTGATCCAAGTAGAGTGCCCACAGAGAGAGGGGCTGCTTAGGGCTTTATCCAAAACCTGGAGAAGATAATATCTATAGGTATTCGGTGGCCAACTCAAGGAGAAAGCACGGGGACTCACATATGCTAAGTGTGGTGTATCCACGGGGTGAGTTGCTGTCAGCATAATGAACATCAACCAACCTAAAGTGCCCATTGGTTTGCAACATTTAGCCTAGGAAGAAAGAATTGGGGACTCACATCTTCCTATAGCGATAGATTATTTGGATAATCTATCTTCGGCTCGATAGGTGCTATCCGACTTAGGGTGATTACTGAGTGAATGCCACTAGGGGACTTATATAAACTCAAGAGTAGTCAAGAGGAAAGGAGCCACTGGGGGACTTACCCTAAACCTCAAATATACTCAGCCTAGTTAGATCATGATGATTAGTTAAGAAGAAAGCACTAGGACTCACATATTCTTAAATAAAATTGACATGAGGTAGCTTCCTGGCTGTGTAGTAAAGTCTACCAAACTAAAAAAGTGCTCGCTAGTTTGCAATGGCCAAGTCAGGAAGAAAGCATGGGGACTCATATCCATCGGATAAGTGACCACTAGGGTGACATACTAGCAAGGTAGCTTGTTAACCTGACCTAGAGTAGCTAATGAGTGAGTGCCATAGGGGGGCTAATGAGTGAGTGCCATAGGGGGCTTTCTCCCACATCAAAATAGCTAGATATAAAAGATTTATGTTTATTTTTTGTGCTTGTGTTAAAGAGAATAGGATGTTGCTTGGGTTATCTCACATCGGCCCTAAACACGCTTGGGGAATTTGATGAAATGGTGCCATGAATGGCAACTGGGATTCCTTCCAAGAAAGGATGCCACTTGGGTTCTCTCACACCTAACTTAGTTGTTCTAATCAAAATAGGATGCCTCTTGGGTTCTCTAACACCTATTCTAGCAGTACCAAGGAATTGTATTTGATTTTGTTTGTGTTGTGAAAGAGGGATAGGATTCCTCTTGGGTTCTCTTACACCTATCCTAAACACGCCATGGTGGATTCGTAAGACAAGCAAACAATGCTTTGAATGAAGAAAATATTTTGACGAATTGGAATGAAATTTTGTTCTTTTGATGATAATTATTTTCAAACATTTTTTTATGGGTAATATTTCTTCAAATAGAGCCCATTAATTGGAAGCATCGAGTTTTCCCCTTTACAATAAAAAAGATGATAAGATCCTCATTGGTAGGTTTTCTCTATGACAAAAAAGCCTTTTCAAGTGGGTTCAAACTTGCCTCCCATCTTTTGATGGGCAACAATTGGCCTCTTTAGAACTAAAATAAGTTCTCTTACTTGAAAAGCTCTAGGGTGGACTAGCTTGTTGTGAGATTGAATTATTTTGGCTTTGTATAACTTGAGGTTTTGGCATGCCCGTAGGAATTTTTCCTCCAAACCTTCGAGCTCTTCTAACCGTAACTTGACATTCTGCTCTGTAGTGATTTTGCTACCCAATGCTATCCTTAGTGATGAGAGTTGAACTTCTAAGAGTAGAATATCTTTAGACCCATACACTATGGAGAACGGGGCAGATTGAGTTAGAGTTTTGTATGTGGAACGGTATGCCCATAAGGCTTCAACTAACTACTCATGCCACTGTCACTTATTTTTGTTGAGCATCTTCTTTAGTATTTGGATGATAGTTTTGTTAAATGCTTCTGCTAGGCCATTTTCCTTGGGGTAGTAGATGGTGGATTATCTACAATCTATACCATATCTTCTAGCAAAATAGTTGATCTTGGTGCTATTGAATACAATACCATTATATGATATAATTCATCGAGGTACCCCGAACCTATATATGATATGATTCTTGAAAAATTAGAGCACATGCTGAGCTGTGACCTCTTTGAGTGAGATTTCCTTTGCCCACTTGAAAAAGTAGTCAGTGGCAGCTAGAATGAATCGATGACCCTTGGAAGAAGGAGGATTAATAGGACCCACAATGTTGGTACCCCAACACTCAAATGGCCATGAGGCCAATGTAGGATGTAGAACATTGGGTGGTTGATGTAGACCACACCGTGTACCTAACATTGATGGCATCTCCTAGATACTTCTATGCAATCTGTAATCATCAAAGGAAAGTGGTATCTTAGTCTCTTGATCTTTGCTTTCATCTTCAGACTGGATTGATGTGCTCCGAATAGGCTTGAGTGTACCTCGATCATGATCTTATGGGCTTCATGTTTGTCTAAATAATATAACCATATTTTATCAAAAGATTATCAGTACAAGGTGCCATCCACGAGAGCATATGAGAGAGCTCTCTATTTCACTTGATGGGCTTGTGATTTCTCTTGAGGTAGTTTATCGGTGTTCAAGTAATCTATGAATAGTTGTCTCCAATTCAGCTCCTTATCCTTTTTGGCAATGACAACCTCCCCTTCAAGAGAAAGTCTCTCAATGTATTCAATGTCAACAAGGGATAAGACTTGTCTATTTTGGACCCTTATTAGAATGAACTCATCTTTGGCATGTCAATTCTTTGGTAAGTTTGGCCAAAGTATCTGCTACTGCGTTCTCTCCTTGAGGAACCTTATAGATGGTGACCTTAGGAATTTGGGTCAACATCTTCATGGTGTACTCATGGTAGTGACGAAGCTTAGGTTTTAGAACCTTGTAGGACCCGATAATCTGGTTGATGATGAACTAAGAGTCCCTTTAGATGTTGATGCTCTTGAAATACACTGTAATGGCTAACTACATACCAAAAATTTGAGCCTCATGCTCAGCTTCGTTGTTGGTGCATGGAATGGAGAGATAGTGTGAGAATCTCATCACATAATAGTCTGGAGGTAGGAGAACTATTCCTACCCCTACCTTTCCTGGAAGAGTAGATCATGGTTTTTCTCATTTATGAAAGGAAGCCACACCATCAAAATAAATCTCCCAATGGTGATTGCCAACTTCCCCTAAGTTCATGTTTTGTTCGTCAGGGAGATCGTCACTAAGTGGGGAATCAGCAGGAAGTTGGTGTACTGTAAAGAAATCTGCTAGTGCTTGTCCTTTTATAGTAATGAGGGGTACGAATATGCTATCAAACTGTGAGAGAATCATCGACCAACATGCCAAACATCCAGATAGCGTTGGCTGTGTCATGAGATACTATAGTGGATTGGTTATTGAAATTAAGTTCACCTTATGAGAAAGCATATATTGCCATAGCTTTTGGGATACAAAGATCAAAGCTAATCAATATTTCTCATTAGGTGGGTAGTTCACTTCAGTAAGAATCAGATGATGGTTGAGGTAGTATAGGGAAATCTCCTTCCCTTTGTCATTGGCTTGAGCCAAAAAAGCATCATGGGAGTCATCCAATGCATCAGTGTAAAGGATGAGTGGACTGCTTGGGATACGGTTGCTAGAACTGGTGGCTTTACCAAATACTGCTTGATATCTTCAAAAGAATGCTGACACTTGTCATCCTACTTGAACTTGGCATCCTTTTTGACAAGTGCTAACAATGGCTTGCATCTTCCCGATAGGTTGGAGATAAAGCACTTAGATACGCCAACTGCCATTGGAAAGATCTGAGTTGAGTTAAACATTTGGGTGGTGTTATTTCTAAGATATCTTTGATCTTTTCTGGATCTATCTCTATTCCCCAATGTCGGACAACAAACCTAAGGAATTTCCCTGAAGCTACTCTGAATGCACACATTAGGGAGTTCATTTTGAGGTTAAATTATCTTAATCATTCGAAAACTACTCTCAAGTCAAAGAGGTGGTCTTCCTTTTCTTTGCTTTTAACTACTAGATCATCAACATAGCACTCAACCTGATGATGAATGAGTTTGTTGAAGATCTGAGTCATGGCTTGTTAATATATAGCACCATTATTTTGAAGGCCGAAAGGCTTGACCTTATAACAATATATTCTGATTTGGGTTTGAAAAGTAGTGTTTCTTTTATCATCGGGGGCCATCTTGATTTGGTTGTAGCTAGATGACCCATCCATGAAGGAGAAAACTGCATGAGATGAGGCGATGCCCACCATTAATTTTAGTATAGGAAGAGAAAACTTATACTCAGGACATGCTTTGTTTAAGTCCATGAAATCGACGCATATGCAAATTTAGTCATTCTTCTTCTTAACTGGGATGACACTGGCTAACCAGGTAGGGCATTTTTCTTCCCTGATGAAACCAGCACCAATCAATTTCTTGAATTTAAAATTGACCTGTTGTTCGATTTCTAATCGCATGCATCTAGGAGCTTACTTGATAGGGTTAACATCAGGGTCTATTGCTAGTTTGTGGACTGCTATGCTAGAAGATAATTGTTGACCTTATTTTTAGAATGAACTCTCAACACCTCCATCTTAGGCTTAGGACTTTTCTTAGATTTTAAGAGTTCCTTAGTCTTAAGACACTTCTAGTGATTAGGTGGACACTCCCCTAGCCCTCGAAGACTTAGAAGAGTTAGCCATAGGAATAGGTCATGCCTTAGGGGTGTTAAGAAAATTTCCTACCCTTTAGCTTAAACCATTCCACACTTCCCTTCTTTCAAGTCAAATTCCAAATCAATTCTAATTGATTTTCTCCAAAATTAAATTCAAATCCATGATTGAACTTCATGATTCAAATCCATGAATTGAATTCCATGATTGAAACCCATGATCAAAATCCATCAAAAATTCATTAGTTCAAATTTTCAAGTCCTTAACCCTTCCTTAAGGACTTAACCAAACTATGATTCAAACCTATTCAAATATTTGAGGTTTTCTCATGATCCATTTATATTCTCATTTATATTCATATATAAATGAAATATAAATTCAAACCCATCAAATCAAAATCAAAATTCCAAATCAATCCATGAAAATTTTCTTAAGTCCCTTTAATTTTCCATTAAAGGACTTAGCCAAAATCAACTCTAAACTTTGATCAAACCTATCCAAACCCTTGGGATTTTATCAAAACTTATTTATATTCTCATTTATATTCTTATATATAAATTAAATATAAATATAAATCAATCAAAACCAACCCTCAAATTAAATTCCAAATTTAAAATCCTTGAAATTCCCTTAAATCTGTTAATTTTCCATTAATGGATTTAACCTAAACTTTGATCAAGCCTATTCAAACTGATGGGATTTTCTCAAAATCAATTTATATTCTCTTTTATGTTCTCATATACAAATGAAATATAAATATACATCAATCAAATCAACAACAACAACAAGCCTTAATCCCACTAGGTGGGGTCGGCGAATCAAATCAATCAAATCCAATTCAAAAATTAAATTTCAAATTAAAAATTCCCTTAAATCCTTTAAATTCCCTTTAATGGATTTATCTCAAATCATGATTAAACTTTTCAAACTTTAAAATTTTCTCATGATCAACTTATATCTTCATTTATATTCACATATATAAATAAAATATAAATTTAAACAATAAAATCCAACTCCAAAAATCAAACTAAAATCAATTCAAAATCAAATCTAAGTCTTTCAAGCCAAAATCTTGAACTTAGCCAAATCACATTCAAATCAAGCCAAACTCTTGATATATTGGAGTCTGGGAACCTTTAGCAACCATCAGAGAGCTTTCCCAAGGTCCCTAGAAGGGATTTAAATCTTGCATTTCTCAGTTTTGCACAGTGCAAGATAAGGGAGATCACCTCAATAGTCAATTTCCTCTACACTTGATCTCATCCAAATTCCTTCTACACTCTTCATCTAAGGACCAATTCAAACTTTCCCAAGCATCCATTTGCATTCCCACAGCAAGGAGAGCCTCAATTGGATTAAATCTATGAGGTTCTTGAAGAGGAGTTGGTCCACCCACTGATCCACTCAACCTCAAGGCCTAGGAACTTCAACAGGGCTTCATCTCCGCCAGATGAAGCTACCTCATCGATCTCGAGTGCCGATGATCACCTCCGGTGAGGTATGTGATTTTTTGACCCCTTAGATTAGGAGGTGTTGGTCCTTTGTGAAAGAAATTTTCATTGCATGAGAAATCCACTGTTGGATTGGCTGCTCTATTCTTCTAGATGGTGTGGGTTGAGTCTTGAATGATTCTATGCTAGATTGGGAACGAATCTCCTTATATCTTGAACGGTCTCCATTAATCCTTAGGGAAGAACACAGCTCAATTCAGCCATCCATCCGTGCATTTTAGATGGACGGCTGAGATTATTAGGCATGTTTATAAATCTTTATCCAATTTAAACCGCGGGTGTATCCTCAGCCATCCGATCCTTGATCGGATGACCAAGGATATTAGCGCGTGCGTCGCCAGCTGCCTTCTCAATTTGACATTTAAGTGGGTGGCTCATGGTGCAATGCATGTATAGCACGCTGACCACCACCTCCATGCGTCACGCTATGAGCTGGTATTAAGTAGGGATTAGTTAGGGTTTTAATTAATTCTTAATTAATTTAAAAAACTTATAAAATTCATAACTCCTTCAATAAAATTCAAAAAAGTATAAGAAAAAAAATGATATGGATATATAATTTCATCTAGAATATTCTAAAAATGTTTTCAATGGATTTTGAAGTCCCCTTTTCTCTAAATTTGGGTTTCTTTAGGAATATTAATTAGGTACATTCCTTAATTAAGTCATCAATTAATCTCCAATTTCTAGGGTTCATTTTATGGGATGTCCTCTGCCTCCCTTAATGTTTTTGAGATTTATTGAGGCCTTAATTAGGAAAATTGCTAGCTCATTTGCTAATTACCCTCTTCATGTAATTAAGGGTAATTAAGGTGTAATTTATGGATTTACCCTATGATTAAGTTTGATTAAGGTTAGATCCAGTGTGTAAGGGTTTTATTGAATAATTTTGGAAATTTTCCCTAAGCTATTCCCTAAACCCCCTGTTCTCTCCTTGATCCCCTCTTAATTAAGGGTTAACTCATTAATTATCCCTTTATATAATTTTGAAAAATTATAAAAAGTTCAAGAACTTAATTAATCTATGTTGGATAGATTCTTAGATGTTTAATAGACTAAGTTCAATTAAGGAAATTAGAACCCCTTTCATAAGTGTGAAGGGGTGTTTTAAAAGTACTTAATCTAAACCCCTTAGCTTAATTAACTTTTAATTGTGAGAAAAATTACATTTGGCCATTTAATTATTAGGTGCATTGCATATTTAAATTCCTTGTGGGTTTTATGTCATCTTCTTGGCTCATAATTACTTAGTTAATTATTCTTAGGTGGTGTAGGTAAGGGTTAATTAAGCCACTTAATTCATACCTTAACCTAACCAATACTTAAAAATAGATTTAATTATCTAAAAAAATAAACAAAAATATACAAAACACATATGGGAATGGGTTAGGAATAACAAACTCATATCACCTTCTCAAAATTAAATCAAACTTCAAACTAAACAAAAATCATTTTGAAATTCACTTTGATTTATTCTAAATTATCTTATTCCTTAAGAATGTCTTTAATATTTAAGTAAAGTGAGTTTGTTTACATGATTGCATTACTTTGGATCTTTCTCGACATGCTAAGTTGTACGTCATTTGATTAATGGTTTCATAATTTCATGTTTCAAAATTTTAAAATGAAATGAATTACTTTATGTCAAATGTGCATGTGTTAGTTAAAGTAAAATATAAGTGTCTATTATCACTACTAAATCCAAAATATTTTCAAAATTTATAAATGAAATATCAAATCTGAAAGTATGCCACTTTTACTTTAATTATAAGCTTTCATGTGATGGATTATAAAGTAATGTTTAGTGTAGCCTTTCCTTCCTTCTTATGTTAGCATAGTTTTGAATAGGAGTTGGTAAGATGTAGGGTTCATTTGAAAAGAACCCAACACTTACTTAATTCTATACCCTATTCATCCCTATGCCATCATCTAAGAAGGATTGCCTATACTTGCATGAATAAATTGCATAAATAGAAATGAAATTATTAAACAACATTTGCATATTTCTTTTCTATTTCATTTCTTTTATATGCATATTTGTACTTAAGGAAAGTGATATATTTGTCTAGACAATCCTGAGGTTGTGAGGCTTTAAGTAGCCCTAAGTAGATCTTTTACCTTACACCTCTGGTTAACAATGGCGTTGTCCTTACTTATGCCTTTCTTACTTTCAGGCATGTATGTGAAATTTTGGATAAGGAAAACCTTTTCTACTTAAGAAAATCAAACATGTTTAACTTCTAAATTTTCTTAAATGGATTATTTAGCATGCATCATAAAGTGTGTTAACTACTCTCATTTGCATGTATAGATATGCTTAGGATCCATCCATATGCATGTTATATATGTTGGGAAAGAATTGAAGTAGTGTGTGTTATGTGAATTTTGATTCATTTTATTTAATCTTAAAATGTCCTTCTTTTTGAATAGGTTTTGTTTAGAGTTTATCTAAACTAAGGATTAATTAAAAGATTTAATCAAAACATTCACCTAAATGAAATTAAAATGTGAACTTATGTTAGAAATTACTTATGGATTGGGAAGGAAAGTCTCTTTCCCTCTCTTCATAACTTAGTAATTAATTGTAGGTTTCACTCAAACCATGTTAAAATATGAAACAAAAATAATTCAAAACACTTAAACAACTTAAATAAAACCCTCCTCTAAGTTGAACATGTCCTTCACACTTAGAAAACTTGAACCTAAAGTTTTAGTTAAGCATACACATTTGCCTTAGCCACCACTTCTAGCCTTAGGTTAGGTGCATGGTTTGATGTTATGTTTTATTTTATAATGAATGTTTTAAACTAGATGTTAGGGTGTATGCTCATAGAATGAATGGTAGGACATGCTTAGTCTAACTATTCTTTTATGCAAGAGATTGTGCTTAAGGGGCGCTATCATAAATAAAAATATAAATGCTTCTTTTTTGCAGGTGATTATACCCCTTTACATTATCCATAGGCGAGGTGGAATTAGTCACCCATGTGTGGGGTGATAAGTCCAATCTACATGCTTCAAATTTATGTGGTGTGATTTAACTAACCTTTGTTTTGTAGGCATTAGTTAGATTTCTACTTTTCCTTTTCATGTAAAAATTTGTATAAGTAGGGTTTTAGAATAATTTATTATGGGGATTAGGATGAACATTGGTCATAAGATCCTATCTTATGCACCATGTGAAGCCTTGGAGCATCCACCTATCAACCATCCAAAAGAAGAAACCAAAAGAAGAAACCAAAAGAAGAAAGAAGAAAATAAAAGAAGAAAGAAAGAAGAAAGAAAAATAAAGCTTGAAGACCCCCATAACAATGGATTCCTTTGCTTAAATTGTAATTTAATTCATTTGTAATATGAGTTGTATAAGTGTAGAGATCGAATACCCACATTTGATATTTTTGGATTTGTGGGGTGGTACCCGACCATAAACGACCATTTATTCTTTTTGCGATTAGCTTTATAAATTGATTGTTGATTTGTTTAGTTTTTTCATTAAGTGGCATGCTTTTCCTAGTTTCTTCCTTGCTTTATGTATGACCTGGATGTGGGTTAGGCTTTGTAGGAAAAAATAAATCTTTTACCCAACTTAAAAATTTAAATTAAATAAAATAAATCATGACCTCACCTAAAGCTTATAATTAAAATCAAGATAAAAGAATTAGAAACCCTTTAGCTGTACGAACATTTCTTTATAATATCATGCACAAATACATCTTATTTCACTACTGATTGGTGAGCTTCCACCTTTGTCAGAGAATCCGGCTTGACCTTTGAGGGTCGTGGTGGAAACTCACCTCCTAAACTTCTCACTAATTTTGGCCAATAATCTGATTTCTCATGCATTAGTTATAAAAATTCTATTAGCCTGAGTCAAAATGATTGTCCAAAAATAAAAATAAAATGAAATTTAAAATGCATTAGATTTAGGTCATTTGAAGCATGTCCCTTTACATGATCTTGTCTCTTTAGGGAGTGAGTTTAAGGACTTAGTCTTTTTCTAAATAAAAATAACCTAGCTATCTTGCATATGCATGAAGACTTGCGTACATGTATTTAAAATAATAGGAGGAGTTAGTTGGCGGCCACCCCCAGGCAGTTGTAAGTCCAAGTTATCGGCTGGTTTGTCCTCTCTTGTGGAGGCAAACAAATTATCCATTTTCACCTTAGATTTAGGTTGTGCTTCTAGCCCTAGTTGAAGCTCCCTAGATTTAGGTTATAAGGTTACTTTTCTCATTTGTAAGTCATAAGCATAATTTCTTACCTCTTTGGCATTTCCTTAATCTTGTGTTAAGGAATCTTAAGTCCTAAAATTCTAATAAAAATACAACTCAAATAAACTAAATCAATTTCTAAAAGTAAAGCCCAATTTTAGGATAGTTTGAGATGCTCGCTAGGTTTTGTAGCATCGTGGGCATCTCTTACTTATTTCCCATTTTGGCTTTGATAATAACTCCCTCTTTTGATTAAACCCATTTGATATTCGAACATAAACCAATCGATTGATAGTCCTTCCTATTGAAATCCTCAAAGACAACGATCAATTACCTTAATCGAGAGTTTTTCTAAGGGATCCCATCCTTTAGGATGTAATTAACTATGGGGGCTTGCTTTTGTAGGGAACTTAATGAACTCAATTTAAAATAAACCTTGCTTTACTTTTTCATGTAAAGTAGGGGAAGAATCTCTGGTACATATGCAGACCCATTGTCCTTAGGAGTCCTTATTGAGGTGATTGGTTCCATTAAAGGGTAGTAACTTCTATCTTTCGAGGTAGTACACTATACCTTGATGATGTATCCAATAACTTGAATAAATTCATCTACGGATGTGTGTAGCATCTTACCAAGATGAATTTCCACATATATAATTTTGCCTTCTCCTTTCACCAACATATTTGAAGGCGACTTTATATGTATGTGGGAATTTTTCTTCACAATAATCCTGTCATTTCTTCATAGATCCATGCAAAGTAGTCCTTAAACTTAATTAATAGCCTAACTAAGTCATTGGTTTCTTCTTCATTCAGCAATGAACTGATGTATGCTAGGTGTGGATTTTCTTCTGTCCTGAGGTTGATTTCTTTATGCTTGTCAATTGTTGAATGGATCTTCTCTTCAAATTCTGGTGGTGTAGCTTTGATTTGGAGATCATCTGGATCATCTAAAGTTTCTAAACACACATTCTCATAAGAGCTAGTGTGGTTGAAGAACCTATCAGACTCCAGATGATTGGTGACAACTAAGTAGTAATCATCATCATCGACTAGACCCACAGTATCAAATCCTAGTCCTGATCTTGATTGTGCATCCTTGCCTCTATTGTTCCACAGCTTTTTGAAGTATTCTGACCTATGCTTAGACCATGTATGGAACCAAGGGGGTATTTCCATTAATTCTGAATATGAATTATCCTCAAGTCCTACATCAGTTTCTGGATTTGAGGGTGATGACCCCAATAGGAATCTCTTAGGCTTGACATGCCTGGAAGACTAAGGGGCTTCTTTAATTACTAAACCTTTAACTTTTTGAGAGGAAAGTGAAGTTAGAGCTAGGGTTCCTAACTGCTTCCTGATAGTTTCACATAAAATTAAATACGTTCATGCTTTGCTTGGAGGCCTAGGCTTTGTTGTTGTCTAGCTCGAATGTCACCTCCAATGAAACCTGATGAGAGGGGTTGACTGGTATGCTAAACTCATCCTCTGAGTTGTATTCCAAGTCTATGTGAGTAGTAAGGGTACTCCTTTGAACTAGAACATAATCCCTGTTGGTTGGTGGCCAACCAGGGGGTCTTCTACCTCTAGAACTGCCTCTGTTTCTGCCTCTGCCTCTGCCTGGTTGAGGTCGAGTCATCCTACCCATATGTCCATATGATGAAATGAACTATGGGTGGAATGTGACATGTGGCTCAACTTCTTCCTTGATGTCCTTTTCTCGCTCACTTGAACTTTCAATTTTCTTTTCTTTTTTTTTTCTTTTCTTCATTTTATTTTTCTTTTGTATTTGAATGCTGACAAAGTTCATGAGAAAAGATGTATTGAGGAAGATAGTAGGTCGCATCTTCATATATCTCAACCTCTGATTGAGAATGGTTTTTCATCTCCTTTAACACAATATTTAATTCCATCCCTTCTAAACTTGATGCATTGATGAAGGAAAGACAAAATCATCTTGTTCTGATGTATCCAAGGCCTATCGAGCAAAGCGGTGAATGAAATATTCAAATCAATGATATAAAACTTGGCTTCAATTTTCTAGTCACTTATTTCCAAAGGTAACAGTATGGAACCTAAAGCCCTCTTGCCTTACACATTGAATCCTCTCAACATCATCCGATCTCCTCGGAGTGTGGAGATGTCGATCCTCAAATAGGAAATTATCTTTAGACTCATAATGTTCACGGATGCACCTGGATCAATATGAACCCTTAAAAGTTTGAATCTTCCCATGTCCACTATAATGTTGAGGGGATGGTTGCTCCATGTCCCCAGAAGAAGGTCTTCATCTGTGAAAGTGATTCCCTAGGCTTCTCTGGAATAATGTGCCTCCTCTCTAATAGTGGTTAACTGAGCTAACCATATCTCTAAAATAAGAAGAGCCTTGATTAATGATTCCCTCATATCTTTGGATAAGATAAGGGCATCATATATGCTTAACTTAGATATCAACTTTCTTAGGTGAGAGAGGACATTGTAATCCACTTTAAGCTGATCCTCCACAAGCATATCCATGGGTGGAGCATCTTGTGGAGGGGCTTCTTGATCATCAAAACCAATGAATTATTTCCCCTTATCTTGAGGTGCTACCCTAAGAGGTAGTACCTTGCCACTACGTAGGTTGACTTCAGTGATCTATTGTGGTAGGTTACTGGAAGATTCTACCTGTTTGTTTGCCAGGCTCACCTACAACTTCTCCTATAGGACCCTCAAAATTAGATGTTTCAAGTCTATCTCAAGAGGTTAACCCATAGTATTTAGAGAAGGAAAGTCCAACTCTGAATCAGAAAGAGGAAGATCAAAGTTGTTATAATTATTATTTAGACTTAGGGAGTTTTCAATAAGAGTAGAATTAGATAACCCATCAGAAGTGACACAGATGTAATTCAAACTAGCTTTATTCCTTGATTTCTTGGATTTTGAAGGAGGTACATAGTAGAAATTTAGTGAAGTAAATGGGGTGAGCTATTTGATGCCCTCATCCCCCAATATAAGATATCTACTAGAAGAAGAGCTAGCTAAAGTAGAGGTGCCGGCTGATGTAGTAGCTGCAACGGTGGAGTGAGGTGGGCTGGTTTGTGCTCCCTCAAGCACCTGTAAAGAAAGTTTTTTGATTTTTGACATAATCTTTTTAGAGGTTTGAGATATGGAGATATCCCAACCTACTTTGGTTTTAAGAGGATCGGGTATCCCTAAGGATTACTCTAATGAAACTGGATGGTTGTTCCACAAGATATTCTTTTGGGATAATTATGATGCTTATCTTGTGGCTATGCTGAAGCCAATTCTTGAATGTAAATCAATCCTCCAAAACATGGCCTAGCATGTGGTAGTAGAGGCAAAAGTTAAGATCATTACTCTTGCTAACTTCCTCTAGACTTCTAGGCTTGGGTAGCTAAAAATTAGGTTTCTTTAAGAGGTTCTTAAAGATTTTCCTGATTACCTACCTCTTAAATGAATAAGGTTTATTTAGTTTATCCAAAAGAGTAGGTGGATGATAGCTTCCTAGTGGCGGGTATGTGTACTACTGCTGCTGTGAATATGGCTAAGGAAGAGGTGGTGAAGGTTGTGGAGGATGCTGTGGAGATTGGTAGGATGGCCTAGGGGTGGTAGAGGAGGTGGAAGTGATGGTTATTGAGCTCGAGGTCTCTTATACTGCTCTCTGGCCAGCTGCTTCCCCTTGTCTACTACTGTCACTGTCCCTGAATTTTTCTCATAAGTTTTCTGTGGCTTTGGCTTTGTTGATTGATATGGAAAAGAAAAATGTTTGACTTCTTCTTGTAAGCTAGCCATCTTGTTGATTAGCTTCTCAAATGTCTTGATGGTAAAACCTTTGAGCATGAAGGCGACTGGGCCATGAATATTCTTCAGCAGAATTTTATTGGTTTACTGTTCTGAGAGCTATGGTTCACATTTCATACTTAAATTGTGCCATATGAGAATATAATCAATGAGGGACTCATGAGGGTGTTGTTGAGCCACAACGAGTTCACCTAGAGTCACCTTTGCAGTGCTCCAGCAAATCTCTTAATGAAGACACTTTTGGAGTGAGCTCTCAACCCAATCCTCTTAGGGAATCTTCTAGACACTAAGATTTCCTTAGTCATAAGACACATCTAGTGATTTGGTGAACACTTAACCTAAGCCTAGAGACTTAGAAGTGTTAATCATAAGATTAGGCTATGCCTTAGGACTTAAGAAAATTACCTATCCTATAGCCTAAAACCAATTTAGTTACACTTTATAAAATCAAACCCAGATTCAAATCTCAAACTAAATCTCAAATTAAAATCCAAACTTCAAATCCATATCCCAAAATTGACTTCAAATGATTGAAACCCAAAATCAAATTCAAATCCCAAGACCCTTCCTAAGCCATTTGAGCCACCTTCATAAGCTTAGCCAAAACTCCCTTTAGATATGTTGACCTCATTTTTAGGATGAGCTCTCAACCCCTCCATCTTAAACATAGGTCTCCTCTTAGACTTTAAGAGATCCTTAGTCTTAAGACACATCTAGTGATTAGGTGGACACTCAACTTAGCCCTAGAGACTTAGAAGAGTTAGCCATAAGAATAGGTCATGCCTTAAGGGTGTTAGGAAAATTTGCCTACCCTATAGCTTGAACCAAATTCATCACTTCCTTCTTTCAAGTCAAACTTAATTCAATTCCAACTTAATTGATTTTCACCAAACTCAAATCATTTCCAAATGATTGAATTCCATGGTCAATTTCAAATGATTGAAGCCCATGATTGAAATTCCAAGTTCAAAATAATTTTTAAGTCCTTTGATTTTCTCTTAAGGACTTAGGCTAAATCAAATATAAATCAATTCAAATTCAAGGAATTTTCTCACAGCCCATTTATATTCTCATTTATATTCACATATATAAATGAAATATAAATTCAAATCAATCAAACTAAATTCCAAATTCAATTCCAAGTTCAAAATAATTTCTAAGTCCTTTGATTCCCTCTTAAGGACTTAGCCTAAATCAGGTTCAAATCACTTCAAATTCATGAAATTTTCTCATAACCCATATATATTTTAATTTATATCCACATATATAAGTGAAATATAAATTCAAACAACCAAAACCAACTCCAAAAATCAAACTCAAATTCAACCAAAATCCAACCTAAGCCTTTCAAGTCAAAATCTTGAACTTAGCCAAATCAATTTCAAATCAAGCCAAACTCTTAATTTTTCTTCATGATTCAATCAATCCTTCAATCATGAATCCAAATATAAACACAAACTTTAATCACCAAACCAAAACTCAATTCAAAAATCAAAACTAAGTCAACATCATATTCATCCTTTTGAACTTGAAATTCTCAAATGAATCAAAACCCATTTGACTTCAAACCACTTGCAAATGGATTTATATTTCAATCATGAGTCCATATGTGAGTTCAATCAAACTCAACTCAAGCTTTGACCAAGCCATTTGACATACTTAGGCTCAAAGTGACCTAAAGTATCCTTTATGAGCCAAATTCTAATCCTAACCAAATTGGATTGAACTAAACCCACCTAAGTTTCTCATCATGATCAACAATCATCATAAGATGATCAATCACTCAAATGGAGTCAAACCAAGTCAAATCTAAGGGTTGACCAAGTCAACACTTAGCCAAAATGGAACCTAAACTAGCCAAAATCCACCATAAGCCAAATTGATTGAAACCATTGATCAAAACTCATTCATGATCAATGTTTGAACTTGACAAGTCAACATTTGAGCCTAACCTAGCCTAATTGGCCACTTGACCCAAGTTGACCCAACTTGACCTAAAAAGTTAAAATATGTCAAAACTTGATCTAGGCCAAATTGATTGAAACCAATGGTTCAAGTTCTTTCCAAAATGATTGTTAAATTTTACCAAAGCTTTAATTGGCCAACTAGACTTAACCTAGCCTAATTGACCATGAACCCAACTTGGCCTAAAAGGTCAAATTGAGCCAAACTCAAATATAAACCAAATTGATTGGAAACAATGATACCAATCCATTTCAAATGACCAACCAAACATGAACTAACCCATGACCTAACTTAAATAGGTCAAATGGGTAAATTTGGTCAACTTGACCCATTTGACCTAAATGAACTCAATTGAACCAAACCAAATATAAACCAAATTGAATCAAACCAAAGACACCAAAAAAATTCAAATGGTCAAATGAACTTGACCCAACCCTTGGTTTGATCCAATTTGACCAATTGGTCAACTTGACCCAAGTTGGCCCATTTTGACCTAAATGGGTGAACATGAGCCAAATCATATTAACAAACTCCAAATTCAATGAAACTTGCCCTAACCCATTTTTCAATCATACCAAACATATTCAAATTGAAACCCAAGCCAAATGATCATTTTACCCCTAGGCCATAGGGTAAATTTTGGCCAAATTCACATGGAACTTGGTTAAATCCTCTTCATGACCACTTGGCGCCCTCCTAGTGGACCAAGTGGACACTAGTGTGTGTGGTGCACCTAACTCAATGGGTATGGGTTAGCCCAACCTATCTAAGGTCAAAATTGACCATTAGCTTGAACATGGCCACATAGAAATCATTCCTCCACCCATTTCAAGCACATGACACTCTTCCATTACCTCCTTCTAGCCAAACTGAATGCAATGATATATCAAATGCCTAACAAGCCCACTCAAGGAGCTCAATTGGATCAAAATGGAATATCCTTGCTCGCTTGATTGCTCTATGGGGAGATATACTCCCCCTAATTTTACTTGAATTTCATTCTGCCCTATTCGATTGAAGCATATGAACTCAGAATAAGCCATTGTTAGTGTTCCCAAGCTTCCTAGAGTGAGTTAGAATTTCCATTTTCTCAATTTTCCTAGACTGAAAATAAGGGAGCTCAAGTGAAAATCTAACTTAGCTAATACTCCATACCAAGCTAATTCCTCTTGCAAGCTTCATCAGAGGATCAAATCAAACTTTCCTAGACCTTTTCCCAAGCTCCAAAGATAAGGGAGGAGTGCTCTTGACCAAGACCGAGCTCAATTGAAAGGTGACTTGGCCTCTAGGATGATCCACTCAATTTCAAAGCCTCAAAACATCAACAAAGCTTCGTCTCTACTAGGCAAAGCTTCTCCAAGAGAATCGAACACCGGTAATAGTCTCCGACAAGGTAAGCCATTAAAATGAGCTTAGATTAGATATGGTGTGGTCTTTTGTGAAAGGAATTTCTACTTCATGAAAATTTATCCATTGGATGTGATCTCCATTGCATGGTGATGGTGTGGGTTGAATTTGGATTCAATCCAAGCTCAATCAAGCTCGAATCTTTCCTTAGAAGATGAACGGTGTCCATCTCTTGCAGGGAAGATCAGGGGTGAATCACGGGCCATCCATCAACATATTTTGGATGGACAGTCATGATTAAAACATGTAGATCTGTCATTTAATCTTTTAGAATCATGGATCTAATCTTAGCCATCTGATCATTGATCGGACGGATGGGGAGAAAGCGCACAACGCCGCTGTTGATGCAACACTATAATGTGATAATTTAAATAGTAAATCCTATCATGCCACATGGAAAGCGTGCACCACATTAGCCTTCATGTGGTGCCGACATGATTAACTATATAATTAGGGATTTCAATTACCTAATTAATCTTGGAAACTTCAAAAAATCATATCTAAGTGTAGAAAAATAAAAAATTTGAAATAGATTGCATATGAAAGGTATTTAAATCTAGAATATTATAAAATTGATTTTAATGAATTTTGAACTGTGTTATTTTCTCGATTGGGGTTTTATTGGGAATTTGATTTTGATAATTACTCTCTAATTACCCGACTGATTAATTCCAAACTTCTTGTGTATGAATAGTGGGATGAATTCTACCTCCCCTAATTTTCTTGGGATTTATTGATGGTTTAATTAGAGGAATTGTAAGATTAATTTCTAATTACCCTCTTAATATAATTAAGTTTAATTAGTGAGTAATTAGTGGTTTAACCATTAATTGAGTTAATTAAGGTTTGTTAAGTGAATAGAAGGTTTAGGGAATAATTTTGGGATGTTTTCCTTAAGCTATTCCTTAAACCCTCTCTTTCCTCCATAATCCAAACTTAATTAAGGATTAATTCGCTAATTACCTACTTAATAAATTTGATAAAAATTCTAAAACCTTCTAGAACTTAAATAATTCACTTTGGATAGATGCTTAGGTGTTTAATAACCTAATTACATTAAGGAAATCAAAATCCAACTCACATGTGTGAGAAGGATTATGAAATTACTTAACTTAAACCCCTTAGCTTAATTTATCATTAATCATGAGCCAAATGCATTAGGCCCTTTTCTTCTAAGGTGCATTATTGATTTAAATTCCTTGTGTAGTTTTATGTCATATCATTGGCTCATAATTATTTGATTAAATATGCTAATGTGGTGTAGGTAAGGGGTAATTAACACACTTAATTGACACCTTAACCTAAATAAGTATAAAAATCACCTAATGATCCTAAGAACAAACCAAATTAACTCATATGTGGGGGAAATGGGTTAGGACCAGCAAATATTCTTTCACATTTCCCAAATCAAACATAAAGCAAATTCAAAACAAAAATCACATTAAACAAACTTTGATTCACTTTGAACTTTCTTATTTCATAGGATTATCTTTAAGAATTAATTAGGGTGAATGAAATTACATTAATTTCATCACTTTATTTCTTTCCTAGCATGATAAATGTGTATATTATATGAAATTCATGCATTCATACTTTTTTAAAATCAAATTTAAATGAAATATTTTTTTTTATGTCAAATTGCATGTTTTGGCTAAAGTAAAAATATGAATGACTATTATCACTACTAAATCCAAAACTATTTTCAAAATCTATAAATCAAACACCTAAAACTAAAAGTGTGCTACGTATAATTATTTATTAGTTTTCATGTGGATATAAATATGAAGATGTGCATAGTGTGGCTTTCCTTCTCTTTTGTTTTAGCATAGTTTTGAATAGAATTTGACAAAGTGTATAGTTCATTTGAAAAGAGCAGAACACTTGCCTAACCCCATTCTTATACATTCCTATGCTATTACCTAAGAAGGACATCCACACACATATATATATATATATATATATATATATATATATATATAAACAAAATGAACAAACAAATATAAATTTTTTGCATCTTTCTTTTTGCATTCATTTCTTTTGTACATATGTTTGTATTTAAGGAAAGTGATATATTAGTCTGGACACCCCTGAGGTTGCGAGGCTTTAAGTAGCTTTAAGTAGGTATTGTATTTTACACCCTTGGTGCTAACAATGGTGCTGTACTCACTTATGCGTTTCATACATACACATGTGCATGTGAATAATGGATAAAAGAAACCCCTCTTTTCTACTTAGGGGCTGTTTGTTTGCTTGTATTTGGAATGCAGTATAAAAGAAATACAGTGTAAAGTGAATACATTGAATTCTGAATACTTTATAGTTATTTAGTTGTATGTAAAGTAAATACATGGAAATTATATTTTCTGTTTGGTTGAGCATATATAAAGTAAAGTAAATACCTGTATATGGTGTACCTCTACATAACTTGAAATATTAGAAATTAGTGAGATTTTTTTCATTAATTGAAATATTAAATTAATAAATTAAATATATATTAAAATATAAATATTTTATAAAAAAATTTACTACTTAGTTTAAAAAATTATAATATATTTATTTTAAGAGTGATTAATTGAACAATATGATGTATCTCTCTTGAACTCATTAAATAAATTTATTTTAAGGATTTGTTATTTAATTTAAAATATTTTTAAATTTGCTTTCATAGGAAGCTCTATATATATTAAAAAGTACGTAAAATATTATTTCTGAGATGTTTATTAACTCTATACATTGAACACTAAAATAAATAATGTACATTACACCTCTTTTACATTACTTAAAATTGATCAATATTTTTTTAAAAATTTATTTCCATTATTATTGTTGCGTGCTAGAAAACCAGTTGCGGTAGAGTAAAAGTTTTAGCCTTAGCTTCGTGTGAAATCCAGCACACACACAGGTATTTAAAGAGTGAACAAGAAAACTCCAAAATTTTTACGTGGAAAACCTCGAAAAGAGGGAAAAACCACGAGGGCCAAGAAAAACTTTCACTATGTATTTGTTTTGAGTACAAGATCTTCCGATCTAGGGATTATAGAATTGTATATGAGAAAGGAACAATAACTATGTGACGTGATTGTGTAGTTGCTAGTAGAAGTAGATGATGGTGAACTCGGGCAATCGGAAAATGCGGGAATAATTCCGAAATGCAAGGAACAATCAGAAATGCGAAAATAATCAGAAATGCGAAGGAACAATCAGGTAGAAGTCATCATGAAGGGAGATTGGCAGCAGATCAATGGCGGTACGATGTGGTGAGGCGGCGGCGGCGGTGGTGGTTGATCGTCAGTGGCGAACGATTGTGCTTGGAGGATCTTTAGAGCTCTCTCTCTCTTGTCCTCCTCATATGAGGAATGAGGACTATTTATAAAGTGGAGGTGGCGTCTCGATACATGCAAAACCCTTACCACTCCACTTCATCGGACGGCTCAAAATGATCTCCTTGATCATATGATATATTTTGTGTATTTGAATGATGTCGAAATTATGATATATTGGGCTTGTTAGATTCGGCTCGTCAAGATGCTCGATTTGACTATAAACACTCTATGTTTAAGAGTCTATTGATAATAAACACTTGATCTCGATTAGTCTTGATTCACGATCAGATTGCTTTCTACGTTAAGATTCGTGCTTCGACTAGTGAAATTTTTAGGGTCATATCAATTGCTCCCCTATTTTTGGATGATATTATCTCAATCATCCAAAAATATATATGCCGAATATTTAAAAATAGCAAATTTTTTAATGAAATTTGCGGGTCCGTTAACTATACATTTTTAGAGAACATATCTTCACGAGCATAAGATTATGACCATGAAGGCTGTGCAGGTGATGTATGCAGTACACGTGCTAAGATTTGGGTTATGGACCCATCGGACATTTAGTGTTTGTAGCACAAGGTTTGGGTTGGATTATGCGAAATTCAAGAATTGCTAGTGGGCTGCGTTGTTTCATGGGTCGCGTGGGTCAGAATAGGCGACGGCGTAAAAGAATTTGATGGTAGCTTTGTAATGACGAATTGCGAGGACCTTGAATGGGCATGCGCTGAGCACGTGGGTCCGCGTGGTTGGCGGCAATCTGGGTTAGGTGTGGTCGGCGAGGTGGAGGCCAGTATCTGGTGAATGGGCGATCTGTCATGCGAAGTTGGTCGCGTGGGCAGCGGGTCACATGGAACGGCGGACGGCCAGGGCAGGCGGTGTGAGCTACATCATGCTTCATGAACTTCATGAGCGCCTGTATTGCTCAATGTGGCATCCATTTGGCCCATTTTACCATTTGGCCCATTTTGAGTAGTTTTGAACGGTTTGACTTTGGGTGGTTTGATGTTTTTTTCCCCTAAAGGGGTTTATAAAACCCCTGCCAAGGGAGCACCTTCTCTTCTTCTTGAGAAGGTCGTTTGAGGTGGTCAAGGCGTTCATACGTCGTGTCTGATTTTCTCGAAAGAATCAGCACTCGTCGGACTGACTAGGTTTGGAGTAGATCAAGGCCTGCGGTACATACGTCGTGTCTACAATTTTTTCTTGAAAGAGGCGTTAACTTACTCGTCGGACCGTCCGAGTTTGGAGGCGATCAAGGCCCGTGATACATACATCGTGTCTATAGTTTTCCCTCGAAAGAGGTGTTAACTGTACTCATCAGACCATCCAAGTTTGAAGGTGATCAAGGCCCGCGGTACATACATTGTGTCTATAGTTTTCTCTCGAAAGAGGCATCAACTGTACTCGTCGGACCGTCCGAGTTCGGAGGTGATCAAGGCCCTTGGTTCGTCGTTCACAATTTTCTCAAAAGAGGCATCAACTCGTCGGACCGTCAGGTTTGGCGACCAGAGCGATAACCGGAGATGGGTGTTGATGGCGATGCACGGCGATGGTGGCCCCGCATGGTCGTGGCGGTAACTGCGGCTGGTTGGCGAGATAACAACGATGGTGGTAACCGGCGGAATCATGGTGGCGGCGGTAATGATGGCGATAGTTGGCGGCATTGACCGGTGATGGTAGTGTGGCGACCAGTGATGGTTCGTCAAAGTGGTAATTGGTAAAACTGGCGATGATAGTCGGCTATGGCGGATGTCGATGGTCGAGCGATCCGGATAGCATGGTGGTGACCGATAAAATTCAGCGATAATTGATGGCTATGGCGGCAATCATAAGCAGCGAAATTCTTAATAATTGCGGTAGTGTCAACGACGGTATGGCAGCGGTGCATACATGGTTAGCGGCCAAACATTCAACAATTAGCGGCAATAGCTTGGTCTAGCGTCAGCATGGCGGGATGACCCGGCTCGTTAGTGGTGACCAAAAAATCCAGCGATAATTAAAGCGATCAGCAGCAGTGACGGTGCCGGCATGGTGTCAACGGCAACAAGAAGAGATTCGGCAGTGGCGCACGCAGTAGTGGCGAGGATAACCGGTGATGGTATGACCAGATTGGTGATGTCAGCCAGCTGCGGCAGTAATGGTAAGCGATAATGATGGTTGAAAGCGATCGGAGGTAGTGGAAGTAAGTAGATGGTGGTAACATCTAGTTAGCGAGATGACGATGATAAAATTACCATAAATTACATTGTCGATAATTGCCGGCAGTAGTCAATCGGACCGGCGGTAGTGGCGGTGACCAACGATGATGAGATTTTGACATATTCGAGGTTGTTTGAGAGTGACTCGATGGCATTAACTATGGAAGAGGTTGAATTGAATTTTGAGATTTTGAATCCAGTTGTTTATCGAAATGTTACCCGTGACATTTATGTGGAAGAGGCCGTGAAGTCCACCAAGGACCTTACCTATCCAGGTTTGTCGTCTTCCCTCGATGTTAACTATAGAAAGATTGAATTAATCCAGGATTTTATCCAGGTTATTTGTCGTGTTACCCATGGCGTTCTTTATAAGAGGTTGAATTGAATTGGTGATTTTACCTATTCGAGGTTGTTTGTCTTGTGTTACGATCGTTAACTGTATGGAGAGGTTGAATTAAATTTTGAGATTTTGACCCATCTAAGGTTGTTTGTGAGTGTTGCCGTTAACTTAAGGTTATGGGAAGTCCACCAAGGACCTTTTGATCTATCCTAGGTTGTTTGTCAGAGTCTTTGCTCAATGATGTTAACCTATATGGAAGAGGTCATGGGAAGTCCACCAAGGACCTTTTGACCTATCCTAGGTTGTTTGTCAAAGTGTTACCCAATGACAATTAAACATGGAAGAAATTGAATCGTTGAGAATTTTGACCTATCCGAGGTTGTTTGTTCGTTACGATGGCTAACTATGGAAGAGGTCAAATTAAAACATCCGCTTGTGGTTGTAGCAAAACAAACCTTAACCTTCTCTTTTTTCATGAGTATGAGTGAAAAACATAGCAAAACTATATCTTTTCTCAATGTTAAAATATCCTCCAACTTTGACTTGTTTCAGATGGTAATCTGATGCTTAACCTGGGTGATCTTATGAGATTAAGAGTTGCCCCAGTTTCTTACAAAATCTGAAGGAACTATGTTTGATGAATCTTCATTCTTCGCTTGCGCTCCTTAAAAGCTTGAAATGCTCCACCTCGATGGTGGTTTTGATCTTGTTGGAAAACTTGGTCGCCATACAAGATGAAATAATGGGAATCAACTTCTCACAGACGACGCCAAACTGTTGCGTGCTAGAAAACCAATTCGTAAAGTTTTTTGCCCGAAATCCAGAAACACACGTGTATTTAAAGAGTGAACAAGAAAACTCCAAAATTTTACGTGAAAAACCTCGAAAACCAGGCTTAGAAAAATATGTATCTATTTTAGAGTACAAGATCTTCCGATACCGATTAATTGTATATGAGAATAATAGCTATGTGACAACGATCATTGTAGCTTGTTAGTAGTAGCGGTGAACCCTATAGCAATCACCGTAAATGACAACGTACGAAACAATCACCGCGTAAACGGAACAATCAGGTAGAAATGAACAATCACTGTAAAAGTCATGATGAAGGCGAGATTATTGATGGCGCAAGATCATGGCGGTTTGACTGGTACGGCGGCCTGGCTTGCCTCAGTGGCGTGATTATGCTTGGAGGATCTTTAGAGCTCTCTTCTCTCTTGGTTGGCCTCCTCATCATAGGAATGAGGGGCTATTTATAAATTAGAGTGTCATCTCTCTAAATACATGCAAAACCCACTCTCCACTTCATGACTCAAAATGATCCCCGATCATATGATATATTTTGTGTATTTGAATGCTCAAATGATGTCAGGATTATGATATCTTGGGCTTTAGATTTGGCTCGTCAAGATGCTCGATTTGACTATAAACACTCCATGTTTAAGAGTCGATTATTAATAAACACTTGATCTCAGTTAGTCTTGATTCACGATCAGATTGCTTTCTACGTTAAGATTCGTGCTTCGACTAGTGGAATTTTCAGGGTCATATCAATTATCTTTTAGAATTATAGACTAAAACTATGAACGATATCATTGAACTCACCCTTGAAAAAAAAAAAGTGGTATAAAAAAAACATTAACTTCACTATGGCCTCTGGCGGGATAACACTTGGGAGAGCAAGTCCTAGAATGGAATAGCATTAGCTTAGTTCATAGTCAACGCAAGAAAGTAAGTTGAGGCAATTTCCAATCGAATAAATCTTTTGATCAAATGATGACCTTAAAAATTCTCAAATTTCATACAAGATGAGAGCAAAACAAGAGTACATGTATATCTTTAAGAAAGTATGACAAACAACAAAACAAAAATTGCTACAAGGATAGTTGCATGAAAATCAAGCAATGATCACATCATTATGATCTTGTTGTCAATTTACAACCACTACGAAGATGGCAATGCTCCCATTTCACAAACGGAAAATAAACAAATAAACTGGTTCAGCCAATAGTTGGTATTACAACACATTATAGTTCAAAATAAGGAACAACTCAGCAGCCTCTTTAAATTGGCGACCTATCAAACAAGAATCTAAGCAAACTTCTAATTTCTTAAGATGATTAAATAATTATGTATAAAAAACAAATAAGTAATACAAAGAAAATCAAACATGAATACTGACGTAATACATAATCGAAAGGAAATCAACATAAGATGCCTTACCAATTATAATCATATAGACAATCATCACATCAATGTTATTTACAATCACACAAATATGAAGCAGCATCCTCCCAATCTTTCAAAAGAATCACCCATCACACCACCATAAGAAAGACTTTCCAACTTCTGAATCGATCAAAACTCTATTGAAGCATTTGGAAAGCAAAAAAAATACAATCATAGCTATTCACGGCACCAAACCCAACACTTTCATGGTGGTGGAGACATGATTCCAGCCCCATAATGGTAGAGAGATTAAATACTGACCGGAAATGAAGCTCCATTAAATTCAAATGCTCCATCATCTTCTAAGTTTTAAAGAAGGGAGCGTTCTCTTCACGAACATACTTTCCCTTTCCCTTGCTTCTCTCATCCAAAAAAACACTTGCTATTGTCATCCTTGAGCACTTGAAAATGCAGTCTTTCACATAAATTTGGAAGTTGAAATAGAATAATCCGTGACTAAATATGAACCTGCAAAAAAAAAAAAAGCACATCGATGACATTTAATAAGTGTTCATAAAAAAGAAAACAGTGTTATGATTCAAAATTGGAAATTTGAACTTGAAGTAGGATGAAAAAGAAACTATGACATATGTAGAGATCTTGTTAGAAGAGAAAGAAATTTAGGAAACCAAGATTTACAAACGTAAAATTCATTTGGAAAATAATTATAATCCATAAATAAACATTTATAACCCTCAAAGGACTGCCTTAAAATAAAAGAATGGAACATATCAAAGACAACATAAGAGTGCAGTCAATAAAAGTGGTCAAAAGCACTTTAGAATATTATGACTTATCTATTAAATGATTTCCAAATTCCTCTTTTGTTATTCTTGTAAAATTTTAGATGATTTCTATTCCCAAGCTATCCTCAATTGAAAACTCTTTTACTTTTTGTCTTTTCTAACCTCTTCGACAGTGTAAGTAATACTAATTAGTAATTCAAAAATAGGATGCCATCTTGAATAGTTACTTATTTTCTACACTAACTCCTATTTGAGATTGTGTTTTTAGTGTAAATACAATGTGTATTTCGCTTTTAACGGTGGAAAGATCTGGTAATATTAAATTTTTATGTTTTTTGTTAAAAAAATATATGTAAGCTATTTTTTGTTATTTCTCTGACTTCCAACTAATTTAGCTTTATAAGCTTTTGCTACAAAATAGATCGGTTTTGGTATGATAGAGTGCATTATATTCGAGAAATTTTCAAATCACTTTACAAAACCTTAAAATGTGATACAAAGAGAAATGCTTCAATGTAACAAATTAACAACTCCATTTGTGAAGGAAAGAAAAAAAAAGTGATTCACATTGTGAGATTCATGCTTAAAACCCGATGACCTTAAATGCATACCTAAGTCCAAGAATGTCACACAATTCGATAATTCGCCTAAGCAAAAAAAAAGATTCCTTTGGTCTTCAATACTTTGTTTCCGCATTCGAATCAAGCATGCAAGATTTGTGAATCAAATATCGAAAAAACGTTAAACACATGTGACTAATACTTTATATTCTTCAAGAAAGAGAATATGAAATGAAGAAAACTGTGCATATGCAGAAATATAAGACAAATATTTTTCATTTTCAGAGAAAACTCAAATAAAGAGATCTTCAATATTTCCATGAAATTGTAAGTCAAAAAAGCCATAAAAGACATATACAAAGGGAGCAAAAGCCGATTCAGATCTAAACCGCAAAGAGAAGATGATGTGTGCGGTCTCGGCGTGGAAGATCAGAGGTGGAAGAACTAAAATTTACACGAAAATTTTCCCTTTAGCTCGATCTTATGGGCGTTAGTGCTCGATCATGGCGATCCAACCCGCACATGTGAAATGTGGCTCTCAGTCGCACGAGATGGCGAGATCTAAGAGGTTAATCATGACTTCTATAATTAAGCTCGATTTAGTGGTATTTCCTTTACACAGAAAATAACATAAGAAGGAATTCCAAATACCATAAAATTTTCCATGCTAATTAATTTACTGCATTCCAAACACGGGAAAAGTAAAATTACTTGTATTTAAAATATATTACACCTCTTTTACAGGCAACCAAACAACCCTTTAATGAAAATCATGCATCATAAAGAATTTCAGTCTTCTTAAGTAATATTTCTTAGCATTCATCATAAAGTGTGCTAAACATTTCCATTTGTATGTATAGATATGCTTAGGATTCATTCATATGCATGTTATACATGTTGGGAAAGAAATGAAGTGATGTGTGTTTTGTGATATTAATTCACTTTACTAAATATTAAAATGCCTTTCTTTTTGAATATGTTTGTTTAGGGAAAATCTAAACTTAGGATTAATTAAAATACATAATAAAACATTCATTAAAGAAAATCAAACATGAATCCATTTTAGAAATTACTTAGTAGGGAAGGAAAGAGAAGTTCTCTTCTTTTTTTAGTAATTAAGTAGGTTCATGTAAACTAAACAAAAATCATCAAATAAATTAAACCAAAAACAACTAAATAATTTAAATGAAACCACCCTCTTAGTTGAAAATTTTCATACTTAGGAAATCTAAAACTTAAAGCCTAGCTAAGCATACCACACAAACCTTAAATAACACAAACATTAGGCTAAGTCACCACTTCTAGCTTTAGGCTAGGGTGGTGCATGGCTTGATGTTTGCTTTTATTTTTTGTGTATTATTTCTAGTCTAAATGTTAGGGTGAATGTGCGTAGAATGAATGGTTAGGTGATCTAAGTCTAACCATTATCTTCTGTAGGGGATTGTGCTTAAGGAGCGCTATAATAAAAATATATCTGCTTTTGTTGTGTAGGTGCTTATACCCCTAAGCATAATCCAATAGGCCAGGTAAACTTGGTTAGCTATGTGTGGGGTGCTAAGTCTAATATACATGATTGGGATTTGTATGATTTATTTAGCTTATCTCTATTTTGCAGGTGTTAGTTAGATTTACTTTTCCTTTTCATATAATTTTGTAATTTGGATTTTGGAATGAATGTTATGGGGGTTTAGGATGAGCATTGATTATAATATTTCATCTTATATACCATGTGAAGCCTTTGGAGCAACCACCTTCCAACCATCTAAAATAAGGAACCAAAAGAAGAAAGAAGAAAGAAGAAAGAAGAAAGAAGAAAGAAGAAAAGAAGGAATGAAGACCCCCATAACATGAATTTTCTTACTTGATTGTAAATTAATTCATTTGTAATCCGGGTTGTATAAGGGTAGAGCTCGGCTATCCAATTTGTTTTTGGGCTTGTGTGTTGGTGCCCGACCATAAATGTCCTTTTATTCTTTTGCATTAGCTTTATAAAATGTTTGGTGTTTTGTTTAGCTTGTGCATTAAGATGACATATTTTTCTAGTTTCTTTCTTACTTTGATGTATGGCCTGGATGATGATTAGGTTCTTAGGGAAAAATAAATCTTCTACCAAATTAATTAACTCAAAATTAAAAATAAATAACTCATAACCTCACCTAAAGCTTAGGCTAAAAATCAAGATAAAAGAATTAGCAATCCCTTAGCTGGATGAGTCTTTCTTTTCTAACATCATGCAGAAAAGTATATTATTTTCCTTTTGATTGGAGGATTTCACCTTTGCCAGAGAACTTGGCTTGACCTTTGAGAACCAGTGGAAATTGACCTCCCCTTCTCACTAATTTTAGCCCATAATCTTATTTCTTATGCATTTAGCATATGAATCCTATAAGCCTGAGTCAAATGATTGTCCAAAAATGAAAATAAAATTTAATATGTTTTGCATTAGATCTAGGTCATTTTTCATGCCTTTACATGATTTAATCTCTTAGGGAGTGAATTTAAGGACTTAGTATCTTTCTAAAATAAATAACAGCTTAGCTATCTTGTGTAAAGCATATGACGTGCCTGCAAGAATTTAAAATTGTAGGAGGAGTTAATTGGTGGCCACTCCTAGGAGATTGTAAGTCCAAGTTGTCGAGTGGTTTGTCCTCTCTTTTGGAGGCAAACCAAATACCCATTTTCTCCTTAGATTAGGTCATGCTTTTGGCTCTTACTAAAGCTCCCTAGATTTAGGTTCTGAGGTTATTCTCCCTTATATGGGCCATAAGCATAAATTCTCACCTCTTAGGCATTTTCATAATCTTGTATTGTGGAATTATAAGCCCCAAACTTCTAATAAAAATATAACTCAAATAAATAATTCAATTTCAAAAATGTAAAGCCCAACCATAAGATAGTTTGAGATGTTTACTAGGCTTCCTAGTATCCTAAGCATCCCCTAATCATCTTCATTTGGCTTCGATAAGAACTCCCTCCTCTTGATCGATCCCACTTGGTTTGCTAAAAATAAACTAATCGATTGATAGTCTCACCTACTGAAATCTTTGGAGATAATGATCATTTATCTTAATCGAGAGTATTCCTAAGGAATCCCCTTTCTTAGGATGTAATTAACTATGGAGGCTTGCCTCTGTAGGGAATAACGAACCTAGTTTAAAATAAACTCTACTTTACTTTTTCATATAAAGTAGCGGAAGAATCTCTTGTACATATACAGACTAATTATCCTTAGGAGTTCTTATTGAGGTGATTAGGTCCATTGTAGAGTGGTGACTTCTATCTTTCGAGATAGTACAACTCTCCTTAATGTCATACCCGATCACCCTAATAAGAACATCTGCGGATCTATGTGGTGTCCAAATGCACACAAGTGTATATTTATATCTTCATTTTATTCTGCATAGATTGAAGATGAAAGTCTAACATCTTAAGAAATTTTAAAATATTTCACCACAGATTTTTCTAGCAACTCCACTAGGGATGGTTCCTCTGTCCATCTTTGGTAAATGATCGCTATCTCCAAGTATCGATAGTGGGTTTGTACTTTTGTATGAATCCAAGACTATCTTTCTTTCTGTTGGCACTTAACTTATTTCATCCTTAAGTTAAGCTAGCTAACATCTTTAGGTTTTAGGACCTCACCCTGTGATAGTCTTAAAACCCCCGTTGGGTTCTATAATGGGTGAAAATAAAAATTTAATAAAAAGAAAATATTTAAAGACTTCCTCATTTTCATTTTTATGGTAAGGAAAGGTTCATTCTAAAATAATAAAGATAAAATAAATCCTTCATAAAAAATCTTGCTTTTCAAAAAGCACTCTTTCAAAATGCACATAATAAAATATTTTACACAAAATTTTCCTAAATCACCTTCATGTAACAATCTTCATGATTGTTATATGTAGGATCATCTTTACAAAATTAAAATTCCAATAGTCACATTTTCTAAAAGCACAAATGTGCTTCTTCACTCAATTCATTTTGGTGAAGACCTCATTTTCTAAAATAAAATTCCAACACTCATGTTTTCAAAAGCATAAAATTTGAAGATGGACCTTTTGATTCAATACATCCAAATGCGTTGAATGGATATTACATCTCCAAGCAAAATCACAACTTTGAAATTCCACTCAACACATTCCACATGTGTTTGGTTGGAACTTTCACATTTTCAAAAATCACATATGAATATCTCCATTCAATATGCCCAAATTTATTGAATGAAAATTTCATTTCTAAATAAAATAACATTATTTTTTAATGCCACTTAACATCTTCCATATATGATTAGGTTAGGATTTCCTCTTTCAAGAAGCAATAATCACACACAAAAATACATCTTTGGAAAATCAAAAATAATTGATTTCCATCTTACATACCCAAATTTATTAAATAGAAATCTCTCTTTCAAAATCAATGAAAATAAAAATTTTCAAAACATAATTGGAACTTCATTCTAGCATACCCCATTTGCTAAAATGAAGTATCCCTTTTCCAAAAAAAAAAAAAAAAAAACAAAAAAACAAAAAACAAAAACAAAAATTTGAAACATATTTTTGCAATTTCATTTAACATACTCAAATTTGCAAAGTGAAAGTCCATTCCAAAAAATTTTCAAAAACACTTATTTGGAACTTCATTCTTTAGTATACCATATTTGCTAAAGTGAAGTCTCCATTTTCAAAACAAAATCAAAACACAAAAACATTTAAACACATTTCTGAATTTTCATTTAGCATACTCAATTTTGCTAAGTGAAGTTTCCATTTCACAAAATTAAAGAAATACATTGGAACTTCAGTTTTGCATACCATATTTGCTAAAGTGAAGTCTCCATTTTCAATCAAATCAAAATAAAAAAAAGATGTTAGGACTCCCTTAGCATACTTAAATTTGCTAAGGATCCTATTTTTCAAAATCAAATGAAAATCAAAAGAAACACATTAGGACTCCTTTAGCATACTTAAATATGCTAAGGATCATAATTTTCAAAATCATATGAAAATAAAAGAAACACTTAGGACTCCCTTAGCATACTTAAATTTTCTAAGGATCCTACTTTTGAAAATCAAATTAAAATCAAAAGAAACACATAGGATTTTCTTAGCATACACAAATTTGCTAAGAATCCTATTTTCAAAAATTTCCAAAAATAGAACACACTTGGATTTCCTCATTTACCATACACAAATTTGCAAAATGAGGACTCCATTTTTCAAATCACAAATGATTCATAAAACAAAGCAAAGAAAGAAACAAAAAGAAGAAATAATTTTCAAACATCTCACTTAGCATACCCAAATTTGCTAGGTGAGTAAATTCTAAAAATCACAAATCCAAAGTAAAAGCAAATTGACCTTTTACTTTAACATACCCAAATTTGTTAAATAAAGGGTCCTCAAAATCAAAATTGAAATTCAACGATGAGCCTATAGAAGCATCTCTTCAAAAATATTTGAACCCATTTTCAACATATCCAAATTTATTGAAAGTGGATTCTACATCCAAAAAAACTTCTCTTTCTAATCAAATCTCAAAATCTATTCTAAATTATTTGAGCTTGACTTAACATTTTCTAAGATGTTGAGTATGGGTTCAAATTATAAATTTAAAACTCAAATTGAACAAGAATCTGATTCAAGATTATTTTTAACATTGCAGACTCTTGTTCTTGTTCGCCATTAGTTTGGGCTTTTTTAGAAAATGGCCAAATATGTGGTTACCTTTCCCCACGGGATGAATTTGGCCTTGGATTAGGCTATCCTTCTCCTCTCTAACTATGCCCATCTCATCCACTTTGGATGAGGTTTTGATGAGATTACCGTGAGGGTAGTGAGCACGAGGGCAGGGTCATTGGTTGATTGACACCATCGATTATAATATTCCTTTACTAAAAAGGAAGGCAGTGGTTCCTGGCATCGCGCTGTATGTGATGTGCTGTACCGGTTGTTTTCATTCTACCCTAGTGAGGGCTAGCATCCACTCATTACCACCTTCCAAGGGGAAGGTTCCCCTGATCCCAGAGATTATTTCCACTGCTTTTATTGTCGGGTCTAGCTCTTAATCTGCTCACCCCACCAAGACTAAGAGGAGGAGCAAGAACCTAATGATAAAGCGGTACCATACTTGCATCACCAGGGAGATGAAGGCAGCTACACGATCTATTATTGAGGAGTTTCCCACTTTGGTTTCCCCACTGGTTATAGCAAACCCATTCCATCCTTTCTCTGGGTTTGATAGAGAGGATGCTAGGAGGATCTCTGCTTTACCTCCACTAATTTTAGCAGCCACCAGTGAGAGGTTATATGCCTCCATTCAATTTTATGCCGTGGGTGAGCCTAACGATCCAGTCTGGGATCAATTTGATTTGAGATTTATTATCCCCCGCAATATGGGGAAGCATCTTCGGCAGGAGAGGGCCAGAGAGGCCCATACCTCAGTTCATATCATTAGCCAGGAGAGGCGGAGGTTTAGTCGGTAGTCAGCGGCCTCTACACTCATTGATTTTTTGATCGGTGTGCTACCCACGTCGATCATACAAACATTATTCTACTTATGGGGACTAGCCTTCACAGGAGGAGAGATCCTATTCTGAGAGAGTTGGTGGTGTCTCCACCACACCGCTCTACCCCCCGTCCATCATCTCTGATCCATGTTTCAGCATCTCCATTTCCACCAAAGGCCATGAAGGCCACATCTGGGGAGAAGAGGACCCCGTTGGTGATCCATCTATGGCCAAGGGATCCTATTCCATCTACACTGCCTACTATGGTGAGGCTGAGCTCTCCGACCTTTTGCCCTAGTTGAGGTGCAGAAGGAATGGTAACCCCGAAGCATAGTGGTCATCCCTTCACCACCACCACCGTAACACAACATAGAGATGGTTACAACAGTTGCAGAGGGAGAAGGTGATAACCCTATTGCACCTATGATGATAGATCCTCTTAGGAGTGTCACCCCATAGAGTCAAGGACAGTGTATTTCTTCGTGAAAACAAGGGTTGGTTCTCCTGGGAGGTCCGATGCCTCACAGTTCATGATAGTGATCCCATCACCGGGTAGCCAAAGTCATTTATGATAGTTTTGACAAATCATTCTCTAGATGATATAGTAGTTCATTATTTCATGGAGAAGAAGGAGTTCCTAGGATATGACTGGTTTGATGAGGAGAAGATTAGCTTTGATCCCAATAAAGATGATTTATTGGGAGACTCAGCAGGGATTGTAGATACCAAGGGATCCCTCCTTAGAGAGCAGCAGACTATGAAAGGTGTTGAGGCCAAGCAAGCAGACACAACCCACTCAATTCAACACCTCATAGTACAGATAAAGCAGAAAGATGAAAAGATAGATAGGATGGAGAAGAGGGTCAAAGATCTGTTAGCAGCTATCTTAGCATTATAGAACCAAGCTCCTACAGTTCATTTTACCACAGATGAGACTAGTCAGCCAGAGTTGGTGCATGTATTGGACCCAACCAAGACTTTACCTCTAGTAGAGTAAGGTAGCACCAACATGTATATGAAGGTAGTGGATAGTACCTCCATACAGGAAAAAGATATCAAGTCTATGGTTGAGCTAGTAGGTGAATGAAGCATTGGCTTAAGCCCGAGGAGGATCATTAGTTCTAAAAGGTAGACCCTACCTGTAGGAATTTGATGCAATACAATATCCTAAGGGTTTCGTGTCACCTTCCTTCTAGAGTTTTGATGGCACTAGGAACCCGAGGCAACACATCACGCATTTTGAGCTAGTTGTTACAATGTTGGTGGTAGTGATGCTTTACTCTTCCATCTCTTCGTTAGTAGCTTAGCAGGGATAGCTTTTGATTGACATGATGAACTTACCAATAGTTTAGTAAAGACTTTTGCTAAGTTGGAGCAACTCTTTATGAAGAAGTTTGCTGGAGCTTAGCCAATGGTCACTATTGACAATCTCATTGTGGATTAACAAAATTCTGGTGAGTCCCTCACTAATTACATTCTCAGATGGCATAATTTGAGTATGAAATATGAACCACAATTGTTTGAACAACATGCCATTGAGATTCTGCTTAAGAATATCCATGGCCCGATCACCTTCACGCTCAAAGGTTTCACCATCAAAAGCATTGAGAAATTAATTAACAAGACAACTAGCTTGCAAGGAGAAGCCAAACAGTTACCTTCTCTAGATTCTACCAACAAAGCCAAAGCCACAAAATGTATATAGAGAAGAAGCCCAGGGCAGTTATAGCAGTGGATAAGGGGAAATAACCTGCTAGAGAGAAGTTTGAGAGACCTCGTACTCTACAGCCATCGCTACCACCTCCTTTACCACCATCGAGTAGCCCTACCGGCCACCAACTTTAGGCTCCATGGCTTACACCGCTTCCTCCTTAGCCACATCATCAGTAGCAGTGGTACATATATCCGTCGCTAGGTAGTTATGGTCCACCTACTCTTTTGGATAAACTTAACAAGCTTTATTCATTTAAGAGGGAGGTAATCAGGAAGATCTTTAAGAATCTCTTAATGAAGCTTGATTTTTAGCTACATGAACCTAGGAGACTGGAGGAAGTGGGCAAAAGCCATTATCCTAACTTTTCCCCTACCACCATATGCTAGGTTATGTTTTTGAAGATTGCTTCACATTTAAGGATTGACTTGAACATAGCTTCAAGACCGGTGCTATAGTTATCCCAAAGGAATACCTTGTAGAACAACCATCCAGTTCCATTAGAGTAATCCTTAAAGATACTTGCGATCCTTCCAAAACCAAAGAAGGTTGGGATATCTCCTTATCCAAAATTTCTAAGAAAATTGTATCGAAGATCAAGAAACTTTCCTGACAGGTGCCTGAGTCAACTCAAACCTCTAATATCAAGAAAGTTTTACAAGTTGCCAGAGCCAACTTAGGGTAAGGGGGAGCTCAATAGCAGTAGCATAAGCCAGCCTGGGATAGCCCAGTAGTGCAACCTCCAGCTGAGTCCAACCTCCAGTACACCTTTACAGGTACCACATTAGCGACATCTACTACTTTAGCTAGTTCTTCTTCTTCTAGTAGACATTTTGTATCGGTGGATGAGGGCATCAAATCCCTCACCCCTCTTACTTTACTTGATTTCTACTTTGCACCTCTTATAAAATCTAAGAAATTGAAGAGTAAAGCTAGCTTGAATTACATTTGTTTCACTTCTAATGGGTTGTCTAAATCTATTCATAATAACTCTTCAAGTCTAAGCAATAACTATAATAATTTCAATCTTCCTTTTTTTTGATTTAGAGATAAATTTTCCTACTCAATGGGTTTGCCTCTTGAGATAGACTTGGAATCATCTAATTCCAAGGGTCCCATAGGAGAAGCTGTAGGTGAGCCTAACATGTAGGTAGAACCTTCCATTACCCTGCCATAAGAGATCAATGAGTCATGCTCCATAGTGGCAAGGTTCTACCTCCTAGGGTAGCACCTCAAAATAGAGGGAAACAAGTTATAGGTTCAGAGGATCGAGAAGCCCCTCCACAGGATGCTCCAAATTGGGATATGCTTGTGGAGGATCAGCCCAAGGTGGACTACAATGTCTTTTCTCACCTAAGAAAGTTGCCATCTAAGCTAAGAATATATGATGCCCTTGTCTTACCCAAAGAGATGAGGGAATCATTAATCAAGGCTCTCCTTGATCCTGAGATATGCTTAGCTTACCGCCATTGGAGTGAGGAACATTATAGAAGCGTGGATGACTTACATAGATGAAGACCTTCTTCTAGGGGACATGGAGCACAACCGTCCCCTCTACATTACACTTGACATGGGCAGATTTAGACTTGCCAGAGTTCTCATTGATCTAGGTGCATCGGTGAACATTATGAGTCTAAGGACCCTTGCCTATTTGAGAATCAACATCTCCACACTTTGAAGAGATCAGATGATGTTGAGAGGATTCAATGAACAAGGTAAGAGGGCTTTAGGTTCCATAGTGTTACCTTTGGAGATAGGTGACTGGAAGACTGAAGCCAAGTTTATATCATTGATTCAAATACTTAATTCACCACTTTGTTCGGTAGGCTTTGGATACATTAGAATAAGATAATTCCATCTTCCCTCCATTAGTGCATCAAGGTGAGGGAGGATGGGATTGAGTACTATGTTAAAGGAGATGAAAAGCCATTTTCAATTAGAGAAGTTGAGATATATCAGGATGCGACCTACTATCTTCCTAAAAATACCCTTTCTTATGAACTTGGACAAAATTCAAAGAAGAAAAGGCAAAAGAAAGGAAAAATGAAAATCCAAGTGAACAAGAAAGGGAAATTGAAGAAGAAATATAGTAACATATTACATTCCTCCCATAGTTCATTCCTTCATATGGACATGTGGGTAGGATGGGTCAACCTCCACTAGGAAGAGGCAGAGGTAGAAGTAGAAGCAGTTCCAGAGGTGGAATACCCCCTGGTTGGCCATCAGCCAATAAGGGCTATGCTCTAGTTCATAGGAGTACCCCTACTATTCACATAGACTTTGAATCCAGTTTGGAGGATGAGCCTAATGTGATTAGCATACCAACCAACCCCTCTCAGTGGGTTTCATTGGAGGTGACACTCGAGCTAGACATTGATGAAGACTGGGCCTCTAGATAAAGCAAAGTATTTGAATAAGATGTATGTAAAACTATCAGGATGTGGTTGGGAACCTTAGCTCTAACCTCACTTTCAACCCAAAAAGTTGATGGTTTAGTAGTTAAAGAAGCCCTAAGTCTTCCAGTGATATGAAGGCAAAGAGATTCTTTTTGGGATCATCCTCCTCAAGTCCTAAAGTTGATTTAGAGCTTGAGGAGAATTCATATAAAGAATTAATGGAATTACCATTTGACTTTTACTCGCCTTGTGTTCATAATCTTATACATAAAGGTTTGGTTCCTCCTACATGGTCCAGGCATAGGTCAGAGTATTTTGAAAAGCTGTGGAACAATACAGGTAGGGAAGAACAATCAAGAGCAAGACTAGAATTAAGTACAATGGGTCCAGTCGATGACAATGATTACTGCTTAGTTGTTATAAATCATTTAGAGTCTGATAGGTTCTTTTTACACAACATCAACTGTTATGAGAATGTGTGTTTAAAACTTCAAATGATTCAGATGACCTTCAAATCAAGGATGCACCTCTAGAATTTGAAGATGAGATCCATTCAACAATTGACAAACTTAAAGAAATCAACCTCGGGGTAAAAGAAAATCCATGCCCAACATACATCAGTTTGTTGCTGAATGAAGAAGAAATCGATGACTTAGTTAGGCTATTGACTAAGTTTAAGGACTACTTTACATAGAGTTATGAAGAGATGTCTGGATTATCTCCTGAGGTAGCAATCCACAAACTAATAATAGATCTTAACGCTAACTCTATCAAGCAAGCTCCTAGATGCATACGATTAGAAAATGAACAATAGGTCATTTCTGAAGTCAAGAAATGTATCGATGCTGGCTTCATCAGAGAAGAAAAATACCATACATGGTTAGCTAATGTTATCCAATGAAGAAGAAGAATAGAAAAATTCTCATATGCATCAATTTCAGGGACATAAACAAAGCATGCCCTAAGGATGAGTTTCCTCTTCCTATACCAGAATTAATGGTGGACATCACCTCATCTCATGTAGTATTGTTCTTCATGGATGGGTCATCTAGCTATAACCAAATCAAGATGGTCCCCAAGGATGAAAGAAACATTACTTTTCAAACCCTGATCAAAATTTATTATTATAGGATCATGCCTTTCGACATTAAAAATATTGGTGCTATGTACCAATGAGCCATGACTCAGATCTTCAATGAACTCATCCATCATCAGGTTGAGTGCTACGTTGATGATCTAGTAGTCAAGAATAGAGAAAAGGAAGACCATCTCTTTGACTTGAGAGTAGTTTTCAAACAGTTAAGATAATATAACCTCAAAATGAATCCTCTGAAGAGTGCATTCGGAGTAGCTTTAGGAAATTCCTTGGATTTGTTGTCCGACACTTAGGAATAGAAATGGATCTAGAAAAGATTAAAGCTATCTTAGAAATGCCACCTCTTAAGAGTTTAACTCAATTCAGATCTTTTCAAGGATAGTTGATGTATCCAAGATGCTTTATTTCTAACTTATCAGGGAGATGGAAGCCATTCTCAACACTTGTTAACAAGGATGCTAAGTTCAAGTGGGATGACAAGTGTAAGTATGCCTTTGAAGATATCAAGCAGTATTTGGTGAAGCCGCTCTAGTTTATCCCAGGTAGCCACTCATCCTCTATACTAGATGCTTGGATGACTCTCGACTCGCTGGCCCAAGCCAATGACCAAGGGAAGGAGAGTTCCCTCTACTACCTCAACCATTATTTGATTCCTGCTGAAGTGAACTACCCACCTATTGAGAAACATTGCCTAGTTTTGATCTTTGCATCCCAAAAGCTATGACACTATACTTTCTCATAAGGTGAACTTGATTTCTAGAACCAATCCACTGCATTATCTCATGACACAGCCAATGCTATCCAGACATTTGACACGATGGTCCTTAATCCCCTCATAGTTTGTTATCACTTTGTACCCCTCCGTGTGAGAAAAGGACAAGCACTAGTAGATTTCTTGGTAGCACACCCACTTCCTACTGATTCTCCGCTTAGTGAAGATCTCCTTGATGAACAAATCATGAACTTATGGGAGGTTGACAACCGCCGATGGGAGATGCATTTTGATGGTGCAACTTCTTCTCATAAAGGGGAAGCACCACAATCTACTCTTCCAGGAAAGGCAGAGGTAAGAATAGTTCTCCTGACTCTAGACCGTGATGTGATTAGATTCTCATACTATCTTTCTAACCCCTACACCAACAATGAAGTAGAGTATGAGGCTTTGATTGTCATTATGAAGTTAGCTATCATAATCAGTGTCAAGTGCATCAACATCTTTGGAGATTCTCAGTTGGTCATCAATCAGATTGCTGGGTTCTACAAGGTTCTCAAACCCGAGCTTATTATTACCATGAGTATACCATGAAGCTATTGGCCCAAATACCTGAAGTCACCATCTACAAGGTTCCACGGAGAATGCGATAGATGCTTTTTAAACTTGCTGACAATTGGAAGATGAGTCCATTCCAATAAGGGTCTAAAATAGATAAGTCTTATCCCTTATTGATGCTGAACTCATAAAGAGACTTTCTCTTGAAGAGGAGGTTATCGTTGCTTATAAGGATTAGGCACTGGATTAGAGGCAATCATTCATAGGCTATTTAAACACTGCAAACTACCTCAAGAATAGTCATAAGCCCATCAGGTGAAATAAAGAGCTCTCTCCTATGCTCTCATTGATGGCACCCTATACCGACGATCCTTTGACCAAATGTGGTTACATTATTTAAATAGATAGGAAGCCCATGGCATTATAACTAAGGTACATTCAGGTCTATGCGGAGCACATCAATCTGGTCCAAAGATGAAGATGAAGATTAAGAGACTAGGATACTACCAACCCTCAATGATTACAGCTGTGTTGATGTTGCTAAGAGATGCCATCATCGTCAGGTACATGGTGTGGTCCTACATCAACCACCTAACATTCTACACCCTACGTTAGCCTCATGGCCATTTGAGTGTTGGGGTGCCGACATTGTGGGTTTGATCGATCCTCTTTCTTCTAAGGGTCATCGATTCATCTTAGCTGCCACTGACTACTTTTCCAAGTGGGCAGAGGCAATCCCACTCAGAGAGATTATAGCTTAACATGTGCTTCAATTTTTCAAGAACCATATCATATATAGGTTTGGGGTGCTTAGATGAATTATATCTGATAATGGTACTACATTCAAAATCATTAAGATCAATAACTTTACTAGAAGACACAATATAGATTGGAGATACTTGACCATCTACTACTCCAGAGCAAATGGCTTAGCAGAAGCATTTAATAAAACTCTCATCCAAATACTAAAAAAGACTTTTGATGACAATAAGTGTGTGGTAAAATTTTCATGTGATATTTCTAAAGAATAAGATATATACTTCCATCTTCACTCTATGCGAGATAAAATGAGGATGGAAATATACATCTCTTCTTTTTATGCATTTTGACACCATGTAGATCTGTAGATGTTCTTATTGAGGGTGATCGGGTACGACATTGAGGAGAAGTGTACTATCTCAAAAGATAGAAGTCACCACCATATAATGGACCTAATCACCTCAACAAGGACTCCTAAGAATAATGGGTCTGGATGTGTACCAAAGATTCTTTTCCTACTTTACATGAAAAGTAAAGCAGGGTTAATTTAAAATCGGGTTCGTTAAGTTCCCTATAGGGGAAAGCCCCCATAGTTGATTACATCCTAAGGAATGAGATCTCTTAGAAATACTGTCGATTAAGGTAAATGATCATTGTCTCCAAAGATTTCAACATGTAGGACTATCAATTGATTAGTTTATTTTAGAAGATCAAATGGGATTGATGAAAGAGAGGGAGTTATTATCGAAGCCAAAGGAAGATAAGTAGGAGATGCCCATGATGCTAGGAAAGCTAGCGATCATGTCAAACTATCTCATGTTTGGGCTTCATTTTTGAAATTAATTTAATTTGTTTGAGTTGAGTTTTTCATTAGAAATTTAGGGCTTATGATTCCATAACACAAGATTATAAAAATACCTAAGAGGTGAGGATTTATGCTTATGGCCCACAATGGGGAGAAGCCCCTAATCTAAATGGGAGCTTTGGGGCCAAAAGCACAACCTAATTCTAAGGAGAAAATGGGTATTTGATTTGCCTCCACAAGAGAGGACAAATCACTGACTGTTTGGACTTACAACTGCCTGGGGGTGACCGCCAACTAACTCCTCCTATGATTTTGAATGCATGTAAGCAAGTCATATGCTTATGCAAGATAGCTAGGTTGTTATTTATTTATAAAGAGACAAAGTCCTTAAACTCACTCCCTAAAAAGACTAGATCATTTAAGGACATACTTCAAATGACCAAAATCTAATGCAATTCAAATTTCATTTTATTTTTATTTTTTGGACAATTATTTTGACTCGGGCTAATAGGATTCATATGCCTAACGCATGAGAAATAAAGTTATTGACCAAAATCAGCGAGAAGAGAGGAGGTGTGTTTCCACCATGGCTCTCAAAGGTTAAGCTAAGTTTCTCTAGCAAAGGTGGAAGCCCTCTAATCAAGAGTAAAATAAGATGCCATTGTGCATAATATTGTAAAAGAAATACTAATCCAGCTAAGAGCTTGCTAATCCTTTTATCTTGATTTTAAACCTAAGCTTTAGGTGAGGTTATGAGTTCTTTAATTTAGTTTTGAGTTATTAAGTTGGGTAAAAGATTTATTTTTCCCTAGAAGCCTAATCCACATCCAGGTCATTCATAAAGAAAAGAAGAAACTAGGAAAAATATGCCACTTAATGAAAAATCTAAACAAATCATCAATCAATTTATAAAGCTAATCGCAAAAATAATAAAAGGCCGTTGTGGTTGGGCACCACCGCATAAATCCAAAAATAATAAATTGGGTAGCCGAGCTCTACCTTATACAACCTGGATTACAAATGAATTAAATTACAATTAAGCAAGGAATTCATTATAATGGGGGTCTTTAAGCTTCATTTCTTCACTCTTCATTTCTTCTTTCTTCTTCTTTCTTCTTTGTTCTGTGGTTCATTATTTTGGTTCATTCTTTTGGATGGTTGGAAGGTAGATGCTCCAAGGCTTCACATGGTGCATAAGATAGGATCTTATGACTAGTGCTCATCCTAATTCCCATAACAATCATTCCAAAATCCTAATTTCATAAATTTACATGAAAAAGAAAAGAATGAAAATCTAACTAACACCTACAAAATAGAGATTAGCTAAAACAAACCACATAAATCCCAAGCATGTATATTGGACTTATCACCCCACACATGAGTGACTAAGTCCACCTGGCCTATTGGATTATGCTTAGGGGTATAAGCACCTATAAGCAAATGTATTTATATTTTTATTTATTACAACGCCCCTTAAGCACAACCCCCTATAGAAAAAAATGATTAGACTAAGAATGTCCTACCATTCATTCTACAAGCATACATCTTAACATCCAGTCTAAAATATATATCATAAAATAAAACAAACATCAAACCATGCACCACCCTAACCTAAAGCTAGAAGTGGTGACTTAGGCTAATGTGTGTGCTTTGAAGGTTTGTGTGGTATGCTTAGCTATGGCTTTAAGTTGGAATTTTCTAAGTGTAAAACATGTTCAACTTAGAGAAGGGTTTCATTTAAGTTGTTTAATTATTTTGGATTGATTTTATTTCATGTATTGATTTGGTTCAAATGATTCCTACAATTAATTACTAAGTTATAAAGAGAGAGAAAGAGAAGAGAACTTTTTTTCCTTCCCTAACCTAAGTAATTTCTAAAGTAGGTTCACATTTTAGTTTTGTTTAGTGAATATTTTGATTAAGTATTTTAATTAATCCTAAGTTTAGATGAACTCCAAGCAAACCTATTCAAAAAGAAAGGCATTTTAAGATTAAATAAAATGAACAAAATTCACAAAACATACATCACTTCTTTTCTTTCCCAACATGTATAACATGCATATGAATGAGTCCTAAGAATATCTATACATACAAATGAGAATATTTAACACACTTGGTGATGCATGCTAAGTAATTTATTTAAGAAAATTTGGAAGTTTACTATGCATAATTTTTCTTAAGTAGAAAAGGGTTTCTTTATCCAATTTTTTACATGAAGCATACACCATTGTTAACCAGAGGTGTAAGATACAAGACCTACTTAGGGATACTTAAAGCCTCACAATCCAGCTAATATACAACTTTCCTTAAATACAAACATGTGTATAAAAGAAATAAATTGGAAAGAAATAATGAAAAAGTTGTATTAATTGATTCATTTTGTTTATACAATTTATGTGTGCAAGCATAGGTAACCCTTCTTAAATGATAGCATAGGAATGAATGGGATGTGAAATTTGGCAAATGTTTGGTTCTTTCCAAACAAACCATACATCTTACCAATTCCTATTCAAAACTATACCAACATAAAAGAGAAGGGAAACCTATACTAAGCACACCCTTATATCTTACTCACATGCAAGCTTATAATTAAAATATAAGTAGCACACTTTCAGATTTGATAATTGATTGACATGTTTTGAAAATAATTTGAATTTAGTAGTGATAATAGCCACTCACATTTCTACTTTAGCTAACACATACAAATTTGACATAAAGTAAACAATTTTATTTTTAAATTTGAATTTAAAAAATATGGATGCATGAAACCACATGACATACAAATTTAAAATGTTGGGGAAAGAATCAAAGCAATGAAAGCATGTAAACACATTCACTTTAATTAAATCCTAAAGACATTCTTATGGAATAAGAAGGCTTAGAATAAATTGAAGTTACTTCAATGTGAGTTTTGTTTGATCTTAAGTTTGATTTAATTTTGAAAATATGAGTTGAAGTTTGCTAATCCTTACCCATTCCCATATGTGTTTGATATTTTTATTTAATTTTTAGATGATTATATTCTTTTTTATATATTAATTAGTTTAAGGTCTGAATTAAGTAAGGTAATAAACCCTTACCTACGTCATGTTAGCATAGTTAACTAAGTAATTATGAGCCAATGAGATGACATAAAAACTCACAAGGAATTTAAACTTACAATGCACCTAAGAAGAATAGGGCCGGATGCAATTTGGATCATGATTAATGGTTAATTAAGCAATGGGGTTTAGCTTAAGTAATTTCAAAAATACCCATTCAAACATATGAATTGGGTTTTGATTTTCTAATTGCTTATTAAGCATCTAAGCATCTAATTAATTAAGTTATGGAAGGTTTAGAATTTAGAAATTAATTAAGGTGATAATTAATGAATTAGCCCTTAATTAAGAGAAGATTAAGGAAAGAAAAATGGGATTTAGGGAATAGCTTAGGGGAAATACCCCAAAATTATTCCCCAATTCTCTTATTCACTGAATCTAACCTTAATCAACCTTAATAATGAATTAAAACACTAATCCAAACCTTAATTATCCTTAATTATATAAGGAGGGTAATTAAGAACCACATTTTTAATTTTCCCAATTAAGCAAATAAATAAAGAAAATTAGAGGGTGCAGAGGTCATCCCCTAAAACACATGAAATTTGGGATTAACTAAAGGATTAATAAGAAGTAATTAGCAAAATGATATTTTCAATCAAACCTAAAATCAGAGAAAAGGATAATTCAAAATCCATTGAAATTATTTTTAAAATATAATAGGTTGAATTATCTTTCCATTGAATTTTACCTCATATTATTTTGATTTTATTGAGAGAGATATGAATTTTTGAAGATCAGGAGATTAATTAACATTAATTAAATCCCTTAACTAATCCCCCAACTCATAGCGTGACACGTGGCAGCAACAGTCAGCACACTTTAGATGCGAGACACCATGAGCTATCCACTTAAGTGTCAAATCTAGATGCGACGTGCTTTTGATCTTGCTCATTCGATGATCAAACAACCAAAGATCATCTTATGGTTTTAAAAGGGATAAAATATTTCTAAAATGTGGGATTAATCTTGGTCGTCCATCCAAAATGTGCGGATGGATGGCTAAGATCTCCCCAGTTCTTCCCTTAGGCTCAATCGCCCATGATCTAAGGAAGATCGAGCTCGTGATTGAATGATTGTTCACACCATCTAAAGCTAATGAGAAGCCTATCCAACGGTGGATTTCTTATGACATGAAAATTGCTTTCACAAAAGACCAACACCCCTAAGCTAGTGGAAAATTCCATACCTAGCGATCCAGCACTCGAGGTCAATGAGGTAGCTTTTTCTAGTGGAGATGAACCCCTTTTGAAATTTTCATGCCTTGGGTTTGAGTGGATTTCCCTATGGACCAACACCACTTGATCTCCTCTGTGGCTTTGATCCAATTGAGAGTCTCCTTGCTTTGGGAACTCAAACGGGAGCTTGGGTACACTTGAATTGATCCTCTGAGGGAGTGTACAAGAGGAATTGGAATGGATTTGAGTATAGAGAAAGTTGAGGATTGAAGTGAGCTCCCCTCTTTTTCAATGGAGAAAATTGAGAAATTCCCTTTTCAAATCCCTCCTAAAAAGCTTAGGATGGCTCTCTGATCTTTCTTAACACTCACTAGGCTTGAATCGAATGTGCGAATTATCATTTCAAATTGAATTAGGGGAGTATATCTCCCCCTATGGTAATCGGACGATCGACACCTCCTTTACTATTTTGATCTAATTGACCATATTGAGGGGTTGTTTGATCTATTTAGAGTTGGCATATGGTTGGTTTGAGGTCTTGAGTGGATTGCCAACCTTCCAAGTGCATCAAATTGAGTGGAAGGAGGATTTTGAATTGGCCAAATTGAGCAAGGGGGCTGGGTTTGGCCTTGGGTCCATTTGGGCTAACCCAAACCCATTGGGTTGGGTGAACCACTCTCCATTGGGTCCACTTGAGCTATTAGGAAGGCATTAAGTTGATATGAAGAGGGTATGACCAAATTACCCATGGATTTGGCCAAAATTTGTTCTATGGACTAGGGGTAAAATGGTCATTTGGTTGATTTTTTAATTTGGATATGCTTGGTATGTGGAGAAACTAGGTTTGACTAAGTTTCATGAGATTTGGAATTCATTTGATAATATTTGGCTCGTGTTGACCCATTTAGGTCAAAATGGGTCAACTTGGGTAAAGTTGACCAATTGGTCAAATTGGGTCAAACCAAAGTTGGGTCAAGTTCATATGACCATTTGAAATGTTTTCGTAGCTTTGGTTTGGTTCAATTTGGATTAGTTTTGAAATTAGCTCATATGACTTCATTTAGGTCAAATGGGTCAAGTTGACCAATTTGACCCATTTGACCTATTTGAGCTAGGTCACGGGTAGGCTTAGGTTCTGTTGGTCATATGGAGTGGATTGGTGTCTTTGTTTCTAATCAATTTTGGTTATGTTCAAATTTAGCTCAACATGACCCCTTTAGGTCAAGTTGGGTCTAAGGTCAATTGGGCTAGGTTGGGTCTAGTTGGCCAATTAAAGTTTTGGTCAAGTTCAACAAGTGATTTGAAATGAACTTGACACATTGGTTTCAATTAATTTGGCTTAGATCAAGTTTTGACACATTTTGACTTTTTAGGTCAAGTCGGGTCAACTTAGGTCAAGTTGCCAATTGGGCTAGGATAAGCTTAAATGTTGGCTTGGTCAAGTTCAAACATAGGTCATGAATGAACTTAGATCAATGATTTCAATCAATTTGGCCTATGGTGGAGTTTGGCTATGTTAGGTTTCATTTTGGGCTAAGTGTTGACTTGGTCAACCCTTAGGTTTGACTTTATTTGACCCAATTTGATTGATTGATCATCCCATAATGATTTTTGATCATGATGAGAGGTATAGGTGAGTTTGATTCAATCCAATTTGGTTAGGATTAGAATTTGGTTCATAAGGGTACTTTAGGTCGGGTCAAGTGAGCCTAAGTCAAATGGCTTGGTCAAAGCTTGATTTGAGTTTGATTGAACTTGTATATAGACTTATGATTGAAATATAAATCCATTTGCAAGTGGTTTGAAGTCAACTGGGTTTTGATCCATTTGACAATTTCATATTCAAAAGAAGAATATGAAAGGATTTAGGGTTTGATTTTTGAATTGGATTTTGATTTAGTGATTGAATTTTGTATTTATATTTGGACTCATGATTGTAGGGTTGATTGATTCATGTAGGAAAATCAAGAGTTTGGCTTGATTTGAAGTTGATTGGGCTAAGTTCAAGATTTTGACTTGAAAGGCTTAGGTTGAATCTTGAGTGGATTTGAGTTTGATTTTTGGAATTGGTTTTGATTATTTGAATTTATATTTCATTTGTATATGTGAATATAAATGAGAATATAAATGGATCATGAGAAAATTCCAAGGACTTGAAGTGATTTGATCATGGTTTAGGCGAAGTCTATTAAAAGGGAATTTTAAGGACTTAGAAAATTTTGGTGTAGGAATTTGAATTTTTGAATTTGGTTTGATTGATTTATATTTATATTTCATTTATATATGTGAATATAAATAAGAATATAAATGAGTTTTGAAAGAATATCATGAATTTGAATTGATTTGGTCTTGATTTTGGCTAAGTCTTTTAAGGAAAATTCAAGGACTTATGAAGAATTTTAGATTTGAAATTTAATTTTTGGATTTGATTTGATTGATTTATATTTATATTTCATTTATATATGTGAATATAAATGAGAATATAATTGAGTTTTTAGAAAATCCCGTGAGTTTGAATTGATTTGAACATGACTTATGCTAAGTCCTTTAAGGAAAATTCAAAGGACTTAGAAACATTTCATGAATTGATTCTAAATTTTGAGTTTAGTTTAGTTGGTTTGAATTTATATCTCATTTATAGATGTGAATATAAATGAGAATATAAATGAGAATATAAATGAATTATGAGAAAATCTTAAAGATTTGAATTGGTTTAGATCATGATTTAGGCTAAGTCCTTAAAGGCAAATTTAATGACTTAAGAATTTCATTCATGGGTTTCAATCATGAGTTTCAATTATGGATTTTAATCACATGAAGTTGATTTAAATTTGGAGAAAATCAATTGGAATTGATTTGGAGTTTGACTTGAATGAAGGAAGGTGAGGAATGGTTCAAGCTAAGGGTAGGCAAATTTCCTAACACCCCTAAGGCATGACCTATTCTTATGGCCAACTCTTCTAAGTCTCTAGGGCTAGGTTGAGTGTCCACCTAATCATTAGATGTCTCTTAAGATTAAGGAACTCTTAAAGTCTAAGAAAACTTCTATGCCTAAGATGGTGGGGTTGAGAGCTCATTATAAAAATGAGGTCAACAAAGTGGTAGTGGAATGAGCTGTTGGTTGAAGCCGTGTGGGCATACGACACCACATACCGAACTCCAACTACTATACCCCATTTTCCTTAGTGTATGGGTATGAATTCGTTCTACCTTTAGAAGTTCAACTCCCATCACTAAGGATGGAATTGGGTAACAAAATCACTACAGAGCAGAATGCAAAGTTGCAGTTAGAAGAGCTCGAAGGTTTGGAGGAGAGTCGCCTACCGGCGTGCTAGAACCTCGAGTTGTACAAGGCCAAAATCATTCAAGCTCACAATAAGCTGGTCTGCCCTAGGTCTTCCCGAGTAGGAGAACTTGTATTAGTCTTAAGAAGACCAATTGTTTCCCTTTGAAAGATGGGAGGCAAGTTTGAACCCACTTGGGAAGGCTTCTATGTCATAGAGAAGACCTACCAAGAAAGATCTTATCAGTGATTGTAAAGGAGAACAACCGATGCTTCCAATTAATGGGCTCTATTTGAAGAAATATTATCCATAAAAAATCATGTTCAAAAATAATTCTATCAACCAACAAAAATTTGATTCCATTTCATTAAAATCTTCTCTTCTGCGAAGCGTTGTTTACTTATCTTGCAAATCTGCCATGGCGTGTTTAGGGTGGGTGTAAGAGTCCCCCAGTGGCATCCTATCCCTCTTTCATAAAGTAATTACAAATAAAATCAAACAAATTAATCGATGTTATTAAAATAGGTGTAAGAGAACCCAAGAGGCGTCCTATTCTCTTTAACATAAGCACAAAAATAAACACATATCTTTTGTCTGGGGTACTTTGATGTGGGAGTGAGCCCCCTATAGCACTCACTCATTAGCTGCTCTAGGTCGGGTTTACATACTACCTTGCTAGTATGTCACCCAAGTGATAACTTGTTCGGAAGATGTGAGTCCTGTGCATTCTTCCTAACTTGACCATTGTAAATCAACGAGCGCCTTATTAGTATGGTAGAATTTACTGCTTAGCCAATAAGCCACCTCATATTGATTTTGTTTAAGAAGATGTGAGGCCCCGAGCTTTCTTCTTGAATTAATCATCATGTTAACTAGGTTGAGTATTTTAGAATAAGTTCTCCAGAGTCTCCTTTCCTCTTGACTACATTTGAGTTAATATAAGTCCTCTAGCGGCATTCACTTAGTAGTCGTCTTAGGTCGGATGACACCTATCGAGCCAAAGATAGACTATCCCAAAGAATCGCCCACTATGAGGATGTGAGTCCCCAGCTTTCTTCCTACCGATTTAAACCGACGGCATCGTAGGTTGGTTCATAATCGATAGCACTCACCCTGGATACACCACTCTTGGCATATGTGAGTCCCCGAGCCTTCTCCTTGAGTTGGTCACCGAACCTATTTGATATATGATTAACCATGTCATCTTCTCCTGGGTTTTGGATTAATCCCTTAATGACCCCTCTCTTTATGGCCACTCTATTTGGATCACATCCTTTGCGACCCATTTAAACATTACCTAGGTTACTTTTAGATTGGATAGTCCCCCTTTCCAAGTAGCCACCCCTATGGTTGGAGAATTTATTCAGTGGATGCACATATTCTCCCTTAATTCAGTAAATCTGAGATAGGTCTAGGCTAATATAAGCTCCTTCTCAATTTGATCCCTCGCAAACCAATAGGGTCCACAATAAATAAACTAAATAAAATAAATAAATAAATTCTCTTGTGGATTAGGAATTCAAGCCCCCAAAGGGCCCCTTTTCCCAAGTAGACATCCTATCTTTAGGGTAGTGTCAATAAAACTCCCTATAGGAATTACTCGACTACCTGAGTTAAGATAAATCCTTGGGTCGGTACTCACTCCTTAATCACCTTTAGGTCATGTTCAATATGCTTTGCCACAAGCAAGTTACCCTAGTCGTCATTCTGCTTTGGAAGGTGAAAGACTATGATGCATTATTTCTAGCATGATTGTCCCAAATCGACAGGCAGCCTTAGGTTGGGTTTCAATTTGTTGCCCAAAGTAACCGATCACCCCAATGGTCTTTTATAGTAGAAGATATAAGTCCTTGATCTTTCTTCCCTTAAATTGATCATTACCAACCAAAAGGCACTCCTTTGGCCAGATAGTTATCTCATCGGCCAAGAAACTAATCCCTTTGGTTCAGTAAATCTGAGATAGATCTAGGCTAATATAAGTTCCTTCTTAGTGTGATCCATCACAAACTAATAGAATCCATTAAAACAAATTAAAAATAAAATTAAACTTTGACTGTCTTTGAGCTGATTTAAGTCCCCCAGCAGCATTCACTCAATTGTCAGCCCTAGGTCGGGTTTGATTTATTGCCCAAAGAAATTGATCACCTTAGTGGTTTCTTGTTTCTATAAGATGTGAGTCCCCATACTTTATTCTTAAGACTTGGTCATTACAAACTGAAAGGGATCCCCTTGGTTGGATAGTCCTACCTTGTGGTTGGTAGACTATTCCTTTTGGATTGGTAAGTCTAAGTTAGGTCTAGGCCTCTACTCCGTGTTGTCCATCACAAACTGATGGGACCCATCAAAATAAATCTAAAAATGAAATTAATATTAACTATCTTTAAGTTGATCTATGTCCCCCAATGACATTCACTCAATAGCAGCTCTAGGTCAAGTTCGATTCATTGCTTTGCCAATGGGTCACCCCAACAACTGGTCTCTACTTTAGAAGATGTAAGTCTACTATTCTTTCTTCCTAGTAAAATTATTGCACATTGAAAGACATCCCTTTGGTTGAATAGTCCTACCTTATGGTTGGTAGACTACTCCTTTGATTGGTAAATTTGAGTTAGGCCTAGGCCTCCATGGCTCCTACTCAGTATGATCCATCACAAATTAATAGGGTTCATTTCAAAATCCAATAGATTGAAACAAATTCAACCTTCCTCCCTCAGCAGAGTGAAATAAAAAAAATAAAAAAAATAAATCAATCCAAACCCAATCTTTTGCTTCTCCTCAGTGAGATGCAAATCTTTCTAGCACCTCAGCGGACTCAAAATTCTAATCCCTCAGCGGATTTCACAACCCCTCCCTTGTGGATGACTTGAACTTGCCTCCCTAGTGGAGAGTTCACTATTCCATCCCTGGTGGAGTCAAAATAAACACAATTAAATAAACAACAAATTGACTCAAATTCAACCTTCTTCCCTAACGGAACTTAATTAAACAAATCAAATTTCTCCCCAGTGAGACTCAAATTAAATCAAACCTCTCATCCCATTATGGATGACTTGAACCTACTTCCCTAGAGGAAGGTTCAAATACTTCATCCCTAGTGGATTCCTCGTTTCCTCTCTTATGTCCTTGGCATAAGTAGAGTCACATTGCACTAAGCTTTGGATTCTTTAGACACCTTAGGTTAGGAGTAGACCGTTTCTGTTAGTGCTTGTGATCAGTGTTGTTGACCGTTTCGGTCAATACCAATACGTACGGTGTTCCTTGTCAGTCACACCACACCTTTTGGGCACTCTTTGTTAGCCTCATTTTTAGGATGAGCTCTCAACCCCTCCATCTTGGACATAGCACTCCTCTTATACTTTAAGAGATCCTTAGTCTTAAGACACATCTAGTGAATATGTGTACACTAGCCCTAGAAACTTAGAAGAGTTAGCCATAGGAATAGGTCATGCCTTAGGGGTGTTAGAAAAATTTTCCTACCCTATAGCTTGAATCAAAATCATACTTCCTTCCTTCAAGTTAAACATCAATCAATTCTAACTTAATTGATTTTCTCCAAACTAAAATCAATTCCAAATGATTGAAATTTTGAGTTCAAAATATTTTCTAAGTCCTTTGATTCCCTCTTAAGGACTTAGCCTAAATCAAATCTAAATCAATTCAAATTCAAGGAATTTTCTCACAACCCATTTATATTCTCATTTATATTCACATACATAAATGAAATATAAGTTCAAATCAATAAAACTAAATTCCAAATTCAATTCCAAGTTCAAAATATTTTCTTAAGTCCTTTGATTCTCTCTCAAGGACTTAGCCTAAATCAAGTACAAATCACTTCAAATTCATAAAATTTTCTCATAACCCATTTATATTTTTATTTATATTCACATATATAAATGAAATATAAATTCAAACAGCCAAAACCAACTCCAAAAATAAAATTCAAATTCAATCAAAATCTAACCTAAGCCTTTCAAGTCAAAATCTTGAACTTAGCCAAATCAATTTCAAATCAAGCCAAACTCTTAATTTTTCTTCATGATTCAATCAATTCTTCAATCATTAATCCAAATATAAACACAAACTTCAATCACCAAACCAAACTCAATTCAAAAATCAACCCTAAGTCAAACTCATGTTCACCCTTTTGAACTTGTCAAATGAATCAAAACCCATTTGACTTCAAATCACTTGCAAATGTATTTATATTTCAATCATGAGTCCATATGTGAGTTCAATCAAACACAAATCAAGCTTTGACCAAGCCAATTGACCTACTTAGGCTCACTTGACCCAAAGTGACCTAAAGTACCCTTTATGAACTAAATTCTAATCCTAACCAAATTGGATTGAACTAAACCCACCTAAGCTTGTCAAACATGATCAACAATTATCATAAGAAGGTAAATCACTCAAATTGGGTCAAACCAAGTCAAACATAATGGTTGACCAAGTCAACACTTAGCCAAAATTCATCATAGGCCAAATTGATTAAAACCATTAATCAAAACTCATTCATGGTTTATGTTTGAACTTGACCAAGTCAACATTTGAGCCATATCTAGCCCAACTGGCCACTTGACCCAAGTTGACCCAACTTGACCTAAAAAGTCAAAATGTGTCAAAACTTGATCTAAGCCAAATTGATTGAAACCAATGGGTCAAGTTCATTCTAAAATGATTGTTGAACTTGACCAAAGCCTCAATTGGCCAATTGGACCTAACCTAGCCCAATTGACCATGAACCCAACTTGACCTAAAAGGTTAAATTGAGCCAAACTCAAATATAAACTAAATTGATTGGAAATAAAGATACCAATCCATTTCAAATGACCAACCAAACATGAAACAACCCATGACCTAACCAAATAGGTCAAATGGGTCAATTTGGTCAACTTGACCCATTTGACCTAAATGAACTCAATTGAACCAAAACCAAATATAAACCAAATTGAATCAAACCAAAGCCACAAAAACATTTCAAATGGTCATATGAACTTGACCCAACCCTTGGTTTGACCCAATTTGACCAATTGGTCAACTCGACCCAAGTTGACCCATTTTGACCTAAATGGGTCAACATGAGCCAAATCATATCAAACTAACTCCAAATTTAATGAAACTTGACCTAACCCACTTTTCAATCATTCATTCAGGTATCTGCCCAAATATAAATGAAACCTATAATCTACAAATCAAATCAAAGCCAACCTAAGTCAAACCCAACCTAGCCCTTTTGACTTGAAAATTTCAAATGAGCCAAAATCCCTTAGAATCCAAGTTGATTGGCGTTGAGTTTATATTTCAATCCAGGGCTCATATATAAGTTCAACTAAACTTGAATCAAACCAAAACCAAACCAATTGACCCACTTAGGTCCACTAGACCCAAAGTAACCTAAAGGATCCATTTGAGCCTACTTCCAATCCAACCAAAATTGGATAAAACCAACTCAAGAAAATCTTCCACCATGATTATTGATCACCCTAGGATGATCAATTATAATCAATTAGGTCAAACTAAGTCAACTTAGTCATTTGACCAAGTCTGCCCTTAGCCCAAATGAACAAAAACTAGCCAAAAATCATCCTACATCAAATTGGTTGAAACCAATGATTTAAATCAACCCAAAATCAATATTTAAATATGACTTCACCATCAATTGAGCCAAACCAAGCCCAATTGGCCATTCGATCCAAGTTGAACCAAATTGGCCTAAAGGACCAAATTAGGTCAAATCATAATCTAACCCAAATTGATTACAACCAATGAATTAAGTTCATTCCAAATTGATTGTTGAACTTAACGAAAGCCATAATTAGACCAAATTTGATCAATCGAGCCCAATTGAGCCATTTAGCCCAAATTGGCCTAAAGGATCAATTTGGACTAAATCCAAATTAAATCCAAATTAATTTGAACTAAAGACCACATTCATCTTCAATTAGCCAATTAAATATGAATCACCCCATAAGCCAAGCCAATTTGGACAATTTTGGACAAATTGGTCCACTTGACCCATTTGATCCATTTGATTCCAAATGAGCCAAAATTATTTCTAAGCCAAATTAAATCAAATTGATTATACCAGAACTCTTCAAATTATTTTTTGAACCTAACCAAATCCTTGGACCTAATTTGATCAATCGATCAACTTAACCTGATATGACCCAACGTGACCCATATGACCCAAATTGTGCCAAATCCCTTGAAACCAAGCCATGAGCCATTGAGGGCTGTTCAAACCAGACCCAAACCCATTTGGGATCAGCCCAAGATCAACCCAACCTAGTTAAATCCCTCATGGATACTCTCCCACATAGGATTCCACCCAACCTCATTTAATTCTCCCCATCACATGCATTTAAGTCTTCCCTAACATTTGCATTCAATGGAGCTAATCATATGGCAGCAAGAGAGGAATTTGAAGCAAAAATCTAAAGTCCTCAATCAATCCATCATCCATCCCAACCACCCCAAGCAAAATGACAATACTTTGGAGCCAAAATTTAATAAAGAGAGGATTTTTGTTCACTATTAAAGGAGGGAGAAATGAGGCTTCATTCCTCTTTTTCCTACCACTATTTAGCCCCCAAGAGTTCCTCAAAGTAACCAATCACTAGTTCCCTTTGTTGTGTTAAAAACATCAAAACTGGGTGGATTCCAGTGTGGACATGACAAGCACCAAAAAATACATCATTCCGACGTGAAGACGAAGATCCAAGCTCATTTCAAGGCCTCTTCCCCAACTCAACAGCGTGCTCGGGTCATCACTGCCACCAAAAATCATCTCTAGTGAGGTAACTTTAAAAAATTGTAGCCAGCCTTAGTATCCTTCATTTTCGATGATTGTTTGCAATTTTAGGAATTTATCCTACAGATTATGTATTTTATATTTTATATAATCCTAGATAATTTATTGCCACATCACTGCTGCGCGCGGTGCTGACTATGCTAAATAGAAAAATTGATTTTTAAAATTTTAAAAATTACTTAAATCAACTAAAACTTCAAAAATTCATAGAAAATAAAAGTACTTAACAAATATTACAAATAAGGGCTCATTGGATTCGTCTTTCTATGATGAATAAAAAAAAACCCAATATCCCTAAATTTTATTGAATGATTTGAGCTTAATTTAGGTTTTAGTAAAAAAGTTTCATTAATTACTGTAAAAATATAAGTCAAATTGAGTTGAAATTTTCAAGGGTTGAAATTAAAGTCTACGCACATCTATGATAAAAATCTCAAGTAAAAAAGACTTATGTATTGAGAGAAATTAAATTTTGAAGTTTAGATTATCTACTTTAATAAAATAAATCAAATAAAAATCTAAAAATTTACAAAAAAATCTTTAGAATGGCTTAAATCACTTTAGTTTACATCTAAGATCCCAAATAATAATAATAATAATAATAATAATAATAATAATAATAATAATAATAATAATAATACTATGATCTTGAAGCTTAATGAACCTACAATAAATATTTAGGGTTAAAATTTAACAAATTAAGGAATTAATTAAAATGAAATTCATAATAATCTAAATAATAAATTAAAATCAAAAATGAAATAACACTTAAGCAATCATTAATCAAATCTCAAATCAAAAAATATCATATAATCCTTAGAGGAAATTAAATTAAATATAATTAAACCTATTTAAGTTAATAAAACTCAATTAAATGATTAAATCTTAAATCAAACTTTAAATTAAATAAATCTAGGAAACTTTAACATGGGTCAAACTTGTATAACTAAATCTATGCTAAGCATGGAATCTTAATCATATGAAACTCCTTAATGAATATAAATAAACTAAAATTAATTAATTATTAAGTAAAATAAAAAGTTAAATTGATTATGAATCCAATACATCATAATCGCTTAATATTAATCAAACCAAACAAAACCAAATGAAGCAAAAGTGAACGTAATTAATTTAATATCTAAATCAATCCATTTGTAATAAGAGAGTTACTCAACCATTAAATATTTCAACCTAATAACTAAATCAAACATGTTAATGAAATTTAACAAACATAATAAATGAATCAAATAAAATAAAACTCTAATCATAAATAATCAAACTTAATTGAATTAAAATAAATAGGTAACTCACTTAATAACAATAATCCTTTAATTAAATCAAACTTAAGTAAAATACTTAACTAAATTAGATCACTTACATGTGAGAAATTAAGTCATTAATTAAGCAAATCTTAAATTAATCTGATAATTCAAAATTCAATTATCCTTAATCAAGCTTAATTAATTAAATATTTATTTAATGCAAACTTAAATGAATTAATCCATCATTTTAATAACTGAATTGATTTAAAAAAATAACATTAAAATTAATTCTTAAATCAAAATAAATAAAATATTTAATTACTCCACTAATTAATTTAATTACACATCTTAAAATAAACCAATTAAGTTAATTAAAGTAATCACATTAAATTTAAGCTTACTCAAGCATAAATGCAATTAAATACCAATCAAATCCTAAATTAAACATAAATCATTAAGTCAGTAATTACATCATTAATCTAAATAAATATAAAACCAAATTAAAAATTAAATAAATATTCATGTAATAATTAACTTAAACACACTTCTTAATTAAACTATTTCCCTTAAGTTAATCCAATTGAATAAACACCTGATTAATGCAAACTTAATGAATTAATCCATCATCTTAATGAACCGAATTAACTTTTAAATCCAGTTCAAATCAAACACTTAATTAATCTACTAATAAATTTGATCACACATCTTAAATAAGCTAAGTAAGTCAATCAAATTAATCATATTAAACTTAAACATAATCAAACATAAATGTAATTAAATACCAATTAAAACCTAAATTAAACCTAAGTTATTTAATAATTAATTACATCATTAACCTAAATAAATATGAAATCAAATTGAAAATTAAAGTTTATAATTAACATAAATACACTTCTTAATTAAACTAATTACATAGTCACATTAAACCTAAGCAAACCCATTGACTAATAAAGCTAATCAAATTAAATTAAATTTAAAAAGCTCTCATCAATTTAATATGTAATCAAATCAAATTTCATTTAACCTACTTAAATAAGATAAACTAATTAACTATCCACTGTATGAAATCAAAATACAAACCAAACTTTGATAAACATGACAAATGAATGAAATTAAAAATAAAATCCTAATTACAAAGAATCAAACTCAGTTAAAATAAAAATAAAATCTCAATTAATCTGATCCGATCAAATTACAAATAAATGAACATAATCAAATCAAATAAATATAAAATTAAGTCATATAACTATAATAAAAAAGAATTAGATATTAATTTAAAAGGATATTGAATTATCAAGATTTATTTAAACAAAAACATCTAACCTAAAATTAATCAATCAAAAATAAATGAATTTAATCAAACTTAAACTTCATTAGAGATTAAAGATATTGAATTATCAAGATTTAATTAAACAAAAACATCTAATCTAAAATTAAACAATCAAAGAAAAAAACACATGGATTTAAACAAACTCAAACTTCATTAGATATTAAGGATATTGAATTATCAAGATGTAATTAAACTAAAATATCTAATCCAAAATCAATCAATGAAATACTTAAACAAACTCAAATTTTAAATTCTAAATCAAATCAAATAAATCAAATCAAATAAATCAAATCATATGAATTACACAATTCAAATGGGCTAATTAAGATACTTAAGCACCTTAGTTAGATTCTTTAGGAGTTAGGATGTAGAATAGGGTGAGTTCTGTCTACAAATGGAATTCATTCTACTCTTCATCCTTGAAAACTTAAAAATCATTTTAACCAAATAAAAGTGAAATAAAAATGAAAAATAAGTCATTAAATCATTTAAATTGAAATCACCCAAAGGTAAAATTTAAACAAATTTAAACTCCAAATTGAAACTTAAACTAAAGAAGCATAGTAAAGTCTTGCCACACAAGCCTTAAGCACACACATTAGAATACTAACTCACCACTTATAGTGCTAAGTTAGGGCATTATATGTATGATGTTGTGTTTTGTTTTATGATGTAATGTTTTTGAGTAAATGTTAGGGAGTTTGCCTCGTAGACTGGATGGTAGGCCATGATTAGCCTAATCATATTTTCTGCAAGGGGTTGTGCTTAAGGGCCACTGAAATAAAAATATAAATGTATTTTTTGTACAGGTTGCTTAGCCCCTAAGCATAACTCATGTTAGGATAGGTGGGTTTAGTTACCCATGTGTGGGGGTGCTAAGTCCAAATTGTTCATATAACTGCTTCGATTGTATGGTGTGTTTAGCCAACATTTATTTTGAAAGTGTAGCTAGATTTTCTATTTTTTTATAATTTTGTATTAGGAATTAGGATTAGTGTTACGGGATTAGGATGAGCAGTGGCTAGAAGGCTTAGTCCCTGGGGTGCCCTGTGATGCCTTTAGAGCAAATCAAATCAAAAAGAAGAAAATGAGGAAATGAAGAAAAGAAGACCCCTATAGCATATATTATTTTTGTAATATGGGTTGTATAAAGGTAGAGCTCAGCTACCCATCTTTTTTTCTCTTTTTGGGGTGTATAGCGAAACTCTACTGCACTGGCCTTTTATTCTCTTACGGTAGTCTATAAAGTTATTTGATGTTGTGTTTAGATTGCGCACTAGAATTACATGCTTTTCCTAGTTTCTTCATGTTTGATGTTTGAATGTGTGGCTTGGATGCGGTAGGATCTTAGGATGAAATTAATTTTTTTACCCCAATTAATAACTCATAATTAAAATTTTAAAATAACTCATAACCTCACATAAAAAGCTTAGGAATTAAATCGAGATAATAAATTTTTTTGCAACCCCTTAGCTAGATGAATGAATGTATAATATCATGCATGTCATATTCTCCCACTCTTGTTAAGAGGGGGCTTCCATCTGTGCCAGAGAATAAAGGCTTAACCTATAAGAGCCTTTGATAGAAGAACACCCCTTTCTCTCTTGATTTGGCCCATAATCAAGTTCTCATGCATTTAGGCATACAAAATCCCATAACTTGTGTCAAAACAAAGAGTCCAAAAGAATCAAATAAATTTGATAAAATTTGCATTAGATTAAGTCATGAATTCATACCACTCATGCTCTAGTCTTTTAGGGAGTGAGTTTAAGGATTTAGTTTCCTCTCTAAATAAATAACAGCCTAGTCCTCTTGCAATGCTTAAGACTTACGTATATGAATTTAAAGAATAGGAGGAGTTAGCTAGCTGCCACTCTAGGCAGTAATACGTCCAACAATCAGGTGATTTATTCTCTCTTGTGGAGGTAAACCATATACCCATTTTTGGCTTAGATTTAGGATGTGCTTGTAGTTTGTACCAAAGCTCCCTAGCTTAGGATTTGAGGTAGCTATTTCCTTCAGGCTACAAGCATAAATCCTTACCTTTTAAGCATTTCTACAATCTTATGTTATGGGATTATAAGTCTTAGTATTCTTATAAAATGTCAACCCAAACAATTAATTCTCTTCAATTTCAAAAATATAAAGCCCAACCATAGGATAGATTGGATTTCTCACTAGTCTTCCTAGTATCATGAGCATTCCCTACCCATCTCCCTTTGTCTTCCAATAATAAGTCTTCTCCTTGATCTATTCCATTTGATTTTCTAAAACAGCCAATCCTTTGATAGTCTTAACCTTGAAATCTTTGAAGACTCTAATTATCTACTTTAATCGAGAGTATTCTTATGAAATTCTCATTTCTTAGGATGTAATTAAGTATGGGGCTTACCTCCATAGTGAACTTAACAAACTTGACTTAAAATAAACCTGACTTTATTTTTCCATGTAAAGTAGGGGAAAGATCTTTGGTATATTCAAAGACCCATCATGCCTTAGGAGTTCTTATTAGGTGATTAGGTTCATTAAGGATGGTGATTTCTATCTTTTAAGATAGTACATCATTCCTTAATGTCATACCCGATCAATTCAATAAGTACCCCCTAAGATCTATGTGGTGTCCCACATCCTCAAAAATAAACACCTCAGAAGAGTTGCTCCAACTTAGAAAAAGTCTTCACTGAACTATTGGGAAGTTCACCATACCAATCGAAGGCTATGACTGCAAAGCTGCTTACAAAAAGATAGAATAGTAACACATCACTACCACCAGCATTGCAATAACTAGCTTTGAAGTGCTCTATGTTCTACTGTGAGTTCCCGCATCCATTAAAACTCTTGAAAGAAGGTGACACAAAACCCTTAGGATATTGGATGACATTGAATTCCTCTGGATAGTGTCTACCCTTTGGAACTGATGATCCTTCTGGGCTTATGCTAGTGCTTCTCTCATTTGCTACTCAACCATGATTTTAATGTCCTTTTCTTATACGGAGGTACTATCCACTATCTTTCTATACGTGTTACCTTGCTCTATTGGAGGTGAAGTCTTGGCTAAGTCCAAGACATGCAATAACTCAGGCTAACCTATTTCTACAATAGTAGGATGCACTACCGGGGCTTGGTCCTGAAGTGCCAAAACTACTGTCTTCAAGCCTCTTCCTTATCCTATCTATTTGTTTATCCTTTTATTTTAATTATTGAAATAGGTGTTCGATCAAGTAGGCTGTATCATCCTGCTCGGCCACAACACCTTCCAAAGTCTACTGATCACGAAGGAGGAACCCCTGGTGTCTACAATGTGCACTCCTGCTGAATCCTCCAATAGATCACCTTCATTAGGATCAAAATTGACCTTCTCATCCTCTTAATCAAACCAGGCATATCCTAGTATCTCCTTCTTTTCCACTAGATATTCACTACAATGTCATCTAGGGATCGGTCTAACTGAACAGGTATAAAAGATCGAGGCTGACTGGTAGTAGGCTCACTGTCAAGAACATATATACATCTAGCCTCCCCTGTTACTGAAGAACTGATCTTATGAGGACTACGCTCACTAGAGGATAAATGCTCCTGACTGTCACTATATCTAGGTATAGTGATACTCCTAGGATGATCTATGGCCATGGGAGTAACTGAACTGTCTCCTCCTCCCTCTACTGCCACTATCTCTATGCTCTACTGTGGTGGTGGAGGTGATGGCACAACTACAATGAGTCACCATTCCCTCACCACCTGGCGAGGTCCTGAGCTCACCTCACCTCAGTCGTGATGGAATGGGATCTCTTGGTGGTAGTTGGATCACCAATGGGGCTCTCTTCTCCCCAGATGCAGCCTTCATGGCTTTTGATGGAACGGTGGATGATGGAACTTGTACTGGAGCTGGTGGGCGTGGAGTAGAGTGATGTGGTGGAGGTACCACTGACTCTCTTTGGACAGGAGCTCCTCTCCTATGGTGGGTAGTACTTATCAGTAAAATGCTATAAGTAAGATCGGTGTGGATAGCACACCGATCGGGAAAGTCCACGAGGGCTAAGGCCACTGACTTTTGGCATACCTATGTCTCTCCCTACTAGTAATCTATACTAATACCTGGGCCTCCTTGGATCTCTCCTATCTGATGTATCTGCCCACATAGCGAGGGATGACAAAATGTAAATCAATTTGAGCCCCAGACTCTGATTATCTATAAGCTCCACCTACTCAGCACAAAACTGATCTAAGGCCGATATATGACATTTTCTTGTCACTGATAGGAGACAAAAATGAATTGTGGGTGGAGATGAAATTGAGATCCTCCTAATGTCTTCCTCTCCATCAAAACCATAGAGGGGGTGAAACTTGTTCTCTATAATAAGAGGAGACACTATCTTAGTGACTATTCTACTGCAGACTAGGAAACTGCCTCTAGCTCCTTGGCTATGTGGTTATGATGCCGCTTGATCTTGCAAAATTGATTATGGCTCTAAGTTATGCTTGGAGGGGCAACATGAGAACTATACTCAATCTCGTAGGTGGGGGAGGATATCCCTGAAGATAGGGTAGCCTTCCCCTTGGAAGGAGACAACGAGTGGGTGCTAACCCATACTGGGGTAAAAAGGGGAACCACTGAGTGCACTAGCACTAGAACTATTGTGAGAACTGCAACAACCTTCCTCTTCAGTGAGGGAAACTCTAAGTGGATGACATATTAACCTTGATGAACGGCTTCTACCCAGTCACCACACTCTTGTTGACTGTTGTGAGGGTGGTCCCCTCACAAGTGATCCTAGCCCCTCGAAACCTCGGCCAAAATGAATGAGGTGGGTGAAGTCAGACTGTGGGAGTTTGGCCTGATCCAAGGCAAAATCCATCCCAAAAGAAAAAATAAACATGTACTTCTGAGCTTCCATTTATAACTGAACTGAACTAAACTGAATTGACTGAAAATGACTGAAAGTCTGTAATGTTGAAAAATAAACTTGAATTAGAATTCTGCTTTAATTTATTTTTAGAATTTTGAACCCTCACTCAACAATTTGGATATGTTAAGTGGGGCTCTTTAATTTTGGAGAGAGATTTTGAATTGATTGGAAAGAAGATTTTTGAGTTTAGAATCCATTTTCAACAAATTTGTGTATGTTGAAAATGGGTTCAAATATTTTGGAGAGATTGATGCTTCCATAGGTTCATATTTGGATTTGATTGTTTGGGGATCCTTCACTTAACAAATTTGAGTATGTTAAAGTAAAGGGTCTATTGATTTTGTTTGGATTTGTGATTTTGGAAATTTCTTACTTAGTAAATTTGGGTATGCGAAGTAAGGTGTTTGAAAACAATTTTCTTCTTTTGTTTGCTTGTTTTGTGAGTCATGTGTGAATTTGAAAATGGAATCTTTTCTTAGCAAATTTGGGTATGCTAAATGAAGAATCCAAGTATTTTGTTATTTCTAAAAATAGGATATTTACTTAGCAAATTTAGGTATGCAAAAGAAAGGATCCAAATGTGTTTTGTTTTTGATGATTTTGAAAAGAGGATTCTTAGCAAATTTAGGTATGCTAAGGAAATCCAAATGTGTATTGTTTTGCTAATTTTAAAAAGAGGATTCTTTACTTAGAAAATTTAGGTTTGCTAAATAAATGATCATGTGTTTTATTTTGATGATTTTGAAAAGAGGATTCTTAGCAAATTTAGGTATGCTAAAGAAATCCAAATGAGTTTTGTTTTGATTTTTGAAAAGAGGATCCTTTACTTAGCAAATTTAAGTATGCTAAATAAAGGATCCAAATGTTGTTTGATTTTTGATTTTGAAAAGAGGATTTTCATTTAGCAAATTTAGGTATGCTAAATGAAGGATCCAAATGTGTTTCATGTTATGATGTTTTAATTTTTGAAAAGAGGATCTTCACTTTGCAAATTTGGGTATGCTAAATGAAGAATCCAAATGTGTTTTGTGTTTTGATGTTTTAATTATTTTTTTTTTGAAAAGAGGTCTTCACTTAGCAAATTTGGGTATGCTAAATAAAGAATCCAAGTGTGTTTTGATTTTGAAAAGAGGATCTTCACTTAGAAAATTTGGGTATGCTAATTAAAGGGTCCAAATGTATTTCAAATTCTGATTTTCAAAAAGAGGATCTTCATTTAGCAAATTTGGGTATGCTAAATGAAAGATCAAAATGTGTTTTGATTTTTGAGAAGATGATTATTGATTTTGTTCTGAAAATGAAATCTTCATTCAATGAGTATGTTCATTTGTGCTTTTTGAAAATATGCTTTTGGATTATATTTTTGAAAAGATGATTGTTGATTTTATTTTTAAAAATGAAATATTCATTCAATAAATTGAATGAGGTTGTTCATTTGTGCTTTTTGAAAAGAATGATTTTGGATTCTATTTTTGAAAATATGATTGTTCATTTTATTTTAAAAATGAAATCTTCATTCAATAAATTGAATGAGGATGTTCATTTGTGCTTTTTGAAAAGGATGATTTTGGATTCTATTTTTGAAAAGATGATTGTTGATAATGTTTTAAAAAAATAAAATCTTCATTCAATAAATTGAATGAGGGTGTTCATTTGTGATTTTGGAAAATATGATTTTGGATTTTATTTTTGAAAAGATTATTGTTGATTTTATTTTTGAAAATGAAATTTTCATTCAATAAATTGAATGAGGATGTTGATTTGTGCTTTTTGAAAATATGCTTGTTGATTTCATTTTTGAAAAGATGATTGTTGATTTTGATTTTTGAAAATAAAATCTTCATTCAATTAAATTGAACGAGGATGTTCATTTGTACTTTTTGAAAATATGATTGTTGATTTTATTTTTGGAAAGATATTATATATAACAATCATGAAGATTGTTAGATGAAGTTGATTTATTAAAATTTCTGTGCAAAATTTTATTATGTGCATTTTGAAAAAGTCCTTTTTGGAAATTGATGTTATTATAAAGGATTTATTTTTCTTTATTTTTGGAATGAACTTTACCTTACCATAAAAATAGTAAGGGGAAAATCTTTAGTTATTTCTTTTTAATAAAATTTTATTTTCACCTATTGGTAAACCCAATAGAGGTTTTAAGACCTACTGGGAGTGAGGCCCTAAAACCTAAAGGATATTGGCTAGCTTAGCTTAAGGATGAAATAAACTAAGTGCCAACAAAAAAGAAAGATAGTCTCAAACTTATACAAAGTATAAATCTACTATCAATACTTGGAGATAATGATCATTTACCAAAGATGGAGAGAGGAACCATCCCCAGCGAAGTAGCCAGAAAAATCTATGGTAAAAATTCTATTTTCATTTTCCATCTATCTTTTTGAGAAAAAAAAAAGAAGAACAAAAATAACAACTTCTTATGTTAGACACCACGTAGATCCACAGATGTTCTTATTAGAGTAGTCGGGTATGACATTGAGGAATGATATACTATCTAGAGAGATAGAAGTCACCATCCTACAATGGACCTAATCACCTTAATAAGGACTCCTAAGGACTATGGGTCTTCAGATGTACTAGAGATTCTTCCCCTACTTTATATGGAAAAGTAAAGCATGGTTTATTTTAAATTAGGTTAGTTAAATTTCCTATGGAGGCAAGCCCCATAGTTAATTACATCTTAAGGACTGAGATTCCTTAAGAATACTCTTGATTAAGGTAAATGATCATTATCTCCAAAGATTTCAAAGAAAGGACTATCAATCAATTGGTTTATTTTTAGAAGATCAAGCGAGATTGATCAATAGGAGGAGTTATTATTAAAACTAAAGAAAGATAAGTAGGAGATGCTTATGATACTAGGAAGCTTAGCTTCCCAAACTATCCTATGATTATGCTTTATATTTTTGAAATTAAAGTGATTTATTTATTTAATTTGAATTTTTATTAGAAATCTAGGGCTTACAATTCCACAACACAAGATCATTGAAATGCCTAAGAGGTGAGTATTTATGCGTGTAGCCCACAAAGGAAGTAGCAACCTCAGAACCTAAATCTAGGGAGCTTTGGCGAGGGCCAAGGCAAGACCTAAATCTAAGGTGAAAAGGGATTTTTGGTTTACCTTCACAAGAGAAGATAAATCACCCGACTATTTGGACTTACAACTGCCTGGGGGTGGCTGCCAACTAACTTCTCCTATGATTTTAAATACATGTAGGCAAGTCTTATGCTTTTGCAAGATAGCTAAGCTAATATTTATTTAGAAAGACACTAAGTCTTTAAACACACTCCCTAAGAGACTAGATCATGTAGGGCATGATTAATGATTTAAATCTAATACAACTTTTTATTATATTTTATTTTCATTTTTGGACAATTGATTTGATAGAGGCTTTGGGATTCATATGCCTAATGCAAGAGAAATTAGATTATGGGCCAAAATCAGCAAGAAGAAGGTTTGTTTCCACCATGGCTCTCAAAGGTCAAGCCAAGTTCCCCGAAAAAGGTGGAAGCCCTTTATAAGCAAGAGTGAAGCAAGATGTGAAAACATACAATATCTAGCTAAGGGATTGCTAAATATTTTATCTTGATTTATAACCTATATTTTAGGTGAGATTATGAGTTAATTAATTGGGTAGAAAATTTATTTTTCCTAAGAGCCTAGTCACCTCTAGGCCATTCATCAAAGCAAGGAAGAAACTAGGAAAAATATGACATTTTAATGTACAAGATAAACAAGCCTCAAACAATTTATAAAGCTAGCGCAAAAGAATAAAATGCCTTTGTGGTGAAACCCAAATGCGCTTATATAACCCAAATGAATTAATATTATGAATTCATGTTATGGGGGTCTTCTTTTCTTTCTTCTTTCTTCTTTTCTTTTTAATTGGAATGGTTCTTAAGACATGACCAATGTTCATCCTAATCTCCCATAACATTCATTCCAAATCCTAATTATAAAAATTACATGAAAATGGGAAAAATAAATCTAACTAAAATCTACAAAATAGAGATTAGCTAAACACACCACACATTCCTAAGCATGTATCTGAATAAATTGGACTTAGTACATCGACACATGGGTAACCAAGTCCACCTGGCCCATTTTGGATTATGCTTAGGGGTATAAGAAACTTGCACAACAAAAGAATTTATATTTTTATTGCAGCGCCCCCTAAGCACAATCCCTTGCAGAAGATAATGATTAGACTAAGATCATCCTATCATCTAGTCTACACACATACACCCTAATATTCAGACTAAAATATCACATCATAGAATAAAATCAAGCATTAAATCATGTACCGCCCTAACATAGAGCTAGAAATGGTGACTTAGCCTAATGTGTGTGCCATTTAAGGCTTGTGTGGTATGTCTTAGCTAGGCTTTAAGGTTAGAATTTTTTAAGTATGAAGGGTTAAACTTAGAGGGTGGTTTTATTTAAATGATTTAGTTGATTTGTTAATTTTATTTAATGATTTGATTTGGTTTGAATGAACCTACTCTTAATTACTAAGTGTTGTAAAGAGAGAAAAAGAGTAGAGAACTTCTTTTTCCTCCCCATCTTAAGTAATTTCTAAGGTAGATTCATTAGTTATTTTTATTTAGTGAATGTTTTACTATGTATTTTATAAGTTTAGATTTCTCTAAATAAACCCATTCAAATAAGAAAGATATTTTAGGACTAATTAAGGTGAATTACTATCACAAAACACATAATCATTTATTTCTTTCCAACATGTGTATCATGCATATGAAATGATCCTAAGCATATCTATACATGCAAATGTAAATATTTAGGACACCTTAATGATGAATGCTAAGAGATGTTGCTTAAGAAAATTTGGATGTTTTATGATGCATGATTTTGTTATGTAGAAAAGAAAGGGATTCTTTTATCCATTAGTCAAGTGCACATTTACAAGTATGAAAGACATAAGTGAGTACAATGCCATTATTTTCTACAACAAGGGTATAAGGTACAAGAACTTCTTAGGGCTACTTAAAGCCTCACAACCCCGGGATGTCCAGACTAATATAGCACTTTTCTTAAATACATGTGATATACAAAAAGAAATGAATGAAAAAAAGAATCATGGAAAAGGTTTATGTTTGTTTGTTTGATTTTTTTGTTTAATTTATATGTGTGATCCTTCTTAATTCATGACATGTGAGTGCATAAGAATAAATTTAAGCAAGTGTTATGTTCTTTTCAAATGAACTATACACTTTGTAAATCCTATAAAAATCATGTTAAGAAAAGACAAGAAAACTACATAACACATTTTTAACTATTACCACATGCAAGCTTATAAGTATTTATAAGTAGCATACATTCATTTGTAGTATTTGATTTATAAGTTTTAAAAATAATTTTTGATTTAATAGTGATAATAGCCACTTATATTTTTTACTTTAGCCAATGAATGCAATTTGACATAAAGGAAACATTTCAATTTAATTTGATTTTTCAAAAGGTATGAATGCATGAGTTCACATGGAAAACAATATTTAACATTCTTGGAAAGAGATAAAGTGATGTAAACATGTAATTTTATTCACCTTAATTAATTCCTAAAGATAATCCTATGAAATAAGATCATTTAATGAGAATCAACATTTCTTAAAGAGATTTTTATTTTTGTTTTGAGTTTGATTTAGGAAATATGAAAAGGGTGTTTGCTGGTCCTAACACATTTCCCTCATGTGTGTATTGTTTTTGTTTAATTTTTAGAACCATTAAGTTGATTTTTTATTTTGTTTAGGTTAAGGTGTGAATTAAATCAATTAATTACCCCTTACCTGCACCTCTTTCATAATTATTCAAATAATTGTGAGCCAACATATGATATGCAACCACATGAAATTTAAATCAGAAATGCTCATAAGAAAGAAAGGGGCCTCATGCAATTGGTTCACCATTAATTATTAATTAAACTAAAGGGTTTAATTAAGTACTTTCATTGCCCCTCCCACACATGTGGGTTGGATTTGATTTCTTTAAGCTTACCTTAGGCTTTTGAACACCTAACAATCTACCCAAGAAAGGATTGATTAAGCTTAGATTGATTTTGAAAATTAGATTAAGCTAATTAAGAAGATTATTAGTGGATTAACCCTTAATTAGGTTTGGATTAAGGAAGGAAGGGGGGTTTAGGGAATAACTTTGGGAGAAAACCCCAAACCCATTCCATAAACATCCTCTTCACTTAAAAAATGTTTAATTATCTTAATTAAATGATTAAATCACTATTCACATGCTTAATTACCCTTAATTATATTAAGAGATTGATTAGGGATTCATTGATTGATTTCCCTAATTAACTTATTAATAAATTTCAAGAAAATTTGGGGAGGTAGAGGTCATCCCACTAAATATGTCTAAGAAGTTTGGAATTAATTAATGAAATGTTTAGGATTAATTAGGGTTATTAAGATTACTAATAAACCTTAATTAAGGAAAATTCACTATTCAAAATCAATTAGAAATAATTTTATATTACTCCTCACTAAATTATCTTTAAAATGAGCCCTTATTTATATTTTGTTGATTTTTCTACATTTAATTATGTATTTTTAAAGTTTTAGTGATTAATAGGTGATTAAATAACCTAATTATATAACTAATCCCGTCAGCACCACATGGACCACTGGCACGACGGGATTGGATATTTAAGTAGTCAAATCAAATGCCGCATCAACCGGCGGTGCTACACATTTTCTCCTTGGATCATCCGTCAAAGATCGAATGGTCAGGATTAAAGCTGCGATTTCAAAGGGTAAAATCACTGGATATAATGTGTTTTAATCAAGACCGTCCATCCAAAAGACACGGGATGGAAAGTCCACCTGATTTATTTCTGCCCTCGCTTATGAGAGATGGAGGCCATCCATCCTCCATGGCTTGATCCGAGCTCACTTGAGCTCGGATTGAGCTAGGATTCAACCCACACCATCAAGAGGTGTGGGGAAGAACATCGAACGGTCAAATTCGATTGGGATGACAATTCCCTTTATAAAGGACCAAAGAAATTTCTTCTAAGCTCCGTTTTGAAGCATACCTCATCGGAGGCTATCACTGGTGCTTCTAAATGTTGATGTAGCTTTGTCTAGTGGAGATGAAGCCCAGTTGAAGGTTTGAAGGATTAAGATGAAGTGGATCTTCTTATTGACCAAAGTGAGCTTCAATGGCTTGTACCTTTGGTCTAGCGCCTCCTTCCCATGGCTTGGTTGCTTGGAAAACACCTTGGGTGAGCTCGACTTGCCTCCCTGATGGTGCTTGCAAGAGGAATTGGACTTTGGTAAAGTGTTGAGTAAAGTGAAATTCTCACTCACCTCCCCTATTTCAGCTTAGGCAAAATCGAAAATGGAAATTTCAATTGAGCTTAGGAATTCTTAGGAGAGCTTGGGGAGCTTCCTCTGTGTTCTTAGGGTTCAATCAAATGCAAGTGTACTGAATTGTAATGAAATTAGGGAGAGTATATCTCCCCCTGCTTGGATCAGATGTTTGTGAGCCTCCTTGCCATTTTGGATTAATTGATGAGATGGAATGGGTCTGTTATGTTGTTAGGAGCTTCACATGGTTTAGTTTTGGCTGGGGAGTGTAGTGGGGGAGTTGCCCATGTGTTAAATGAGAATATGGAGTGATTCCATGTGCCCATTTTCCATTGCATGGTAGGTTTTGGCCTTAGGTTGGGTTTGGTTGACCCAAACCCATTGGGTCATGTGCACCACATTCCTTGGTGTCCTAATGGACCACTAAGAGGATGTCAAGTGGTCTTTAAAAGGATTTGACCAAATTCCAAGTGGAATTGGCCATAGGTTACCCTTTGACCTAGGGGTGAAATGGTCATTTGGCATTGATTTTGATTTAGGCAGATTTTGAATAATTGAAAAATGGGTTGTGCTAATTTTCAATGAATTTGGTGTTGATTTGATATATCATTAGGCTAATGTTGACACATTTAGGTGAAAATGGGTCAACTTGGGTCAAGTTGGCCAATTGGTCAAATTGGGTCAAACTAAGTGTTGAGTCAAGTTCATATGGCCATTTGGAGTGGTTTGGTTCAATTTGATTTATATTTGGTTTTGGTTCATTTGAGTTCACTTAGGTCAAATGTGTCAAGTTGATCAATTGATCAAATTGGGTCAAACCAAGGGTTGGGTCAAGTTGATATGACCATTTGGAGTGATTTGGTATCATTGGTTTGGTTCAATTTGATTTATATTTAGTTTTGGCTCATTTGAGTTCACTTAGGTCAAATAGATCAAGTTGACCAATTTGACCCATTTGACCCAATTGGGTTAAGCCATGGGTTGGTTTAGGTTTGGTTGGCCATTTGAAATATTTTGTAAGCTTTGGTTTCAATCAATTTTAGTTTGATTTGATTTTGGCTTAATTTGACCTTTTAGGTCAAGTTGGGTCCATGGTCAATTGGGCTGGGTTTGGCTCAAATGATGACTTGGTCAAGTTCAAACATTGATTTAGAATTGGTTTTGATCAATGGTTCCAATCAGTTTGGCCTATAGTGGATTTTGGTTAGTTTGGATTTCATTTGGGTTAAGTGTTGACTTGGTCAACGGCTAAATTTTACTTAGTTTGACCCAATTTGAGTGATTGATCATCTTATGATGATTGTTGCTCACAATGTGAGGCTTAGATGGGTTTAGTTCAATCCAATTTGGGTAGGATTAGAATTTGGCTCAAAAAGGTGTTTTAGGTCACATTGGGTCAAGTGAGCCTAAATGGGTTAATTGACTTGATCAAGGCTTGATTCAAGTTTGGTTGAACTCACATATGGACTTATGATTGAAATATAAGTCCAATTGCAAGTTATTTTAAGTCAAATGAGTTTTGATTCATTTGATAATTTCAAGTTCAAAGAATGAACATGAGTTTGATTTGGGTTTGAGTTTTGAATTTAGTTTTGATTTGATGATTGAAGTTTATGATTGACTTTGGTTTTTGATTGAAGGACTGATTGTTTAGAGAGAAACTCCAAAAGTTTGGATTGATTTGAGTTTGATTTGGTTAAGTTCAAGAATTTTACTTGAAAGAGTTTAGATTGGATTTTGATTAGATTTGGATTTGAGTTTTGAATTTGGTTTTGGTTATTTGAATTTATATTCCATTTATATTTGTGAATATAAATGAGAATATAATTGGGTTATGAGAAAATATCTTGAGTTTGAGTGATTTGAATTTGATTTGAGCTAAGTCCATAAGATGAAATCAAAGTGACTTAAGAAAGATTTTAGATTTGGACTTAAGTTTTGGATTTGGTTTTGATTACTTAAATTTATATTTCATTTATATTTTAAATGAGAATATAAATGGGTTATGAGAAAATATTTTGAGTTTGAATTGATTTGGATTTGAGAAAATCAATTAAGTGGGAATTGATTTGAATGATTTGAGAAAAGTCATTTAAGTTGGAATTTTGATTTGGATTTGGAGTTGGTTATGATTTCAGGTTGGTTTGAATTTGAAGTTTGACTTGAAAGAAGGAAGTAAGAAGTTGGTTTGGATTTGGAGTTTGACTTGAAAGAAAGAAGTAAGGATTTGCTTCAAGCTATAGGGTAGGCAAGTTTTCCTAACACCCCTAAGGCATGACCTATTCCTATGACTAACTCTTTAAGTCTCTAGGGTTAGATTATGTGTTCAGATAATCACTAGTAGTGTCTTAAGGCTAAGGAACTCTTCGTGTTTAAGAGGAGTCCTATGTCTAAGATGGAGAGGTTGAAAGCTCATTCTAAAAATGAGGTCAACACCCCTACGTGGGGATGCCGCCAGAATACTGTCAAAATTCTGTAAGATTTTACATTGATAAAAACTCAGTAAATTAGTTTAAATTAAAAATTATAAGCTAATTTTAAAATTTAATTTGAGTTCGCTAAATTTTGAAGTAAATAAAATTATCAAAATTTGACTCTAATTTAAATCAAGAATTAGGGTCCATTTGGGATAGCTTTCTGGCTGCTTTGCCTTTTAAGGAAGTAGCCAGAAAGCAAAGTAGGTCCATTTGGCTACTAGCTTTTTGGGTGCTTTTTCATAAAGTTGTAGTGAAAAAGCTATTTTGAGAACTAGAGCTGTGAGAGTGTAGTGCCTATCAAAAAGCTATTTTTTGAATTTTTCAAAATTTATTTGTGATAAATAAGCGATTTTAAAAAAGGTTTCTCCAATACTTTACAACCACTTTTCAAAAGCTACAATGTCTCAAAGCACCTTAGTCAAGCTCTCAAATGAACAAACATCTCTCACTCAATATTTGAATTATCTTGGATTTCATGTTGAGATAATCAAAATAAAATTTCAATCATTTTTAAGATTAAAATATGCAATATTTGGAAATATATTCAGATACTCGATCATGAAGTGATTGAAATGAGTTGGATATTTTGGTGATAAACATAAGCTCAGAACTTCAATATCTCATTTCACTCAATGTGAAATATGATCTGATTGAATATCTAATCAAAGCAAAAAATCCCTTTGGAATTAAGATAGTCTTCAAATATAATTCTCTCCAAGTAAATTAAAAAAAATCAAAGAATTCATAAGAGATTCCTAATGAAATTGAAGGATTTCTAATAAGCATAATCAAGATTTCTTGGAAAATATTTGAAACATATTATTCATCTTATTAAATGGTTAAATTGGATCAAAGAGAAATTGAACAGAAATAGTAACGAGTCTGAGGATCTTCAATAGATATAAATGAGAGTTGATTGAAGATCCAAAATCTAGACAACTTTGAATAAAAGAAAGTAATTAAAATTCTAAAGAATCTATTAAAATATTGGAATAATTTAGAATGCCTTCTACACCAAAGGATTCACAACACATCGTACAAGCGAACAGAAGGCATTAATTAAAGCTTCAATTGTACCCTTGCACATATTATAAAGTAGGATTAAAACTCAATTTAATGCCTACATTTTTAAATACACCTAAAGAGCAATCTTTGAAACTTAGTGTTTAAGGATGCTGCATGAGTTGGTTCATAGTTTGGTCTTAAGACCGGGTCTGAGTTAACAAAACTTAAAAATCTAATTATCATAAGAATTTCAACTTATTAAAATATCTGAGAAGCTAATTCTATCATATGACAGAAGATCTGATCCTCTATTATTAAACTAATAGAGTCAATAGAATCTAAAACAATAATTAAATAATTAAAATAATACATCTACCCCGATGATGACTGTGTTGAATGAAGATTTCAATCGGAGGGGATACTTCCATCAAAATGTGATTCTAATTTCAAATCAAATTAACTCAAATTAAATGTAAATCTAATGCAAAATCTAACATGTCATTAAGTGTTAAATGCTCAAATGAAATTTAATCTCTAAAAATTTAAAGTAAAATCTAACCCAATCCACCTTCCATAATAGTTTGTTGAAGGTGACAAATTATGAAAACTCTAGCTCACAAAGGAGCCAATGTCAAATCAAGTATTGTACTATGTCTACTCTCAATCAATCTCACCCTAGTAAGGGCATGGCTCATGTCCTTTTGGCGTAACGGCGGTCGACTCCATATGATGTAGTTCGACCAAATCCTCTAATCGGTGGTTCCAAATCGTCTATTATATTATTAAATGGCCAGTATACTCCCCAATGGCTCTACCCTTTGAGTTGTGAATCATGGATATACCTAATAGGGAAAAAAGCCCTCTAACAGCTAAGGTAGACTTAATATTGTCTCCTTAGACAAACACCACCCCAAATCTACAAGGATGACTTGGACGATGCAACATGTGGCTGTTGATAAGGATACTTCTATCAGGTTGGGTCGACTATATCCTCTGACTAAGTAAATTAGGGACCGTGATAGTTTGGAATGATGAAAATATGGGATCTAGATCGAGCATGCCATCATTCCCCCAACCATCCGTTTTAAGCTAAAATTGTGAATTTCATAAATTCTAAATGAGAAATCAAAACTCTACATGCTGTTACTATATGCTATGCATTAAGAGATCTAACAATTAGCCTTTATCAAAAGTTCTCTCTCAGCATTGAGAGGGGTAATTAACTATAAGTGTTTGCACTTATAGGAAACCTGGAATCAGATCTAAAGTCCTCACAAAATAAGAGCGAAATCTCTGGGTAGTATCTTATCTACTTTTTCATCTACCTTCTGAAAATTACACCGACACACTAAAATCATACTCTCTTCAATTGCGAGAGGTCGGTGGTGAATTTTTGGAGCCCACAGATTTTGGCGACTTCGCTGGGGACATGAATCTCTTTCAATTTTTGGTTAGTCATATTTGTGCTATAGTAGCAATAAAATATTTGAAAATTCAAAACAAAAAAATGGTGATTTAAATGTGTAATAAATTCAAATTACAAATGTATGAGACTCTATGTCGAATGAATTATTCTATAGAGTATATTTTTATTACACTATTATTTTGTTCTGTAGTACCTCTGCATTTTGAAAGTATGGGAGAAAATTAACAATTACTATGCTAATCCCCATCTTTCATTTGCAAAGGTGGATCTCCAGAGCACACCATTCATTATACAGCTAGGTCACAGAGCTAATATCTACTAATGCTATAATAAATACTAGAGATGCTGGAGCTACCATCCAAATTGGTAGTGTAAACTTCTTAGCTATTTCTACTATAAATAATCCTCCACATGAAGCATCTACATATTGTACACACCAACCTATGTAATGGAGGAGGACAATTAGAATGACCACTACTATTACTGAAGTTCCATAAAGTAGAGCCATTCTATTTGAAAGATTGGGTCATTCTAAGATGCTAGTCATAAAAAGAACCATCATTGGCAGAAAGTTTCAATCATGCCTATGAATGCGACCACTCTGCCAGTTGAACCTTTCGCACTAGGAAGGTATAATGCTGAAGCCTCCTCTTCTAGAGGAAAATTGAGTAGAAAGCAATAAATAAAGAGAAATATTGAATTGCATGCTCAACAACCATTATTCAAGTAAAAAAATTATACAACCAACTGTGGAACCAGAAGCGAGTGTTCCAGCCCATAATAAGTTTGATAGCCTAAGATGGGTAAAGTGTAATAGCTCTACTGGTCAAATCAAATAGTCTTTCTAGACTCGATAACATTAGGTTCCAACTTTTCTAGTGAGAAAACTCAAAACTATATACGCAAGAGTGCATCAAGTCCTCAAAGTTGCTAAGGAGAAATGATCGATAAAAAGAAAATATCAAGGTCTTGTCATTAGGGAGGCTATAGTTGCTCCTCCAAGGAGACCTCCTTTGATAACCCCGATAAGATATCGACTAATTCAAATCTAGCATGGTGAGCATCAATGCGTGACACTTGGACCAGATATCTAAGAATCTGCCATTGAAAGGTCTCATAAAAGGTAAGCAAATTCAGAGGCCAAAGCCTCGAAGTGAAACTACCTTAAAAAAAGACAATGATGTAACATCTAGACTGTACTCTCATAAAATCCACTACGTATGCGATAGTGTTTGAAGCTGAAGCAGTCTTGCCACTTGAAGTTGAACTACCTTCACTTCGAGTATCCATTCAACATAATCATACTCAAGATTAGAATTGTCATCAACAGATGGTAGAGCTTGAGGCACTTGATGAGATCAGGCTCCAAGCTCAACAAAATTTAGAAGTCTACCGAGCGAGAATGCCCAAAGCATTTGATCATATGGTGCATCCTTGAACCTTTTAAAAAGGGGAATTTATCATGATACTGAGAATACCAATTATTCCTTACCATTATTACATGTGTAAATTTTGTTTGAAAATTCTCTTGTAACACAATAATGTATTTTCGAAATAAAGCAAACATCCCCCTATCAGACAGAGGTATTTTTAAAATTATAGTAAAATGTTAGGCTTTCCTTTGTAAGACTGGGGTTCTTCTTGTATATATATTTAGGTTGACATCACGCTTCCTGCCGAGATCACTAAATAAATATATATAATCAAGAAGAAAGAGAGGTAATCTTTGATGATATAGGATAAAAATTTCTTTTAAAAGCACTGTAAAAATCCCCCTGCAAGACATGGGGCATTTTTTAGTATATCTATTCAAGTCGACATCGTGCTTCATGTTGAGTTTCCTAAATAAATATACTTACTCAAGATAAAAAAATTTCCTTGAAAATTTCCCTTGTTACGCATGGGGCATTTTTAGATCTCTATACATAGATGAAATTAATGTTCATGTTAAAACATTCTTAAGATCAAATATATCAACACAAATATTGATATATTTTCTTAAATTATTTTAGAGCTCTTTCAAAGTGCTTTAAAATTTTTCCTACAAGACAGGGGCATTTTTATATATTTATTTGAGTAGACGACATGCTACAAGCCGAGATCCTCAGATAAATATACATGATGATGAGAATGAGCTATGTTTATTTATATTAAAGAAGTTCAAACTCTGTGATACATTTCTGAGCTAATATGCAATCCTCCTATTAGATAAGAGCCCATCTCTATGAGCAAAGTTGTTCAATCCTCTCTTGTGAAATGGGGTTTTCTTATATGTATATGTATTTAGGTTGACATCGGGCTTTATGCCAAGATCCCTGAATATATCTATAACTATTATGATCAAAGTTGCAGGCTATTACAAGAATGAAAAGAATCAACTACAAGCATGAAAAGATAGCCCTAAATATCAAAAGTTTGTCTCCAAGATTCATCAAATATCAAAGATCAAGTCAGAAAAACTCCTAATTTCAAAAGCTTCAATCAACTAAGTTAGAAAAATATTAACATCTACATCTTAAAGTCTATGACACAGATGGGTTCTGAAGGTCAAACTCAACAAGCCTATAAATGACTGAGTCACTGATGCTTTGGTCACTCAATAATACGTAAGAAAAGGCCGCAGTGAAAGAGCCCCCATTTGTTAGTCTGATGACAAGACCACCAAGCCATCATAACTTAAGTCAAAGACTCGAGTAGGTTCTAAAGGTCAAACTCAATAAGCCTATAAATGACCAAGTTGCTGACGCTCTACTCACTCAACAAGCCATAAGAAAAGGTTATAATGAAAGAGCCCCTGTTCGTCAGTGCAATGATGATAGTTATTCAAACTCAAACCAGATCTAGCTTAGTAATTACAAGTAACCAAAATCTAAGAGATCTTTCTACCTGATCGATAGACCAACATAATATGAGGAAATTCTCAATTCAGAGGTACCTCAATTCAATCTTTATATTGCCTATAGGATGATATTTCAATCTATTTCAAATGATCTAATTAAGCACAAGGCACAAATCAAAGCCAATCTCCTCATCAAGTCCGTCAAAGTAGAAAGCACAGGACCAAGAAAGCAATTACATAGTTCATACAAAGCTGATGGCTGAACTAAAGAAAATTTATAGTTATTTAGTCTGATAAATCACGCATTGCTAGGCTGATGAGTCGACATTGTAGACCTAATATAAGCCAAAAAGCTAGGTCATTTGTACATATCCTTGAACAAGTACATCAAAGCAGCAAGCATAGAGCTGAAGATATATGTACACTTCTTGATAAGTCAATGTTGTTAAATAAGGTCAATCCTTCATCAAGTTGTCAAGCTTAAATCTAGGATAGAAGGAATTCTAAATCTCAAAATAAGCAAACCAAATCCTCTATCAAACTTGACCAAGCACGAAGCTAGGGTAAGAGGAAACCCAAATATGCAACAACATAGAAGAAAGAGATCTTTAACAAACCCATTGAAGTAGAGAGTAGATGGTAGAAGAAGCTCTTAATATAACAAGTTAATCAGGACAAATTGGACAATCCCACTGCTTAGCTCATTAAAAATAAGGCATCACACTGATGATGAATTTTGCCAAAGCCCCATAAGCTATTGAAATCGAAGATGAAGTGATCCAAGATCTATGGCCAGCTCAAAGGGTCAACCAGTTTTCAACAAACGCGGCTCGCTCCATGCTCGAATCACATTTGTTGATCTCCATGCATGATACATAGTCGAGTCAAGCTCAAAATCCAAATTCAATGGACTTTTGACATAATAGCTTGTAAATTAGAGCTAGGATACACTAAACATCACCGAAATCAATCAAAATGACCTATAATCCATGAATAGACTTTACCATTGCGGTCAAAAGATTGAAATTGATTGGAATATAAATATTACACAATCTAATGATTAACCAATCAAGCAGTCAAGCTGTTAATTTATTGATGCACATATCAGAGTTAGGAGACAGTGATGTTGCGTAAATGACCTCCGATCGATGAACAAACTTTTCCATTGCATTGAGAACATCAAAATTAATAGGAATATAAATATTGCATAATATAACAATCAACCGATCAAGTGATCGAGCTATCAATATGTTGATAGTATATCAGAGTCGAGAGGCTATGATGATGCCCAAATGACCTCCGATTGATAAACATACTTCATCATCATGTTCAGAACATCAAAATTTATCAGAATATAAATAATGCATAATTTAATGATCACCCAATTAAGCGATCGTTGTCAATGTGCCGATGCACATGTCAGAGTTGAGAGGTAGTGATGATATCTAAATAACCTCTATTCATAAAATTGATTACGGTGTTAACTTCAAAATATTGAAATCTATCAAATGAGACTATTCACACTCAATTCAAATAAGTCTACACAAATGTCAAGTAATTGGAAGCAATAATGCATATTTTTAAGTAAAAATCTACCCGATTTGATGTCGACTTGAACCAAATAGCCTCCGATCACAAAACAGACAACGCCGTTGTGTCTGGAATATCGAAATAACCTTGAATCAACATATATATTAGCCATATAGTGATGTTGACATGAAATTCATATTAAGATTGATTAAACACTTAAAAAATTAATAAATTTTTATTTAATCCTAACCAGCCATAATTTAAACCTAACCAACCCTAATTTCTCTAATTAACAGCTGAATAAATGCACATCCTAAGCCGAATCATGCACGAGCCTGATTCATCTCTTTCTCTTTATCTTGTTCGATTTCCTTCATCTCTCATGCACAAAAATCCCGATCGCTTGCTCTCTCTCTCTCTCTCTCTCTTGAGTTTAGAGCAAGAAAATAGAAGAAAAAAAATTCTTTATTCCTCTCACACACACACACACTCTCTCTCTCTCTCTCTCTCTTTTGGGTTCATAGGAACAAAAAAGAAGAAAAAATATCAAAAGACAAAAAAAGGAGAAGAAAAGAAGAAAGATAAGAAATGAGAAAATAATGAAATATATTACGTCACTGCATTGCCAATAAAAAAATTTAATATTTGAAAATGTGTGAAAAAAAATTGTATACACACTTGTGTTTCTTTTTTCATGTTTCAAGACCCCACTAATGACCGATAGGGTGTAGTGGGTGCAAAGAGATGGTTGTGGTATCATAAGACACCGCTCGCAATGCTTAATAGGGCATATCGAGTAAGCCAAAATTGTTAGATGTGACACCTTATGCCGAAATGATTCTAAAATTTTGACTGAAATTTGGACTTTAGATCCTAACAACTCTATTTAATTTCTAATAGAGGATCATATCTTTAAGTTAAATAGCATAGTTGTATTTTATAACTTTGCAACTGAATATCCTTTGTGTTTCAACAAATGTATTTATATTTTAAAAATTCAATGGTTAATTCATTTAAATATTTGTATTTTTAAAAAATAATTATGAAGTTGTAATATATTCTCCAATATAAAATAAATTTTAAATTTATTTATTTTTAACCTGCATAGCATTCCCAGACACTTGAATCTAAACATTCAATATTATATCGAGGCTCATATGAGTGTTTAGTAATTTAGGTAATTTTATTTCTAAATTATGAGATTAATTTCATATTTATTTAATCTCAACTTAGCATGCGCAACATTTTCAGACATTAAAAATTTGCATTTTGAATCTCTATGTTTGAGCACATGCATGTATTTATGACTTAGACAATTTCATTTTAATTAATGAAATCATTGACTTTAAAAATCATAATTAGATTGAAATTCTTAATTTTTGGATTGAAAGAAGCTCCATAATTCATGGAGAATTTAATTTAGCATCGCCGTCTGTCTGCTTGTATGAAGAATTGTAGCTCTGATGCCATTTGTGGAGTAGAATTAGATTTATATTTGTACTCAAAATATTATATCTTTGCTTGCGTTCAGCTTATTTGTTGAATCATTAAATTTGAATAGTTGATTCATACTCATTAATGAACAATTGAATTTTTGTGGATTCACTTAAGCTACTTCACCTATTTTAACTTGTTTGATACAAGTTAAAGCATAAATCATTCGTTTGTTGAAAAACCCTTCTTATGTTGGTTAATAAGTATTTGAGTTTACCAAAAATCTTTGTTTATACTTCTTAATTAAAATGTGCTTTGATTTTTATTTTAAAGCTCTCTTTTTATGAATTTTACCCATTAGATATTTGTGGTGAAAATTTTTAAAATATATATTCTTGCCTTAATCTATCCCCTTTAGAAAGGATGAATGAAAATAAAAAATCTATATATTATTTATGCCTTGTTGGGACACCACGCAGATCTAGATGTTCTTATTAGGGTGATCGAGTATGACATTGAGAAAAGGTGTGCTATCTCGAAAGATAGAAGTCACCATCCTACAATTGACCTAATCACGTGAATAAGGACTCATAAGGACTATGGGTCTTTGGAATGTACCAGATTTTTCCTACTTTACATGAAAAAGTAAAGTAGGATTTATTTTAAACCGGGTTCGTTAAGTTCCCTACATGGGCAAGCCCCCATAGTTAATTACATCCTAAGGAATAGGATTCCTCAAGAATACTCTTGATTAATGTAAATGATAGTTGTCTCCAAAGATTTTGAAAGTAGGACTATCAATCGATTGGTTTATTTTTAGAAAATCAAGTGGGATCGATCAAGAGGAGGGAGTTCTTATTGAAGCCAAATGAATATAAGTAGGGGATGCTTAGGATACTAGGAAGCTTAATAAGCACCCCCAAACTATCTTATGGTTGGGCATTATATTTTTGAAGTTGAATTATTTTTTTTTATTTGGGTTGAAATTTTATTAGAATGCTAGGGATTACATTTCCATGATATAAGATCATGGAAATGCCTAAGAGAAGAGGATTTATGCTCATAGCCACAAAGAAAAGTAGTAACCTCTGAACCTAAATCCAGAGAGCTTTGGCGAGGGCCAAAAACATGACCTAAATCTAAGGAGAAAATGAGTATTTAGTTTACCTCCACAAGAGAGGATAAATCACCTGACTATTGGACTTACAATCTCCTAGGGTGATTGCCAGCTAACTCCTCCTATAATTTTAAATACATGTAGGCAAGTCATATGCTTTTGCAAGATAACTAAGCTGTCATTTATTTAGAAAGAGTCTAAGTATTAAAACACTTTTCCTAAGAGACTATCATGTAGGGCATGATTAATGATTTAAATCTAATGCAAAATTTTTTTGTTACATTTTATTTTCATTTTGAATAATCAATTTGACACAGGATTTAGGATTCATATGCTTGATGCATGAGAGATTAGACGATGGGCCAAAATTAGCATGATAAGGAGGTGTGTTTCCACCATGGCTCTCAAAGGTCAAGCCAAGTTCTTTGGCAAAGGTGGAAGCCCTCCAATCAAGAGTAAAATAATATATTTTTTATGCAAGATGTGAGAAAGAAAATACAATATCCAGCTAGAGGTGGTAATTCTTTTATCTTATTTATAGCCAAAGCTTTAGGCGAGGTTATGAGTTATTTATTTTTAATTTGAATTGATTAGTTGGATAGAAAATGTAAAGAGCTTTGCTGGTCCTAATCCATTTCCCACATGTGTACGATGTTTTAGTTTATTTTAGAACTATTAGATTGATTTTAAATTTTATTTAGGTTAAGGTGTACATTAAGTTCATTAATTACCCCTTACATGTACCATTTAAATATATTTAACCAAATAATTATGAGCCAAAGTATGACATAAAATCACAAAGAATTTAAATTAGAAATGCACCTAAGAAAGATAGGGGCCTAATGTATTTGATTCACAGTTAATGATTAATTAAGCTAAAGAATTTAATTTAAGTACTTTCATAACCCTTCCCATACATATGGGTTAGATATGATTTCCTTAAGTTTACTTAGGTTATTGAATACCTAAGCATTCTACCCAAGAAGGAAAGGGGTTTAGAGAATGACTTGGGAAAAATACCCCAAAACCATTCCATAAACCTCCTCTTCACTTAAACAAAGTTTAATTAACTTAATCAAGGGATTAAACCACTATTCACATGCTTAATTAAGCTTAATTATATTAAAAGTGTGATTAAAGATTCATTAATTGATTTTTCTAATTATCTCATCAATAAAATCAAAGAAAATTAGGGGAGGCAAAGGTCATCCCACTAAATACATCTAAGAAACTTGAAATCAATTAATGAAGTAATTAGCAAGTAATTAGGGTTATTAAGTTTTCAATAATACCTAATTAAGGAAAATGCATTATTTAAAATGAATTGGAAATAATTTAATGTATTCCCCTCTGAGTTATCTTCAATATGTATTTTATTTTGTATTTTTTTGATTTTTATACATTTAGTTATGTAATGTTGAAGTTTATGTTATTTAGGATTAATTAAAATGCTAATTATATAACTAATCCGGTCGGCGACACATGGACCGCTGATGCGGCATGCACTTTCTACATGGAACGACGTGATTCGCTATTTAAGTAGTCACATCCCGTACTGCATCAGCTGGTGGCACTATGCACTTTCTCCTCGATCGTCTGATCAAAGATCAGACGGTCATGATTAAGCCCATAGTTCTTAAACGATAAATTGAAGGATCCTACGCAAATTAATCAGGATCATTCATCCAAAACATGTGGGATGGACAGTCCATGATCCGTCACTGAGCTCACCTACGGGAGAGGGCAACCATCCACTCCTTAGGGCTTGATCCGAGCTCGATTGAGCTCGGATTGAGTCAAATTTAACCCACACCATCATCATGCAAGGGGATGAAGATCTAACGGTCAATTGCACTTGGGGTGAAACTTTCCTTCAAAAAGGACCAAGAAAAATTCAATGCAAGCTTGGTTTTGATCCATACCTAGCTGGAGGCTATCACCGACGCTCCCAACCATCGAGATAACTTCGTCTAGTGGAGATGAAGCTTTATTGAGGATTTGAGGGCTTGAGGTTGAGTGGATCTTTCTATGGACCAAGGTGGGCTTCAATTGCTTACGGCCTTGATCAAACTCCCCTCTCCCGTGCCTTGAGAACTTGGATGAAGACTTGGGTGAGATCGATTGGGTCCCCTCAAGGTGCTTGAAAGAGCAATTAAGCTCTAGTGGAGAATTGAATGAGATAAAAATTACCTCGAGCTCCCCTATTTTTGGCTTGAGGAAATCCAAAAATGGAGAAATTAAAGTAGCTTTAGAAACCTTGGGGGAGCTTGCAATTGCTTCTTCTGAGTTCCTATGCTTTAATCGAGTGTAAGTGAGTGAAAAAGAAATGAAATTAGGGGGAGTATATCTCCCCCTAGAAGGATCAGATGAACGAGCATAGCTTTGCCTTTTTGATCAAATTGATCATATGAGTTGAGTTGGTTAGGCTGTTTTGGACATCATGTGGTTCGGTTTGGCCAGAGGAGTGGAGTGGTGAAGCTCCCATGTGCTCAAGATAGTGGAGGAGTGATTCCCATGTGCTCATTTTGAGTGGGGTGATCAATTTTGGCCTTAGGTTTGGTTTGGCTGACCCAAACCCATGGGTCATGTGCACCACACTCACTAGTGTTCACTTGGTCTACTAAGAGGGTGTCAAGTGTCCATGAAAAGGAATTGACCAAAGTCCAAGTGGAATTGGCCATAGGATACCCCTTAACTTAAGGGTAACATGGTCATTTAGCTTTGATTTCACTTTGGGTAGATTTAGAATAGTTTGAAATTAGGTTGGTCTAAATTTAAAGAAATTGGAGTTGATTTGATGCCATTTGGCTAATGTTGACACATTTTAGTCAAAATGGGTCAACTTGGGTCATTTGACCAATTGGTCAAATTGGGTCAAACCAAGGGTTGGGTCAAGTTCATATGACTATTTGAAATGTGTTGGCATCATTAGTTTGATTCAATTTGATTTATATTTGGTTTTGGTTCATTTGATTTCATTTAGGTCAAATGGGCCAAGTTGACCAATTTTATCCATTTGACCTATTTGGGTTAGGTCATGGGTTGGTTTAGGTTTAGTTGGTCATTTGAAGTATTTTGGTAGCTTTTGTTTCAATCAATTTTGGTTTAATTTGATTTTAGCTCAATTTGACCTTTTAGGTCAGGTTGGGTTCATGGTCAATTGGGCTAGGTTGGGTTTAGTTGGCCAATGGAAGCTTTGGTTAAGTTCAACAAGTGATTTGGAATGAACTTGATTCATTGGTTTCAATCAATTTGGCTTAGATCAAGTTTTGGCACATTTTGACTTTTTAGGTCAAGTTGGGTCAACTTGGGTCAAGTGGCCAATTGGGCTAGGTTAAGTTCAAATGATGACTTGGTCAAGTTCAAACATTGATCATGAATTGGTTTTGATCAATGGTTTCAATCAATTTAGTCTATAGTGTATTTTGGCTAGTTTAGGTTTCATTTTGGCTAAGTGTTGACTTGGTCAACACTTAAGTTTGAGTTTGTTTGACCCAATTTGAGTGATTGATCATCTCATGATGATTGTTGCTCACAATGTGAGGCTTAGGTGGGCTTAGTTCAATCCAATTTGGGTAGGATTAGAATTTGGCTCAAAAGTGGTACTTTAGGTCCCTTTGGGTCAAGTGAGCCTAAGTGGATTAGTTGACTTGATTAAGGCTTGAATCAAGTTTGATCTCACATATGGACTTATGATTGAAATATAAATCTATTTGGAAGTGGTTTGAAGTCAAATGGGTTTTGATTTATTTGACAATTTCAAGTTCAAAAGGGTAAACATGAGTATGAATTGGGTTTGATTTTTGAATTTTGTTTTGGTTTGATGATTAAAGTTTGGGTTTATATTTGGATTCATGATTGAAGGATTGATTGAATCATGAAGAAAAATCAAGAGTTTGGCTTGATTTGATTTAGATTTGGCTAAGTTTAAGAATTTGACTTGAAAGGCTTAGGTTGAATTTTGGTTGAATTTGGATTTGAGTTTTGAATTGATTTTTGGATATTTGAATTTATATTTCATTTATATTTGTGAATATAAATGAGAATATAAATGGGTTATGAGAAAATCTCTTAAATTTAAATTAATTTGGATTTAATTTAGGCTAAGTCCATAAGATGAAATCAAGATGGCTTAGAAAACATTTTTAGAATTTGGAATTCAGTCATGGGTTTCAATCATTTGGAATTGATTCATGATTTAAGAAAATCCATTAGAATTGATTTAAGGTTTGAGAAAATCAATTAAGTTTGGAATTGATTTGAGATTTGATTTAGGATTGATTTGAATTTGGAGTTTGACTTTAAAGGAGGAAGTGAGTATTTGGTTCAGGCTATAGGGTAGGAAAATTTTTCTAACACCCCTAAAGCATGACCTATTCCTCTGGCTAACTCTTATAAGTCTCTAGAGTTAGGTTGAGTGTTCACCTAATCACTAGAAGTGTCTTATGACTAAGGAACTCTTAATGTCTAAGAGGAGTCCTATGTCTAAGATGGAGGGGTTGAGAGCTCATCCTAAAAATGAGGTGAACAAAGGGCACCCAATTGGTGTGGTGTTACTGATAAGGTACACCGCACGTATTGGTGTTGATCGAAATGATCAACAACATTGAATGATCACAAGAACTAACATAATTGATCTACTCCTAAGTCAAGGTGTAGAAGGAATCAAGAGCTTAGTGGAATGTGACTCTACTCATGTCAAAGACATAAGAGAGTGAAGGAGGAATCCACTAGGGATAGAGTATATGAACCTTCCAGTAGGGAAATAGTTTCAAGTCATCCGCAAGGGGATGAGAGGTTTGATTTGACTTATTTGATTGTTTAGTTGTGTTTGTTTCGATTATTTAGATTTATTTATTTTGATTGTTTGCTTTTGCTTTGACTCCACCCGGGGAGATTGATTGAATTTGTTTTGTTTATTTTTCTTTGACTCCATTGAGGGAGGAGGATATAATTTGTTTCAGATTCTTAGATTTTTTTGATTTCTGAGATGGACCCTGTCAGTTTGTGATGGATCGCACTGAGTAGTGGCCATGGAGGCCTAGGCCTAACTCAAATTTACCAATCCAAAGAGGTAGTCTACCAAACACATAGTAGGACTAACCAACCAAAGGGAATGCCTTTCAATGTGCAGCAGCTGTACTAGAAAGAAAGCATAGTAGACTTACACCCTCCAAAGTAGGGATCGATTGATGGGGTGATCCATTGACAAGGCAACAAATTGAACCCAACCTTAGGCTGACTATTGAGTGAATGCCACTTGGGGACTTAAATCAACCCAAGGATAATCAAGATTAATTTCATTTTTTAGTTATTTTTGATGGATCCCATCGGTTTGTGATGGACTACACTGAGTAGGGGCCATGGAGGCCTTGGTCTAACACAAATTTACCCTCCAAAGGGAGTAGTCTACCAACCACACAATAGGACTATCCAACCAAATGGGGTGCCTTTCAATTTGCAATTGTCAAGTTTAAGAAGAAAGTGCGGGGACTTACATCTTCTAAATCAACGAACCACTAGGGTGATCAGTTGCATTAGGCAACAAATCGAACCCCTACCTAGGTATGACTATTGAGTGAATGCCGCTGGGGGACTTAAATCATCTCAAGGATAGTCAAGATTAATTTTGTTTTTTTTTTCAAATATTCTTGATGGATTCCGTTGGTTTGCGATGGATCACACTAAGGAGGAGCTTATATCATTCCAGACTTATCTCAGATTTACTGAATCAAAGGGAGTAGCTTCCCAGCCTAGGGGAGAACTATCCGACTGAAGGAGTACCTTTTGGTTTGCAATGGTAAATTCATGAGAAGAAAGTACGGTGACTCACATCTTCCACTATAAAAGACCACTGGGGTGATCGTTTTCTTTGGGTAACAAATCAGACCTGACCTAGGGCTGCTCATCGATTTATGACAGTCATGCTAAAAGAATGTGTCGTAAGCTTAAATATTCTAAAGTGGAATGATTGTCGGGGTAGCCTGCTTGTGAGATTGAAACTGACTTAAGGGTGACTACAGAGAGAGTGCTGACTTGGGGACTTATCTCAACTCAGGTAGTCAGACAATTCCTATAGGGAGTTCTGCTGACACTGCCCTAAAGATATGATGCTTGCTTGGGAAAATGGGCCATTTGGGGGCTTGAATTCCTAATCCACAAGCAAATATTTTATTTGTTTGTTTAGTTTATTTATTGTGGACCCTATTGGTTTGCGAGGAATCAAATTGAGAAGGAGCTTATATCAGTCTAGACCTATCTCAGATTTACTGAACTACGAGAGAATCAGCACATCCGCTAAATAAATTCTCTAGCCACAGGGGTGGCTATTAGTAAAGGGGGACTGTCCAATCCAAAAGTAACCTGGGTAGTGTCTAAATGGGGTCGTAAAGAATGTGATCCAAATAGAGTGCTCGTATGGAGAGGGGATGCTAAGGGCTTGATCTAAAACACTAGAGAAGATAATATCAATAAGTATTCAGTGGCTAACTCAAGGATAAAGTGTTGGGACTCACATCTACCCAGTGTGGTGTATCTATCTTGTGAGTCATTGTCAGCATAGCGAACATCAACCAACCTATGGTGCCAATCGGTTTGCAACAATCAGCCTAGAATGAAAGCTCAAGGACTCACATCCTCCTATTACGAAATTAATTGTTGGGATAGTCTGTCTTTAGATTGATAGGTGCTATTCGACCTAGGGTGACTATTGAGTGAATTTCACTGGGGGACTTACATCAACTCAAATGTTGTCAAGAGCAAAGGAGCCTCTGGGGGACTTACCCTAAACCTTAAATGTACTCGACCAAGTCAGGTCATGATGATTAGTTCTAGAAGAAATAATAGAGACTCATATCCTCTTAAACAAAATTAACATGAGGTACCTTACTGGATGGGCAGTGAAGCTTACCAGATTAATAAGGCGCTCGTTGGTTTTCAATGGTCATGTTAGGATGAAAGCGTTGGGACTCACATCTTCCAAAACAAAGAACCACTAGGATGACATACTAGTGAGGTAGCATGCAGACCCGACCTAGAGAAGCTAATGAGTGAGTGCCATAGGGGGCTTGCTCCCACATCAAGGTAGTCTGAGATAAAAGATTTTTGTTCATTTTTGTGCTTGTCTTAAAGGGAATAGGACGTCTCTTTGGTTCTCTCACACCTACCCTAAACACACTTGGGGAATTGGATGAAATGGTGCCATGTATGGCAACCAAAATTCCCACCAAGAAAGGATGCCACTTGGGTTCTCTTACACCTAACTTAGTTGTGCTAATCAAAATAAGATGCCACTTGGGTTCTCTTTTACCTATTCTAATAGCACCAGGAGATTGTGTTTGATTGCATTTATGTTGTGAAAGAGAGATAGGATGCCTCTTGGGTTCTCTTACACCTATCCTAGACACATCATGGCAGATTCACAAGATAAGCAAACATTATTTTATAGACAATATTTCTTCAAATAGAGCCCATTAATTGAAAGCATTGGGTGCTCCCCTTTACAATCGATGAACTGATAGGATCCTCCTTGGTAGGCTTTCTCTATAACATTGGGGCCTTCCCAAGTGGGATCAAACTTGCCTCTCATCTTTCGATGGGCAATAATTGGTCTCCTTAGAACTAACACAAGTTCTCCTACATAAAAAGCCCTAGGGCGGACCAGTTTATTGTGAGCTTGAATCATTTTGATCTTATACAATTGAGGTTCTGGCATGCCCTGTGGTGAAAATTATTCTATACATCTCCACCTTCATTTATCTCCCTTTTCAATTTAGGGATAAGAGGATGAATGAAAATAGAGATATATAAAATACACCTTGTTGGGATGCCAAGCAGATCTGCAGGTGTTCTTGTTAGGGTGATCTGGTATGACATTGAGAAAAGTTGAACTATCTCGAAAGATAGAAGTCAAGACCCTACAATAGACTTAATCACCTCAATAAGGACTCTTAAGGAGTATGGGTCTTCAGAATGTACCAGAGATTCTTCCTCTACTTTACATGAAAAAGTAAAGTAGGGTTTATTTTAAATCGGGTTCGTTAAGTTTCCTACAGGGGTAAGCCCCTATAGTTAATTACAACCTAAGGAATATAATTATTTAGGAATACTTTTGATTAAGGTAAATGATCGTTGTCTCCAAAGATTTTGAAAGGATAGGACTATCAATCGATTGATTTATTTTTAGAAAGTTAAGTGGGATCGATCAAGAGGAGGGAGATCTTATTGAAGCCAAATGAAAATAAGTAGGGGATGCTTAAGATACTAGGAAGCCTAGTAAGCATCCCAAACTATCCTATGGTTGGGCTTGGTATCTTTGAAATTGAATTGATTTATTTGAGTTAAATTTTTATTAGAATGTTAGGGCTTAAAATTCCATGATACAAGGTCACAGAAATGCCTAAGAGGCGAGGATTTATGTTCGTAACCCATATAAAGAAGTAGAAACCTCTAACCCTAAATCTAGGGAGCTTTGGAGAGGGCCAAAAGCATGGCCTAAATCTAAGGTGAGAATAGGTATTTGATTTACCTCCACAAGAGAGGATATATCACCCGACTGTTGGACTTATAACCGCTTGGGGGTGGTCACCAACTAATTCTCCTATGATTTTAAAATATGTAGGCAAGTCATATGTTTATGCAAGATAACAAGGTTGTTATTTATTTAGAAAGATACTAAGTCCTTAAACACACTCCCTAAGGGACTAGATCATGTAAGGGTATGATTTAATGACTTAAATCTAATGCAAATTTTTCATATGTTTTATTTTTATTTTGGACAATTAATTTGATAGAGGCTTTAGGATTTTTTTATGCCTAATGCATGAGAATTAGATTATGGGCCAAAATCATAAAATAAGTAGGTGTGTTTCCACCATGGCTCTCACAAGTTAAGCCAAGTTCTCTGGCAAAGGTTGAAGCTCTCCAATCAAGAGTGAAATAATATGCTTTTTATGTATGATGTTAGAAAAGAAAGCACACATCCAGCTAAGGGGTTGTTAATTATTTTATCTTGATTTTAACTTAGGCCTTAGATGAGGTTATGAGTTATTTATTTTTAATTTTGAGTTGATTAAGTTGGTAGAAGATTTATTTTTCCCAGAGCCTAATCATCATTCATGCCATACATCAAAGCAAGGAAGAAACTAGGAAAAATATACCATCTTAATGCACAAGCTAAACATACATCAATCATTTATAAAGCTAGCGCAAAAGAATAAAAGGCCATTTGTGGTCGGGCTCCATCATACAAATCCAAAAATAAATTGGGTAACCAAGCTCTACCCTTATACAACCCAGATTACAAATTAATTAATTATAATTAAGCAAGAAAATCCATGTTATGGGGGTCTTCATTCTTCATTTCTTCTTTCTTCTTTTTTCTTTTGGTTTCTTCTTTTGGATGGTTGGAATATGGTTTCTCCAAAGGCTTCACATGGTTCATAAGATGAAATCTTATGACCAATGTTCATTCTAATCCCCCCATAATAATCATTCCAGAATCCTAATTGCAAAATTACATGAAAAAGAAAAGTAAATCTAACTAACACCTGCAAAATATAGATTAGTAAAACAAACCATACAAATCCAAAGAATGTATGAGCATATATTAGACTTAGCACCCCACACATGGAGAACCAAGTTCACTTGGCCTATTAGATTATGCTTAGGGGTATAAGCAGCTCCACAACAAAAAATATTTATATTTTTATTACAGCTCCCCTTAAGCACAATCCCTTGTAGAAGATAATGATTAGACTAAATTATCCTACCATCCAGTCTACGCACATATACCCTAACATTCAAACTAAAATATTACATCATAAAATAAAACAAAGCATCAAACCATGCACAGCCTTAACCTAAAGCTAGAAATGGTGACTTAGTTTAATGTGTGTGCCATTTAAGGTTTTTGTGGTATGCTTAGCTATGGATTTAAGGTATAGATTTTCTAAGTATGAAAATGTTCAACTTAAAGGGTGGTTTCATTTTTAAGTTGTTTAATTAATTTAAGTTAATTTTATTTTGTGTTTTGATTAGGTTTGAATGAACCTAGGATTAATTACTAAGTGTTGTAAAGAGAGAAAAAGAGAAGGGAACTTCTCTTTCCTCCCTACCTTAAAGTAATTTCTAAGGTAGATTCATATTTAATTTTTATTTATTGAATATTTTATTATGTGTTTTACTTAATTTTGAGTTTAGATTTTCTCTAAACAAATTTATTAAAAAAGAAAGGCATTTTTAAGATTAAGTAAAGTGAATTATTATCACAAAATACACATCATTTCATTTCATTCCCAACATGTATAACATGCATATAGATGAATCATGAACATACCTATACATGCAAATGGAAATGCTTAGCACACCTTAATGATGAATTCTAAGTAGTATGACTTAAGAAAATTGGGATGCTTGATGATGCATGATTTTCATTAAGTAGAAAAAGGGATTTCTTTTATCCATTTTTCATATGCACATTTATATGTATGAAAGGCATAAGTGAGTACGACGCCATTGTTAGCACCACGGGTGTAAGATATAAGACTGATATAGGGCTACTTAAAGCCTCGCCCAGTTCTCCAAATATACACCACTTAAATACATATACATGTACAAAAAAATGAATGGAAAAGAAAGATGCAAAAGTTTGTGTTTGTTTGTTTGTTTTATTTATGCAATTTATGTGTATAAGTATGGATGTCCTTCTTAAGTAATAACATAGGAATGAATAGGAAAGGATTGAAGTAAGTGTTGTGTTCTTTTTAAATGGACTATACACTTTGCTAAATCCTATTCAAAATTATGCTAACAGAAAGAGAAGGAAAACCACACTATGGTCATCTTTATATTTCTACTCACATGCAAGATTATAAATAATCATAAGTAACATACCTTTCAGTTTTGATGATTGATTTATAAGTTTTGAAAATAATTTTAGATTTAATAGTAATAGTAGCCATTCAGATTCTTACTTTAGCCAAAACATGCAATTTGACATAAAGGAAACATTTCATTTTTTTATTTGATTTTTAAAAAAGCATGAATGCATGATTTTCATATGGAATACACATTTAACATATTAGGAATGAAATAAAGTGATGAAAGAAATGTAAGTTCATTCACCCTAATTAATTTCTAAAGAAAATCTAATGAATAAGATTATTTAAAGTAAATCAAATATGTCTTAAGGAGAGTTTGAATTTTGTTTGAGTTTGATTTCAATTTGAGAAATGTAAGATGAGTTTGTTGGTCCTAACCCATTCCCCCATGTGTTAGTTATTTAAGTTTAATTTTTAGGTAATTAGATCAATTTTATGCCTTGGTTAGGTTAAGGTGTGAATTAAGTGTGTTAATTACCCCTTACCTACACCACTTTAACATATTTAATCACATAATTATGAACCAATGATATGGCATAAAATCACACAAGGAATTTGAATCAGCAATGCACCTAGGAAAGAAAGGACCTAATGCAATTGGCTTAAAATTAGTGATTAATTAAGCTAAAGGGTTTAATTTAAGTACTTTCATAACCCTTCCTACACATGTGGGCTGGATTTTGATTTCCTTAGGCCACTTAGGTTATTGAACACCCAAGAATCTATCCAAGATGAATTAGTTAAGTTCTGGAGTGTTTTGATTTTAAAATTTTGATTAATTAGGCCATTTATTAGATGATTAAATTATTTAATTAATTTTGCACCTTAATTAGATTTTAATCCAAATGAAATAAACTTAGGGTACAAGATATGGGAAAGAACCCCTAATCACATTCCCTAAGCCCACTCACTATCCTAAGGTAATTATCAAAATTAATTAGTAAATTTATCACTATTTAAAAGGTTAATTAATCATTTAATGGATTAAGAGAGTAATTAGGAATGAGCCAAGAAATTACCCTCATTAAGGCATTAATAAATTCCAAAAAAAATCATGGGAGGTAGAGGTCATCCCATTCATCAACCCTAGGAAGTTTGGAATTAATCAGTGGAATAATTAATGAGTAATTAATGTAATTACATTTCCAATAAAACTCTAATTCAAAATATCACTATTTAAAATCAATTGAAATTAATTTTAGAATATTACTCTTTGAATTGCCTTTCCAATGCTTTTTATTTGTATTTTTTCTGATTTTTTACAATTAGTTATAAATATTTGAAGTTTCCAAGCTTTTTAAATAATTAATCCCCTAATTGTGTGACTAATCCCATCGGTGCCATGTGGACTACTGATGTGGCATGCGCTTTCCATGTGGAGCGATGGGAGAGGCCACTTAAGTTATCACATCATAGCATCTCATCAGCGGTGACACTACGCGCTTTCTCCCCATTTGTCCAATCAAGGATCGGATGGTTGAGATTGAGCCTATGATATTAAAGGATTAAATCAAAGATCCTATGCATCTAGATCATGGCCATCCATCCAAAATGTGCAGATGGACAACCCATGATCCATCCCCGAGTTCTCTTACAGGAAAGAGGAGATATCCACCTTCCATGGGAAGATTCGAGCTCGAGTGAGCTCGGATTGAACTCAAATCTTACCCACACCATCTAGGCGTAAAGGGGAGAAGATTTAACGACTAGTTTCTCATGAGGTGAGAATTTCTTTTACAAAGGACCACACCATGGCTAGTTTAAGCTCGAGTTGAGGGAATACCTCCCGGAGGCTATCATCGATGCTCGAATCCCTTGAGGTAGCTTAGTCTAGTAGAGATGAAGCCTTGTTGAAGATTTAAGGTGATTTGGTTGAGTGAATCTTCCTATGGATCAAGCTCTCCTTCAATTGGGCTCAGCCTTGGTCTAGACACCACCTCCCTTGCTTGAAGAACTTGGATTAAGCTTGGGATGAGTTGAGCTCGGTGTTGAGGAGGAATTGGATTGGTTTTATGTATTGGCTAAGTTGGATTTCTCCCTATTTTTTGGCTTGGAGAAACTGAGAATGGAGAAGTTGAATTAGCTCTAGGAAGCTTGGAGGAGCTCTGGAATGCTAGCTTTAACTTCCTATTACTCAATCGAATGTAAGAGATATGAGTTGAAATGAAATTAGGGGGAGTATATCTCCCCCTTGAAGGATCGGATGACCACAAGCTCCTTTGCCATTTTGATCCAATACACCTCATTGAGTGGGTTTGTTAGGCCATTTATGGTGGCATTGCATTTGGTTTGGTCAGAGAGAGGTAGTGGAGGAGTGTCATGTGCTTGAAATGGGCGGAGGAATAATTCCCATGTGCCTATGTCCATGGGGGTGGTCAATTTTATCCTTAGGTTGGGTTGGGCTGACCCAAACCCATTGGGTCACGTGCGCCATAGCCATTAGTGACCATTTGATCCACTAAGCGGATGCCAAGTGTCCACAAAAAGGAATTGACCAAATTCTAAGTGATTTTGATTTTAAGTTACCCTATGGCCTAGGGGTAAAATGGTCATTTGACCTTGATTTTAGTTTGAATATGTTTGGTATGATTGAAAAATGGGTTAGGCCAAGTTTCATTGAACTTGGAGTTGGTTTGATATGATTTGTCTCATGTCGACCCATTTAGGTCAAAATGGGTCAACTTAGATGAAGTTGACCAATTGGTCAAATTGAGTCACACCAAAGGTTAGGTCAAGTTCATATGACCATTTGAAATATTTTGGCATCATTGATTTGGTTCAATTTGATTTATATTTGAAATTGGTTCATATGATTTCATTTAGGTCAAATGGGTCAAGTTGACCAATTTGACCTATTTGGGTTAGGTCATGGGTTGGTTTATGTTTGGTTGATAATTTGAAATGGATTAATATCTTTATTCTAATCAATTTGGTTTATATTTGGATTTGGCTCAATTTGACCTTTTAGGTCAAGTTAGGTTCAAGGTCAATTGGGCTAGGTTGGGTCTAGTTGGCCAATTGAAGCTTTGGTCAAGTTCAACAAGTGATTTGGAATGAACTTGACCCATTGGTTTTAATCGATTTGGCTTAGATCAAGTTTTGACATATTTTGACTTTTAGGTCAAGTTGGGTCAAATGGCCACTTGGGCTAGTTTAGGCTAAAATGATGACTTGGTCAAGTTCAAACATTGATCATGAATGAGTTTTGATCAATGGTTTCAATCAATTTGGCCTATGGTGGATTTTGGCTAGTTTAGGTTTCATTTTGGCTAAGTGTTGACTTGGTCAACCATTATGTTTGACTGGTTTGACCCAATTTGAGTGATTGATCATCTCATGATGATTGTTGCTCATAATATGAGGCTTAGCTGGGCTTAGTTCAATCCAATTTGGTTAGGATTAGAATTTGGCTCATAAGGGGTACTTTAGGTCACTTTGGGTCAAGTGAGCCTAAGTGTGTCAAATGGTTTGGTCAAAACTTGACTTGAGTTTGATTGAACTCGCACATGGACTTATGATTGAAGTATAAATCCATTGGCAAGAGATTTGAAGCCAAATGGGTTTTAATTCATTTAACAATTTCAAGTTCAAAAGGGTGAACATGAGTTAGACATGGGTTTGATTTTTGAATTTAGTTTTGGTTTGGTGATTGAAGTTTATGTTTATATTTGGATTCATGATTTAGATTGATTGAATCATAAAGAAAAATCAAGGGTTTGACTTGATTTGAATTTGATTTGGCTAAGTTCAAGATTTTGACTTGAAAGGCTTAGGTTGAATTTTGATTTAAATTTGAGTTTTGAGTTTGAATTTATTTTTTTGGATTGAAGTTTATTTTTATATTTGGATTCATGATTGAAGTGATTGAATCATTAGAAAAATCAATTTGACTTGATTTGATTTGATTTGCTAAGTTCAAGATTTTGACTTCAAAGGCTTAGGAATTTTGGTTGAATTTGGATTTGATTTTGAATTTAGTTTGGATATTTGAATTTATAATTCATTTATATTTGAATATAAATAAGAATATAAATGGGTTATGAGAAAATTAGAATTTGAATTGATTTAGAAGTGATTTCGGCTAAGTCCAAGATGGGAATCAAAATGACTTAGGAAAGATTTTTTATTTGGATTTGAATTTTGAATTTGGTTTGATTGGTTTGAATTTATATTTCATTTATACATGTGAATATAAATGAGAATATTAATAGGTTGTGAGAAAATTTCTTGAATTTGAATGGATTTAGATTTGATTTGAGCTAAGTCCATGAGAGGGAATCAAAGGACTTAGGAAATATTTTGGAGTTTGGAATCCAATCATAGGTTTCAGTCATTTGGAATTGATTCATGATTTGAGAAAATCTATTGAATTGATTTGAGGTTTGATTTTGGAATTAGTTTGATATGAGTTTGAAATTTGACTTGAAAGAAGGAAGTGAGGATTTAGTGCAAGCTATAGGGTAGGCAAATTTTCGTAATACTCTTAAGGCATGACCTATTCCTATGGCTAACTCTTCTAAGTCTCTAGGGCTAGGTTGAGTGTTTACCTAATCACTAGAAGTGTCTTAAGACTAAGAAACTTTTAAAGTTTAAGATAAGTCTTATGCATAAGATGGAGGGGTTGAGAGCTCATCTTAAAAATGAAGTTAACATAGGGCACCCAATAGGTGTGGTGAGATTGGCAAGGAACACCGCACGTATTGGTGTTGACCAAAATGATCAATAACACCGAACGATCACAAGAACTAATAGAAATGGTTTGGTCCTAACCCTAGGTGTAGAAGGAATCCAGGGCTTAGTGCAATGTGACTCTACTCATGTCAAAAATATAAGAGAGGGAAGGGGAAATCCACTAGGGATAGAGTATGTGAACCTTCCACTAGGGAAATAGGTTCAAATCATCCACAAGGGGATGAGAGGTTTGATTTAGGTCTCACTAGGGAAAGGAATTGATTTGATTTGTTTAATTTGTTTTGATTATTTTAATTTGATTGACTCGACTGGGGGAGGTTTGATTGGATTTTTTGTTGAATTTATTTATTTATTGTTTGACTCCAGTGAGGGAGGAAGGTTGAATTTGTTTTAGATTTTTAGATTTTTGATTTTGAGATGGACCCTGTTGGTTTGCAATATCAAGTGAGCCACGACTGACTGATTTACCAATCCAAAGGGTAGTCTACTAAACACATAGGATTAGCAACTAAAGGGATCTTTCGGTATGTAGTAAAATAGGAAGAAAGCATACTTACATCCCCAAAGTAGGGAGTTCTTTGGTGACCATTGTAAGGAAATAGATTGAACCTAGGGCTAACTATTGAGTGAATCCTTAGATCAACTCAAAGATAGTCGTGATTAATTTCATTTTCAATTTGTTGTTATAATTATGAGGATTCCATGTTTGATATGGAATCGTAGGGCCATGGAGGCTAGAGCTAACAAAATTTACCAATCCAAAGAGTAGTCTACTCAACCATAAGGTAGGACTATCAAAACCAAGGTGCCTTTGGGTTTTGCAATGGTCAGTTAGGAAGAAAGCAGACTCACATCTTCCAAACAAGGAACCACTTTGGGGTGATCGGTTCTAAGGCAATGATCAAACCCACATGATTATTGAGTGAAGTAATGTTTAGACTTTCAACTCAAAGAGTAGATTAATTTTATTTTTTAGTTTATTTTGATGAATTTTGTTGGTTTGTGATGGATCACCGAGAAAGCTTATATTAGACCTATCTTTTCTTGAACCAAAGTAAGCTTGAGATGGAGAACTATCAACCAAATGAGTCTTTGGTTTGCAATGATTAATTCAAGGAAGAATGCTTGATGACTCACATATTCCACCAAAGACCACTTGGGTGATGGTTGCTTTGGGTATAAATCAAATCTTAGGGCTATCTTTGCATCATGCTAGAAAGAATGCATTATAATACATCTTCCAAAGAATGACTGGGGTAATTTGTTTGTGGAAAATAGATTGAACCCGACCTGGGGATATGGGTGTATGAATGGGATTTATCTACAAGTAGTGGCAATTCCTAGAGTTCTACATAAAGATAGGATGCGTGCTTGGAAAAGGGGCCCTTTGGGGGCTTGAATTCTTAATCCACAAATGCTGACCTCATTTTTAGAATGAGTTCTCAACACTTCCATCTTATACATAAGACTCCTTTATGACTTTAAGAGATACTTAGTCCTACGACACATCTAGTGATTAGGTGGACACTCAACCTAACCCTAGAGATTTATAAGAGTTAGAAATAGGAGTAGGTCATGCCTTGGGGTGTTAGAAAAAATTGCCTACCTTATAGCTTGGACCACTTCCCTTACTTCTTTTCTTCAAGTCAAACTCCAAATCAAATAAACATCAAACCTAAATCAATTCTAGCCTAATTGATTTTCTCCAAACTCAAATTAATGCCATATAATTGAAATCCATGATTGAATTCCAAGTTCGAAATCTTGCCCAAGTCCTTTGATTTCCCTTCATTGACTTAGCCAAAATCATCTTTAAATTAATTCAAATTCATGAAATTTTCTCATAACTCATTTATATTCTCATTTATATTCACATATATAAATGAAATATTAATTCAAATCAATCAAATCAAAATAAAAAATTCAAATTCCTAATTCAAAATGTTGTCTAAGTCCTTAATTTCCATCTTAAGGACTTAGCCTAAATCATCTTCAAATCAATTCAAATTCATGAAATTTTCTCATAACCCATTTAAATTCTTATTTATATTCACATATATAAATGAAATATAAATTCAAATCAATCAAATCAAAATCCAAAATTCAAATTCTTAATTCAAAATCTTTTCTAAGTCCTTAATCTCCATCTTAAGAACTTAGCCTAAATCATCTTCAAATCAATTTAAATTGATAAAATTTTCTCACAACCCATTTATATTCTCATTTATATTCACATATATAACTGAAATATAAATTCAAATCAATCAAACTAAATTCAAAATTCAAGTTCAATTCACAAATCTTTTATATGTCCTTAATTTCCCTCTCAGGGACGTAGCATAGATCTTGTTCAAATCACTTCAAACTCATGAAATTTTCTCATGACCCATTTATATTCTCATTTATATTCTCATTTATATTCACATATATAAATGTAATATAAATTCAAATCAATCAAACTAAATCCAAAATTCAAGTTCAAATTCAGTCAAAATCTAACCTAAGCCTTTCAAGTCAAAATCTTGGACTTAGCCAAATCAATTTTAAATCAAACCAAACCCTTGATTTTCCTTCATGATTCAATCAATTCAATCATGAATCCAAATATGAATCAAAAATCACTTACAAAAACACAATTCAAAGCCAAACTCCATTTCATGTTCACCCTTTGAACTTAAAATTGTCAAATGAATCAAAACCCATTTGACTTCAAACCACTTGCAAATGGATTTATATTTCAATCATAAGTCCATATGTAAGTTCAATCAAACTCAAATCAAGCTTTGACCAAGCCATTTGACCGACTTAGGCTCACTTGACCCAAAGTTACCTAAAGTACCCTTATGAGCCAAATTTTAATCCTAACCAAATTAGATTGAATCAATCTCATCTAAGCCTCTCATCATGATCAACAATCATCATGAGATGATCAATCACTCAAATTGGGTCAAACCAAGTCAAACCTAAGGGTTGACCAAGTTAACACTTAGCCAAATAAACCACAAAATCCATCATATGCCAAATTGATTGAAACCATGATCTAAGTTCATTCATGATCAATGATTGAACTTGAACAAGTCAACATTTGAGCCTAACCTACTCCAATTGGCCACTTGACCCAAGTTGACCCAACTTGACCTAAAAACATCAAAATGTGTCAAAACTTGATATAAGCCAATTTGATTGAAACCAATGTGTCAAGTTCATTCTAAATCACTTGTTGAACTTGACCAAAACCTCAATTGGCCAAGTAGACCTAACTATTTAATTGAACAACTTGATAAGGGTCATAGCCAAATTCAAACTTAACCAAAATTGATTGGAAAAAGATACCAATCCACTTCATCTAACCAAACCTAAACCTACCATGACCTAGCTCAAAGGTCAAATGGGTCAAATTGGTCAACTTGACCCATTTGACCTAAATGAAGTCATGAACCAAATTCAAACCTAAACAAATTGAATCAAACCAAAGCCCAAAAAACATTTCAAATGGTCATATGAACTTGACCCAACCCTTGGTTTGACCTAATTTGACCAATTGGTCAACTTGACCCAAGTTGGTCCATTTTGACCTAAATGGGTCAACATGAGCCAAATCATATCAAATCAACTCCAAATCCATTGAAACTTGGCCAAACCTATTTTCTCAACATACCAAACATACCCAAATTCAAAAATAAGCCAAATGACCATTTTACCTCTGGGCCATAGGGTAAATTTTGGCCAATTCTACTTAAAATTTGGTCAAATCCTCTTCATACCCACTTGGCACCCTCTTAGTGGATCAAGTGCAAACTAGGGAGTGTGGTGCACCCAACACAATGGGTTTGGGTCAGCCAAACCTAACCCAATGGCCAAATCAACCATGTGCATGGAAATGGCACATATCCTCTCCCACTCTTGAAGCACATGGGGAGTTCACCATTCCACTCCCTGGATACAATTGAACTCAAGGACACTCCTTACACTAACAAACCCACTCCTTATGGGTAATTAGATCTAAATGATAAAGGGAAGCTAGGTCATCTGATTGGCAAAGGGGGAGATATACTACCCCTAATTCATTTGAATTTTTACTTCCTTGTCGATTGAAGCTTGTAGGAACTCGAGGTCTTCTCAAGCTTCTAAAAGGATTTGAAATTCCATTCTCAATTTTCATCACTTGAAAATAGGGAGCATCAAATTCAACTTCTCACATCAAACCAACTCAATTCCTTCTTCAAGCTCATCAGGAGGAGAATCAGCTTCACCAAGTTCTTTCCCAAGCTCCAAGGCAAGGAGGGTTCTTCAAAAGGAGCTCAAGCAAGGGTGGTGGTCCATAGAGCCACCACCTCAAGAGCTCAAACATGAAAGCTTCATCTCAACCGGACATAGCTTTTTTAGGGAATCGAGCATGGGTGATCACCTCATGAGGTTAGCCATTTTGAGCTTAAATTCAATGTGGTTTGGAGCTTTGTGAAAGAAATTTTTATGGCATAAAGTCATTAGATGTGATCTAGGATTCATGATGAAGGTGTGGGCAAATTTTTCGAGCTCGGTCGAGGATCTTCCTAGAAGATGGGATTCCCATTGTGAGAATTTAGGATGATCTGCCATCCATCCGCATTTTGGATGGACTGAGATTAAAATGCATAATATCTTTATTTTTCTCCCCGATCTGCGACTTTAATCTACATCGATCCTTGATTGGATGGTAGGAGAAAGAGCGCGCATTGCGTGCTATGATATGATGAATTAAATACATATTGCGTGCATGTAAGCGCGTAAATCGGTGACTATCGTAGTGCCAATGAAATTAATAATATGATTAGGGATTATTTAATTCTTAATTAATCACCTAAACTTCTAAAATTTATATTTCAACATAGAAAAATCAAAAAATATGAAATAAATTGCATTAGAAAGATAATTGAACATAGAATATTCTAAAATTGATTTTGATTGATTTTGAATAGTTCTTTTCTCTAAATTTAGGTTTTATTGGGAATGTTAATTTGCTAATTTCTCTCTAATTAATCTACTGATTAATCCCAAATTTCTTGGTGTGATTAGAGAGATGACTTCTGCCTCCCCTATTTTTCTTGGGATTTATTGGTGGACTAATTAGGGGAATTGCTAGTTCATTCTTTAATCACTCCTTAACATAATTAGACTTAATTAAGAGTATAGGCCAATTAAGTTTTGATTAAGTGAATGTGGAGGTTTAGGAATACCTTTGGGATACTTCTTTAGATATTCCTTAAACTTTATTCCTTAATCTTGTTCTTAAAGTTAATTCACCAATTATCCCCTTAATTAATTTCATAAAAATTCTAAAACTTTCTAGAACTCAATTAATTCTGCAGATGCTTAGGTGTTCAAGAGCCCAAGTACAATTAAGGAAATCAAAATTCAACTCATATGTGAGGGTGTTTTGAAATTACTTAAGTTAAACCCCTTAGCTTAATTAATCATTAATCATGAGCCAAATTGCATCCTTTTCTTCTAGTGTATTGCAAATTTAAATTCCTTGTGAGATTTTATGTCATCTCATTGGCTCATAATTATTTGATTAACTATGCTATGGTGGGGTAATTAACATGCTTAATTCATACCTTAACCTAATCAAAATATAAAATGAATCTAATCATCAAAAAAATTGAATAAAATATCAAACACATGTGGAATGGGTTAACAATAGCAAACTCACCTCACATTTTCCAAATTAAATCAAACTAAAATCAAACAAAAAAAATCACATTAAACAAACTTTGATTTGCTTTAAGCTTTCTTATTTCATAAGATTGTCTTTAGGAATTAATTAGATGAATGTGTTTACATGCTTTCATTACTTTAGTTCTTTCCTAACATGCTAAATGTGTCATATGATTTCATATTTTTCAAAATCAAATTTAAAATGAAAATGTTTCTTTATGTCAAATTGCATGTTTTGGCTAAAGTAAGAATATGAGTGGCTATTATCATTATTAAATCTAAATTATTTTCAAAATATATGAATCAATTATCAAAACTGAAAGTGTGTTACTTATATCTTTCTTATAAGTTGCATGTGAGTAAAATATAAGGATGTGCTTAGTGTGGTTTTCCTTCTCCTCTCTTTTGGTATAGTTTTGAATAAGATTTGGCAAAGTGTATAGTTCATTTGAAAAGAACACAATACTAGCCTAATTCCATTTCATATTCATTCTTATTCTATGACTTAAGAAAGATGCATACACTTACATATATAAATTGCATAACTTTTGTACAAATGCTTGTATGAAGGAAAGTGGTATATTAGTTTGAACAACCTCGGGGTTGTGAGGCTTTAAGTAGCCCCAAGTAGGTCTTGTAAATTACACCCCTGGTGCTAACAATGGCACCATACTCACTTATGCCTTTCATACATTCATATGTGCATGTGAAAATTGGATAAGAAACCCTTTTGCTACATAATGAAAATCATGCATCATAAACATTCAAATTTTCTTAAGTAACTTATTTAGCATGCATCATAAAGTGTGCTAAACATTCCCATTTGGTATGTATAGATATGCTTAGGATTCATTCATATGCATGTTATACATGTTGGGAAAGAAATGAAGTGATGTGTTTTGTGATCTAATTCACTTTATTTAATCTTAAAATGCCTTTTTTTGAATATATTTGTTTAGAGTTCATCTAAACTTAGATTAATTAAAACACATAATAAAAACATTCACTAAATAAAACTAAAACATGAATCCACTTTAGAAATTAGGGAAGGAAAGAGAAGTTCTCTCTCTTCCCTCTTTTACAACTTAGTAATTAATTGTAAGATTCACTTGAACCCAATCAAAACATAAAATAAAATCAACCAAAATAACTAAACCACTTAAATGAAACCCTCCTCTAAGTTGAACATTTCACACTTATAAAATTCTAACTTAAAGCCATAGCTAACATACCACACAAACCTTAAAGCACACTTTAGAAAGTCACCACTTCTAGCTTTAGGTTAGGGGCATTGGTTTGATGTTTATTTTTATTTTGTGATATATGTTTAGTATAGTTAGGATGTGTGTAGAATGAATGATAGGATGATTTAGTAATCATTATTTTCTATGGGATTGTGCTTAAGTTGTAATAAATAAAAAATATAAATGCTTTTGCAAGTGCTTATACCCCTAAGCATAATCCAATAGGTGTTAGAATTATGTATGTGATAAGTCCAATATACATGCTTGAGATTTGTGGTTTGTTTAGCTAATCTCTATTTTGCGTGTGTTAGTTAGATTTACTTTTCTTCATGTAATTTTTGTAATTAGATTTTGGAATGATTGTTATGGGGATTAGATGATTGGTCATAAGATCTCATCTTATGTACCATGTGAAGCCTTTGAGCATCCACCAAACCATCCAAACCAAAGAAGAACCAAGAAGAAAGAAGAAATAAGAAAAGAATGAATGAATACCCCATAACATGAATTCTTGCTTAATTGTAATTAATTCATTTGTAATCATGTATAAGGTAGAGCACCTAATTTTTTTGGGTTTGTGATGGTGACCACACTTGGCCTTTTATTTTTTTTGATTAGCTTTATAAATTGATTGATGATTTGTTTAGCTTTGTGCATTAAGATGACATGTTTTCTAGTTTCTTCCTTGCTTGATGTATACTGATGTGATTAGGCTCTTAGAGAAAAATAAATCTTCTACCAAATTAATCAATTCAAAAATTAAAATAAGCAACTCATAACCTCATTTAAAGCCTAAGTTAAAATCAAGATAAATAAATTAGCAACCCCTTAATAGGATGAGTATTTCTTTTATAACATCATGCATAAAAGCATATTGTTACACTCTTGATTGGAGGGCTTCCACCTTTGCCAGAGAAACTTGGTTTGACCTTTGAGAGCCATGGTGGAAACACACCTCCTCCTTATCATTTATTTTGGCCAATAATCTCATGCATTAGGCATATGAATCCTATAAGCCCTGAGTCAAATGATTGTCCAAAAATAAAAAATGTAAATATTTTGCATTAGATTTAGGTCATTTTCATGCCCCTTACATGATCTAGTCTCTTAGGGAGTGAGTTTAAGGACTTAGTCTCTTTCTAAATAAATAACATCTGAGCTATCTTGCATAAAGCATATGACTTGCCTACATGAATTTAAAATAGTAGGAGGAGTTAGTTGGCCACCCCAGGTTGTAAGTCCAAGAGTGGTTTGTCCTCTTGTGGAGGCAAAAATACCCATTTTTTGCCTTAGATTTAGGTTGTGCTTTCACCCTCGCAAAGCTCCCTAGATTTAGGTTCTGAGGTTGCTTCTCCCTTCCATGGGCCATAAGCATAAATCCTCACCTCTTAGGCATTTCCATAATCTTGTGTGGAATCATAAGTCCTAAATTTCTAAAAAAAATTCAACTCAAATAATTAAATCAATTTCAAAATATAAAGCCCAACCATAGATAGTTTGAGATGCTCAGATTTCCTAGCATGAACATCTCTATTTTCCTTTGGCTTGATAATAACTCCCTCTCTTTGATCAATCCCATTTGATCTTCTGAAATAAACTCATCGATTGATAGTCCTACCTATTGAAATCTTTGGAGATGAAGATCATTTACCTAATCGAGAGTATTCTTGAGGGATCTCATTTCTTAGAATCTAATTAACTATGGGGGCTTGCCCTTTTAGGGAACTTAATGAACCCAATTTAAAATAAACCCTACTTTACTTTTCCATGTAAAGTAGGGGAAGAATCTTTGGTACACATGCAGACCCATTATCCTTAGGAGTCCTTGTTGAGGTGATTATCCATTGGGTGGTGACTTCTATCTTGAGATAGTACACCTCTCCTCAATGTCATACCCGATCACCCTCAATAAGAACATCTGCGGATCTACGTGGTGTCAAAATGCATAAAAAGAAGAAAGTATATTTTGATCTTCATTTTATTTCACATAGAGTGAAGGTGGAAGTATATTCTATTCTTTAGAAATTCTCATATAAAAAATTTTCATAAAATTTTCCATGACTGGATGGTTCCTCTCCATCTTTGGTAAATGATCATTGTCCAAGTATCGATAGTGGGTTTGTACTTTGGTATGAATCCAAGACTATCTTTCATTCCATGGCACTTAGCTTATTTCATTCTTAAGCTAAGCTTAAACATCTTTTTTAGGACCTCACCCGTGTTGGTCTTAAAACCCCGCTGGTTCTCCAATGGGTAAAAATAAAAAAAAAACATTTAAAGACTTCCTCCTTATCATTTCTATGATAAGGAAAGGTTCATTCTAAAATAATAAAGACAAAATAAATTCATAAAATCACTTTTCAAAAGCTCTTTCAAAAAATGCACTTAATAAAATATTTGCATTTTCCTAAATCATCTTCTCATCTAACAATCTTATGATTGTTATGTGTAGATCATCTTTACAAAAATAAAATCTCAACAATTATATTTTTTAAAAGCATAAAATTTGAAGATTCTTCCATTCAATACATCCAAATGTATTGAATGGATATTCCTCTTCAAGCAAAAAATCATAACTTTGACTTCCAAATACATCCCACATGATTTTTTCATATTTTCAAAGCACATATGAACTCCATTCAATATACCCACACTTATTGAATGGTTTCATTTTCAAACAAAACTAAATTTTTCAAAAGCACATATGAACATCTCTATTCAATATACCCAAATTTATTGAATGAAGATTTCATTCCCAAATAAAAATAACATCATTTGGAAATCCCACTTAAACGTATTCCATATATGATTAAGTTGGAATTCTCTCTTTCGAAAAAGCAATAATTACACACGAAGCAAAATTTTCACATTGCAAAAATAATATTGACTTCCATTCCTACATACCCAAATTTGTTAGATGGAAGTCTTCTTTTCGAAAATTAAAACTTAACAATCATCTTTTTAAAATTAAAAATACATTTGGAACTTCATTTATCACACTCAAATTTTCTAAGTGAAGTCTCCAAATTTAAAAAAACAAAATTTTCAAAATACATTTGGCACTTCATTCTAGCATATCTCATTTGCTAAAATGAATTCTCTCCTTTTCCAAAAAAAATTTGAAACACAATTTTGGAAATTTCGTTTACCATACTCAAATTTGTTAAGTAAAATATCCATCCCACAAATTTTTTTCCAAAACATATTTGGAATTTCAATTTAGCATTCCCCATTTGGTAAAATGAAGTCTCCCTTTTTCAAAATCCAAAACAAAAATTGAAACACCTTTGGAATTTCATTTAGCATACTCAGATTTGCTAAATGAAATTTCCACTTCACAAAATTTCCAAAAGCACTTTTTGGAACTTCACTCTTTAGCATCTCAAATTTGCTAAAGTTAGGCCTCCATTTTTAAAACCAAAACACAAAAATTTTAAACACATATTTTGGAATTTCATTTAACATACTGAAATTTGCTAAGTAAAATTTCCATTTCACAAAATTAAGTGGAACATCATTTTTAGCATGACATATTTGCTAAAGTGATGTCTCCACTTTCAATCAAAACCAAAAAGGAAATAAATTATGATTTCCTTAGCATACTTAAATTTGCTAAGGATCCTACTTTTCAAAAACAAATCAAAATCAAAGAGAAACACATTAGGATTTCTTTAACATACTCAAATTTACTAAAGATCTTACTTTTATAAAAATCAAAATATCTAAAATAAATGAAACACCTTAGGATTTCCTTAGCATACTGAAATTTCCTAAGAATCCTATTTTCAAAAATCTTTCAAAAACAAAACACATTTGAGTTCTTCACTTAGTATACCCAAATTTGCTAAGTGGGAATTCCAATTTTCAAAATCAACAATAATTCACAAGATAAAATGAACAAAGTAAAATAAATAATTGTTTTCAAACACTTCACTTAGCATACTCAAATTTGTTAAGTGAGTAAATTCCAAAATACCAAATCAAAAACAAAACCAATTGACCCTTACTTTAACATACCCAAATTTGTTAAAGGAAAGGGTCCTCAAATCAAAATCTAATTTCAAACATGAACCTATGGAAGCATCTTTCTAAAAAATATTTGAATCCATTTTCAACATACCCAAATTTGTTGAAGTTGGATTCATATTCAAAATTTCTTTTCCAATCAAATCTCTAAATCTTCTCTAAATCATTTGAACCCCACTTAACACTTCCAAGATGTTGGATGTGGGTTTAAATTTTTAAATTCAAATTCAAAATCAACAAAACATAAATCTGATCCAAGCTTGTTTCCAACATTGCAGATTCTAAGCATCAATCTTAGTTACAACTACAATTCAGCTCTTTAATTTTTAGTTGACTATAAATGGCAAGTTCACAAAAGTTTGTGTTTACTTTCCCCTACGACATGGACTTGGACTTGATCGCCAATTCCCCTCGCTGATCACACCCATCTCATCCATTTGAGAGGTTTTGAGGGGTGAGGATCACTGTGAGGGCACTCCTCACAACTAGACCACATGGTCGGGTAGAAGCCACATTCATATTGATTTACCCTATTCTGACATCCCCTCAAAAAGGAAAGCAAAGTGGTAGTTCCATCGCCTCAGTAGTGATAGTAGTGCTCGACGCCTGGTTCTGCTACCCTGCAGGCTAGCACCCACTCATTGGCACCCTCTAAGGGTAAGGCTCCTCTGATCCTAGAGATTTCCTCCCCAGCCTTTGAGGTTGGGTCTAGTTCTTACTCCACTCACCCTACCAGACTCGGGAGGAAAAAAAAAATTGCATGATTAAGCGATCACACTATTTCCAGAGATGGAGGCGCTACAGTTAGGAGGAGGTCCCCACTGATCACCCACTAGTTAAAAACTATTTCATCCTCTCTCTGGGTCCGGAAGAGGATGCTAGGATGATTTCACCTCCACCGGTTCAACACCCCGCTAGCTGAGGGAGGTCATATGCCAACCTTTGATCATCTACGCCAGTTGGAGCTATATGCTGAGTTTGAGCTCAATTTGATTTGAGATCTCCCTCAGATGGGAAACACTATGTGAGAGGGCTGAGAGGCCCATACGCATGATCACTAGTAGAGAGAGGTAGAGGTTTGGTCGGCAGTCAGTGGCCTCTGCACTCATTGATTTCCCTGATCGGCACACTACTTGCATCGATCACATAGAAAGTATTTTGCTTACATGGATGACCCATCATAGGAAGAGGATCCTTGTCCCGAGAGAGTCGGTGGTGTCTCCACCACACTGCTCTACCCCCACCATCACCACCACATGCAATCCTCCGTTCAAAGGCCATGAAGGCCACATCCGGGAGAAGGCACCCCATTGATGATCCGCTACAATCAGGGATCCTATTCCATCTACACCACTATGAAGCCTCTCTTGCTCAACCTTCGCCCCGAGGTGGTGAGGGAATGGTGACCCCAAGCATAGTGGTCATCCCTTCACCAACACCACCATCAAGACAGATGATGGTGAAATTGTAGAGGGAGCATGATAGTTGCACCCGATGATAAGTAGAACCTCCTAGGAATGTCACCCTTCGAGTCATGTAGAGTGTGTCTCTTCTAGTGAGTACAGCCTCATAGATTGATTCTCCAGAGGGGAGGTCTAGTGCCTCGTATGACTGATCACACGCCAAAATCATTTGTGCCCATTGATTGATTGATCATTCTTTGAGGACATAGTACATTATCTTGTAGAAAAGAAGAAATTATGAGGTATGATTGGTTTGATGAGAAGAAGATTAGCTTTGATCCTGAAGATGATTGGGAGACTCATGTTTTGCATGGTGGATACCAGGATCCCTCGTGAGAGCAGCCATGGAAGGTGATGAGGTTACAAGAAGACACCAAGCCCAACACCTCTGACATTAGTTAAAGCAAAAAGATGAACAAATAGATAGATGGCAAGGTGACTTGTTAGTAGTAGTCTCTACTTCAAAAAAACAAGCCCCAATAGTTCATCCTACTACAACTGACATTAGTCAGCCAAAGTTAGTGCATGTCTTGGACCCAACCAAGACCTTACCTCTCGTTGAGCAAGGTAGCACTAGCATGTATAGGAAGGTAGTGGAAAGTACCTCCATATAGGAGAAAGACATCGATCCATGGTTGAAAGCAGTGAAGGAAGCATTGGCTCAAGCCCGGGAGGATCATCGCCAAAGGGTAGACCCTGAGGAATTTGATGTAATCAATAATATCCCAAGGGTTTCGTGCCACCTTCCTTCAAGCTTTTGATGGAGTGGAAACCCGAGGTAAAGCATACACACTGTGGCGTTATTGCAACGGTGGATGCGCTATTTTGCCTCTTCATTAGTAGCCTACAGGGATATTTTGATTGTATGAACTTTCCAACAATTCAAGTAAAGATTGAGTTAGAGCAACTCTTATCAAGAGGTTTTAGCTCACAAAGGGTTACTTGGTGATCTCGTTGTAGCACAACAACACCCAACTGAGTCCTTTGTTGACTATATTCTCAGATGGCATAACCTGAGTATGAAATGTGAGCTATAACTATCTGAGCAGCATGCCATTGAGATTCTTCTAAAGAATATCCATGGCCCGGTCACCTTCATGTTTAAGGGCTTCACTATCAAAATATTTGAGAAGCTAATCAACAAAGTGGCTAATCTACAAGGAGAGGCCAAACAATAACTTTTCAAGACCAATTGCCCAAAGCTAAGTCACAAAATGCCTATGATAAGAATCCTGGGGCAGTGATAGTAGTGGATAAGGGGAAGCAACTAGCTAGAGTTCAATCTGAGAGACCACGACCTCAGCAGCCTTCGCTTCCACCTCCTTTACCACCACCGAGGTAGCCTACTGCCTCCATAGCCTCCATGCCACATCACCTCCCAGCCATTCAAAGAGTGGCACATACCGCCACCGTAGTATGAATTCCACCTATTCTTTTAGATAAGCTTAACAAACCTTATTCATTTATGAGGCAGGTAATTAGGAAGATCTTTAAGAATATCTTAAAGAAGCCTGGTTTTTAGTTACTTGTGCCTAAGAGATCAGAGAAACTAGGAAAAAGCCATGATCCTGACTTTTATCCCTATCACTATATGCTAGGTCATGTTTTGGAGGATTGCTTCACATTTAAGGATTGACTTGAACATAACTTCAAGATAGGTGTTATAGTTATCCTGAATGTATACCTTGTGGAACAACCATCCATTTCCATTAGGGTAATCCTTGGGGATATCTGTGATCCTTTCAAAACCAAAGAAGGTTGAGATATCTCTTTTTCCAAAAATTTTAAAAAGGTCATTTAGAATATCAAGAATCTTTCCTTACAGGTGCTTGAGTCAGCTTAAACCTCCAACATTAAGGAAGGTTTACAAGTTGCAATGCCAACTCAGGGAAAAGGGGAGCTCAGAAGACAAAGCATGTCTCACTGGATAGCCCAAGAGCACAACCAATCATCAAGCCCAACTTCCTACATTGAAGCTACCACATGACTTCTCTCTACTCTCTTCTTCTTCTACTAGTAGAACTCTTGTATCAGTAAATAAGGGCATCAAATCTCTTAGCCCACTTACTTTAGTTGATTTCTACTTTGTACTACCTACCAAATCCAAGAAATTGAAGAACAAAGATAGCTTGAATTACATCTGTGTCACTTCTGATGGGCTGTCTACTTCTATTCTAAATGATAACTCTTCAAGTCAAAATAACTATAACAATTTTGATCTTCCTCTTTCTGATTTAGGGTTGGACTTTCCTACTCTGAATACTATGGGTTTGCCTCTAGAGATAGACTTGGAATCATCCGATTCTGAGGATCTCATAGGTAGAACCTTCCATTACCCTGCCACTAGGGATCACCGAAGTTAACCTCCATAATGACAAGGTTCTACCTCCTAGGACAACACCTCAAGATAGAGAGAAACAAGTCATTGGTACAGAGGATCGAGAAGCTCCTCCATAAGATGCTCCACCCATGGATATGCTTGTGGAGGATTAGCCCAAGGTGGACTACAATGTTGTCTCTCATCTAAGAAAGTTGCCATCTAAGCTAAGCATATACGATGCCCTTGTCTTATCCAAAGAGATGAGGGAATCACTAATCAAGGCTCTCCTTGATCTTGAGATATGCTTAGCTTAGCTGACCGCTATAGGTGAGGAGGCACGTTATACAAAAGAAGCTTAAGGGATCACCATCACAGATGAAGACCTTCTTCTAGGAGACTTGTAGCATAACCGTCCCCTCTACATCACATTTGACATGGGCATATTCAGACTTTCCAGAGTTCTCATTGATGTAGGTGCATTAGTGAACATTATGAGTCTAAAGACCCTTACCTATTTGAGGATTGACATCTCCACACTCTGAGGAGATCGGATGATGTTGAGAGGATTCAATGAACAAGGTGAGCGCTTAGGTTCCATAGTATACCTTTGGAGATAGGTGATTGGAAGACTAAGCCAAGTTTTACATCATTGATTTGAATACTTCATTCACTTTTGCTGAGGGGCCTTGGATACATCAAAATAAGATAATTCCATCCTCCCTCCATCAGTGCATCAAGTTCAAAAAAGATGGGATTGAATACTGTGTCAATGGAGATGAAAATCCATTTTCAATTAGAGAGGTTGAGATTTATGAGGATGCGACCTACTATCTTCCTCAAAACACCCTTTCTCATGAACTTGGACAAAACTCAATCAAAAGAAAAAAAATGAAGAAAAAGAAAATAAAAATGAAAATCCAAGTGAACAAGAAAGGGGAATTGAAGAAGAAATAAATCTGTATATCACATTCCACCCACAGTTCATTCCATCATATGGACATGTGGGTAGGATGACTCAACCTCCACCATGTAGAGGTAGAGGCAGAAACAATGACAGTTCCAGAGGTGGAAGACCCCCTGGTTGGCCATCAACCAATAGAGGTCATGTTCCAGTTCATAGGAGCACCCCTACTATTCATATGACTTGGAATCTGAGGATGAGTCTAATGTGATTAGTATACCAGCCAACCCCTCTCGAAGTTCCATGAGGTGACTTTCGATCCGATGACAAAGATGAGCCTCCGCATAAAAGCAAAGTATTTGAATCAAGTTTGTGTGAAACTATCAGGCAGCAGTTGGGAACCTTAGCTCAAACCTCACTTTCATCTTAGAAAGTTGAAAGTTTAGTAGTTAAGAAAGCCCTTAAGTCTTCAAGTGATATGAAATCAAAGAGATTTTTTTTGGGATCATCATCCTCAAGTCCTGAAGTTGATGTAGAACTTGAGGAGGATACATTTAAGGAATTAATGGAATTACCATTTGACTTTTACTCACCTTGTGTTTATAATTTTATACAGAAAGGTTTAGTTCCTCATACATGGTCAAGGTCAGTACTTTGAAAAGCTATGGAACAATACAGGAAGCACAATCAAGCATGACTAGGATTGATACAGTGGGTCCTTGATGATGATGACTTGCTAGTTGTTACCAATCATTTGGAGATAGGTTCTTTTCACACAACACAACTCTTATGAGAATGTGTGTTTAGAAATCGAGATGATCTAGATGATCTCCAAATCAAAGATGCACATAATTTGAAGAGGAGATTCATTCAACAATTGACAAGCTTAAAGAAATCAACCTCAGATGAAGAAAATCACATATTGCTTAGAATGAAGAAGAAACCAAATGACTTAGTAGTTAGTTATTGATTGAGTTTAAAGACTACTTCGCATGGAGTTATGAAAAGATGCCCAGATTATATCCTAAAGTAGCAGTCCACAAGCTAGCAATAGATCCTAATACTATCCCTATTAAGCAAGCTCCAAGATGCATGTGATTAAAAATTGAACAACAGGTCATTTCGAAAGTCAAGAAATTGATCAATGTTGATTTCATCAGGGAAGAAAATTATCCTACCTAGTTAGCCAGTGTCATCCCAATTTAAGAAGAATGGCCAAATTTGCATATCGTCAATTTAGGGACTTAAACAAGGCATGTCCTAAGGATGAGTTTCCTATTATACTAATGGTGGACATCACCTCATCTCATGCACATCTCTTTCATGGATGGATCATCTAGCTAACCAAATCAAGATGTCCAAGATGAAAGAAATACTACTTTTCAAACCCGACGAATCTTTATTATAGGTCATGCCTTTCACCTTAAAATGCTAGTGCATACCAATGCCATGACTCAGATCTTCAATGAACTCATCCATCATGAGGTTGAGTGCTACGTTGATGATCTAGTAGTCAAGAGCAGAGAAAAGGAAGACCATCTCTTTGACTTGAGAGTAGTTTTCGAATGATAAAGTTAATATAACCTCAAAATGAATCCCCTGAAGTGTGCATTTGGAGTAGCTTCGAGGAAATTCCTTGGGTTTCTTATTTAACATCGGGGAATAGAAATAGATCCAAAAAAGATCAAAGCTATCTTAAAAATTCCACCTCATAAGGGTTTAACTCAACTCAGATCCTTCCATGGATGGCTGGCGTATCTAAGATGCTTTATCTCCAACCTATAGGGGAGATGCAAACCATTCTTAGACTTGTCAAAAAGGATGCCAAGTGGGATGATAAGTTCAGATGCCTTTGAAGACATCAAGTATTTGGTGAAGCCGGTTGTAGCCCCTATCGTGTGCCACTCATCCTCTATACTGCTACATTAAATGACTCTCTCAGCGCTCTATTGACCCAAGCCAACAACGAAGGGAAGGAGAATGCTCTCTACTACCTCAATCGTCATCTTATTCTTGCTGAAGTGAACTACCCACCTATTGAGAAACATTACCTCGCTCTAATTTTTGCATCCCAAAAGCTACGACACTATATGCTCTCTCATAATGTGAACTTGATCTCTAGAACCAATCCACTGTAGTATCTCATGACACGACCAACACTATCTGGATGTTTGGCATGATGGTCCATGATTCTCTCATAGTTTGATATCACATTTGTACCCCTCCATGCGGTAAAAGGACAAGCACTAGCAAATTTTTTTAGCAAAGACACCCACTTCTACCGATTCTCGCTTAGTGATGATCTCCCGATGAACAAATCATGAACTTAGGGAGGTTAACAATCATTGGGAGATGTATTTTGATGGTGCGCTTCTTTCATAAGATCTACTTCTAGGAAATGTAGTAGGAATAGTTCTCCTAACTCCAAATGGTGATGTGATGAGATTCTCATACTATCTTTCTAACCCCTACACCAATAATGAAGCTGAGTATGAGGCTTTGATTACCGGTCTGGAGTTAGTCATTACTATCAGTGTCAAGAGCATCAACATCTTTGGGGATTCTCAGTTGGCCATCAATCAGATTACTGGGTCCTACAGGTTTTCAAACCCAAGCTTTCTCATTACCATGAGTATACCATGAAGTTGTTGACTTAGATTCTTGAAGTCATAATCTACAAAGTTTCTCTAACAGAGAACGTAGTAGCAGATGCTTTGACCAAACTTGCCAAAGAATTAGCATATTCGGAAGATGAGTCCATTTTAATAAGGATCCAAAATAGATAAGTCTTATCTTTTATTGATGCTGAACTCATCGAGAGACTTTCTCTTAAAGGAGAGGTTGTCAGTGCCAAAATGGACAAAGAGCTGGATTGGAGGCAAGCATTCATAGATTATTTGAACACCGCAAACTACCTCAAGAAAATTTAGAAGCCCATCGTGAAATAGAGAGCTATCTCATATGCTCTCATTGATGGCACCCTGTAATGCTGGTCCTTTGACAAAATATGGTTCCAGTCTGAAGACATGAAGATGAAGATCAAGAGACTAGGATACTACTGGCCATCAATGATTACATACTGTATGGATGTCGCTAGAAGATGCCATCAATGTATATGGTGTGGTCCTCCACCAACCACCCAACATTCTACACCCTACATTGGCCTCATGGCCATTCGAGTGTTCGGGTACCGACATTATGGGCTTGATCGATCCTCCTTCTTTCAAGGGCCATCGGTTCATCTTAGCTACCATCGACTACTTTTCCAAGTGGGTGGAGGTAATCTCACTCAGAGAGGTCACAGCTCAGCATGTGCTTCAATTTTTCAGTAACCATATCGTATAAAGGTTCAGGGTGCTTCGATGAATTATATCCGATAATGATACTACATTCAAAAGCACCAAGATCAACAGCTTCGCTAGAAGACACAGTATAGATTGGAGATACTCCACCATCTACTACCCCAGAGAAAATGGCCTAGTGAAAGCATTCAACAAAACTCTCATCCAAATATTAAATAAGAGTCTTGACGATAACAAGTGATAGGAATGTAGTTGGTTGAAGCCTACCTAGCACCACATACCAACCCCAACTCTTTATTTTCCTTAGTGTATGGGTCCAAGCTATTCTACCTTTAGAAGTTCAACTCCCATCACTAAGGATAGCATTGGGTAGCAAGATCACAGAGCATAATGCAAAAAGTTAGAAGAGCTCAAAGGTTTGGAGGAGAGTCTACGGGCGCGTAAGAACCTCGAAGTTGTACAAGGCCAAAATGATTCAAGCTCACAACAAGTGGTCCATCTAGGTCTTTCTAGGAGAACTTGTGTTAGTCCTAAGGAGACCAATTTTTTGCCAAAAGATGGGAGGCAAGTTTGAACCCACTTGGGAAGGCCCCTATGTCATAGAGAAGGCCTACCAAGGAGGATCTTATCGCCTTATTGATTATAAAGGGGAACACGATGCTTCCAATTAATGGGCTCTATCTAAAGAAATATTACCCATGAAATAAATCATGTTTGAAAATAATTATATCAATCAATAAAATATGATTCCATTTCATCAAAATCTTCTCTTTGAAGCGATTTGCTTGTCTTACAATCATCGTGTTTAGGTAGGTGTAAGAGTCCCCAGTGGCATCCTATCCCTCTTTCACAACACAAACACAATCTTCTAGCATAAAAGAGGTGTAAGAGAACTCGAGAGGCACCCTATTTTGAATAGCATAACTAAGTTAAGTGTGAGAGAACTCAAGCGACATCCTTTCTTAGTGGGAATTCTCAGTTTCCATCCATGACACCACTACAACAAAATCCCCAGCGTGTTTAAGGTAGGTGTAAGAGTCCCCCAGAGGCATCCTATTCCTTTGAACACATGCATAAAAACAAACACAAATCTCTTATATCAAGCTATTTGATGTGGGAGAAAGCCCTCTATGGCACTCGCTCATTAGTTGCTCTAGGTCGAGTCTACATGCTACCTCACTAGTATGTCACCCCAATGGTCACTTGTTTAGAGGATGTGAGTCTCCACGCTTTCTTCTTAACTTGACCATTGCAAACCAATGAGCACCTTGTTAGTATAGTAGACTTCACTACCCAGCTAGTTAGCTACTTCGTGTTAATTTTATTTAAAGAAAATGTGAGTTCCCATGCTTTTTTCTTGAACTAATCATCATAATCTAACTAGGTCGAGTATATTTGAGGTTTAGGATAAGTCCCCAGAGACTCCTTTCCTCTTGATTACATTTGAGTTGATATAAGTCCCCCAGTGGTATTCACTCAGTAGTTGCTCTAGGTCGGATGACACCTGTCGAGTCAAAGATAGACTGTCCTAGCAATCAGTCCCGCTATAAGAGAATGTGAGTCCCCGAGCTTTCTTTCCTAGGCTAATTGTTGCAAATCGATGGGCACTTTAGGTTGGTTGATGTTCGTTATGCTGACATCGACTCACCCGGTGGATACACCACTCTTGGAAGATATGAGTTTCCACACTTTCTCCTTGAGTTGGACACCAAATACCTATTGGATATTTGACTAGCCATATCATATTCTTCAAGGTTTTGGATTAAGCCCTTAGCAGCCCCAGCCCCTGCAGGCACTCTATTTGGATCACATCCTTTGTGACCCCATTTAGACACTACCTAGGTTATTTTTGGATTGGACAGTTCCCCTTCCTTGTAGCCACCCCTATGGTTGGAGAATTTGTTCAGCAGACACGCAGACTCTCTCTTGATTCAGTAAATTTGAGCTAGATCTAGGCTGATATAAGCTCTTTCTCAGTTTGCTCCTTTGCAAACTAATAGGGTCCATGATAAAAAAAATTAACAAAATTAACTTGCATGTGGATTAGGAATTCAAGCCCTCAAAAGTCCCCTTTTCCCAAGAAGGCATCCTATCTTTAGGGCAGTGTCAGCATAACTCCCTATAGGAATTTCCTGACTATCTGAGTTGAGATAAATCTCTAAGTTGGTACTCACTCTGTAGTCACCCTTAGGCTAGGTTCAATCTATTTTTCCATAAGCAGGTTACCCTGACAGTCATTTCCCTAAGGAAGATGTAAGACTATGATGCATTCTTTCTAGCATGATTGTCACAAACTGACGGGTAGCCCTAAGTCGGGTTTGATTTGTCGCCCAAAGAAATCGATCACCCAAATGATCTTTTCTAGTGGAAGATGTGAGCCCCTGAGCTTTTTTCCCTTCGATTGATCATTACAAACTGAAAGGCACTCCTTTGGTTGGATAGTTCTCCCATCAGCCGGGAAGCTACTCCCTTTGGTTCAATTAATCTGAGATAGGTCTAGGCTAATATGAGCTCCTTCTCAGTGTGATCCATTGTCAACCAGCATCATCCATCAAAATAAATCTAAAAAAAATGAAATTAATCTTGACTATCTTAGAGTTGATCTAAGTCCCCCAATGACATTCACTTAATAGTCAGCCTTAGGTTGGTTTCAGTCTGTAGTCTTGCCAATAGATTATCCAAGCAATTGGTCTCTACTTTGGAGGATATAAGTCTACTATGCTTTCTTCCTAGTACAGTTATTGCATTCTAAAAGGCATCCCTTTGGTTGGCTAGTCCTACTATGGGTTTAGTAGACTACCCCTTTGAATTGGAAGTTAATTCTAGGAGGGTTTAGTAGACTGCCCCTTTAATTGGAAAACTTAAGTTAATTCTATGCCTCCATGGCTCCTACTCAGTGTAGTATATCGCAAACCAATAAGGTCCATCTCAAAATCCAAATCTAAAAAAATTGAAACAAATTCAGCCCTCTTCCCTAGTGGAAATTTCTCCTTAGTGAGATCTAAATCAAATCAAATCTCTCATCCCCTTGTGGATGACTTGAACCTGCTTCCCTAGTGGAAGGTTCATACTCCATCCCTTAGTAGATTCCTCCCTCTCTTATGTCTTGGACATAAGTAGAGCCACATTGCACTAAGTTCTAGATTATTTCTACACTTGGGTTAGTAGTAGACCATTTCTACTAGTGCTTGTGATCATTTGGTGTTGTTGATCATTTTCAATATACATGTGTTTCTTGTCACACCACACTAATTGGGAGCCCTTTGTTGAACTCATTTTAAGAATGAGCTCTCAACCCCTCCATCTTTGACATAGGACTTCTCTTAGACTTTAAGATTTCCTTAGTCTTAAGACATATCTAGTGATTAGGTGGACACCCAACATAGCCCTAGAGACTAGAAGAATTGGCCATAAGAGCAGGTCATGCCTTAGGGGTGTTAGGAAAATTTGCCTACCCTATAGCTTGGATCACTTTCCTTACTTCCTTCCTTCAAGTAAAACTCCAAATCAAATAAACATCAAACTGAAATCAATTATAGCCTAATTGATTTTCTCCAAACTCAAATCAATGCCACATGATTGAAATCCATGATTGAATTTCGAAATTTAAATTCAAATTTGCCCAAGTCCTTTGATTTCCTTCATGGACTTAAAAATCATCTTTAAATCAATTCAAATTCATGAAATTTTCTCATCAATCATTTATATTCTCATTTATATTCACATATATAAATGAAATATAATTTAAATCAATTAAATCAAAATCAAAAATTCAAATTCCTAATTTAAAATTTTTCTAAGTCCTTAATTTCCATCATAAGGACTTAGCCTAAATCATCTTTAAATCAATTCAAATTCAAGAAATTTTCTCAGAATTCATTTATAGTCTTATTTATATTCACATATATAAATGAAATATAAATTCAAATCAATCAAATCAAAATCCAAAATTCAAATTCTAAAAAATCTTTTCTAAGTCTTTAATTTTCTCTAAGGACTTAGAAATCATCTTCAAATCAATTCAAATTCATAAAATTTTCTCACAACCCATTTATATTATAATTTACATTCACATATATAAATGAATTATAAATTCAAATCAATCAAACTAAATTCAAAATTTAAGTTCAATTCACAAATCTTTCTTAAGTCCTAAATTTCCCTCTTAAGGACTTAGCCTAGATCATCTCAAATCACTTCAAACTCGAGAAATTTTCTAATGACCCATTTATATTCTCATTTATATTCACATATATAAATGAAATATAAATTCAAATCAATCAAACTAAATCCAAAATTCAAGTTCAAATTTAGTCAAAATCTAACCTAAGCTTTTCAAGTCAAAATCTTGAACTTAGCCAAACCAAACCCTTGATTTTCCTTCATGATTCATTCAATCCTTCAATCATGAATCCAAATATGAATACAAACTTCAATCACTTAACTAAAACTCAATTCTAAAATCAAGCTAAAATCCATTTCATGTTCACCCTTTGAACTTGAAATTATCAAAAGAATCAAAACCCATTTGACTTCAAACCACTTGCAAATGGATTTATATTTCAATCATAAGTCCATATGTAAGTTCAATCAAACTCAAATCAAGCTTTGACCAAGCCATTTGACCTACTTAGCTCACTTGACCCAAAGTGACCTAAAGTACCTAATGAGCCAAATTCTAGTCAACCAAATTGGATTGAATCAAACTCACCTAAGCCTCTCATCATGATCAACAATCATAATGAGATGATCAATCACTCAAATTGGGTCAAAGAAAGTCAAACCTTAGGGTTAACCAAGTCAACACTTAGCCAAAATGAAACCCAACATAGCAAAAATCTATCATATGCCAAATTGATCGAAACCAATGATCTAAGTTCATTCATGATCAATGCTTGAACTTGACCAAGTCAACATTTGAGCTTAACCTAGCCCAATTGGCCACTTGGCCCAAGTTGACTTAACTTGACCTAAAAAAGTCAAAATATGTCAAAACTTGATCTAAGTCAAATTGATTGAAACCAAAGGGTCAAGTTATTTTTAAATCACTTGTTGAACTTGACTAAAGCCTCAATTGGCCAAGTAGACCTAACCTAGCCCAATTGACCTTGAATCCAACTTGACATAAAGGATCATATTGAACCAAATTAAAACATAACCAAAATTGATTGGAAACAAAGATACTAATCCACTTCATACGACCAACCAAACCTAAACCTACCCATGACCTAGCTTAAATAGGTCAAACGGGTCAAATTGGCCAACTTGACCCATTTGACGTAAATGAAGTCTTATGAACCAAATTCAAACCTAACCAAATTGGATCAGGCTGAAGCCACCAAAAAATTTCAAATGGTCATATGAACTTGACCCAACCTTTGGTTTGACCCAATTTTACCAATTGGTCAACTTGACCTAAGTTGACCCATTTTGACCTAAATGGGTCAACATGAGCCAAATCATATCAAATCAACTCCAAATCCATTAAAATTTGGCAAAACCTATTTTCTCAACATACTGAACATACCCAAATTCAAAAATCATCCAAATGACCATTTTACCCCTAGGCCATATGGTAAATTTTGGCCAATTTTACTTTGAATTTGGTCAAATCCTCTTCATGCTCACTTGACACCCTCTTAGTGGATGAAGTGAACACTAGGGAGTGTAGTGCATAGAGCCATCCAGTCAACCTCAAGAGCTAAAACCTTCAACAAAGCTTTGTCTCAACTAGACGAAGCTTCTATAAGAAAATCGAGCGCTGGTGATCACCTCAGATGAGGTTAGCCATTTTCGGAGATTAAATTCAATGTGGTATGGAGATTTGTGAAAGAAATTTTCATGGCATAGGATTTTGGCAGTTAGATGTGATCTAGGTTGCATGATGAATGTGTGGGCCAAATTCTAGCCCAAACAGAGGTCAATCGAGCTCAGATCATGGCCTAGAAGATGGACGGAGCCCCTTCCAATAGAGAAATGCAGGGATGGTTCTCTGGCCATCCATCCACACATTTTGGATAGACGACTGAGATTAAAATGTGTAATATCTTTATTTTCTCCGTCAGATCCATGAATTTAATCTCAACCATTCGATCCTTGATCACCGAGGAGAAAGCGATAGATCGCCGCAATGCAGCCAATGTGACCAGTTAAATCCGCCCACATGTAAAGTGCATGCCGCAGTGATTAGTGGGGGAATTAATAATATTATTAGGGATTATTTAGTTCCTAATTAGTCACTAAACTTCTAAAATTTATATCTCAACATATAAAAATAAAAAAAATTGAAATAAATTGCATTAGAAAGCTAATTGAACATAGAATATTCTAAAATTGATTTTGGTTGATTTTAAATAGTTCTTTTCTCTAAATTTGAGTTTTACTAGGAATGTTAATTTGCTAATTACTCTCTAATTAATCCACTGATTAATCTCAAATTTCTTGGGTGTAATAAGAGGGATGACTTCTGTCTCCCCTATTTTTTGAGATTTATTGGTGGCTTAATTAGGAGAATAACTAGTTCATTCTTTAATCACTCCCTTAATGTAATTAGACTTAATTAAGGGGATAATTAATGATTAAGTGAATGTGAGGTTTAGAGAATAATTTTGGGATACTCTCCTTAAGATATTTTTTAAACCCCCTTTATTCCTTAATCTTATCTTAATTAAAGGTTAATTCACTAATTATCCCCTTAATTAATTTAATAAAATTTTAAAACTTTCTAGAATTGAATTAATTTTGCTTGGGTAGATGCTTAGGTGTTCAAGAGTCTAAGTACAATTAAGAAAATCAAAATTCAACTCATATGTGCGAGGGGTGTTTTGAAATTACTAAACCCCTTAGCTTATTTAATCATTAATCATGAGCCAAATTGCATTAGGCCCTTTTCCTCCTAGGTCCATTGCTGGTTTAAATTCATTATGTGATTTTATGTCATCTCATTGGCTCATAATTAATTGATTAACTATGCTAAGGTGGTATAGGTAAGGGGTAATTAACATGCTTAATTCACACCTTAACCTATAAAAATATAAAATGAATCTAATCACCTAAAAATTAAATAAAAATATCAAATACATGTGGGAATGGGTTAGGAATAGGAAACTCACTTCACATTTTCCAAATTAAATCAAACTCAAAATCAAACAAAAAAAATCACATTAAATAAAGTTTGACTTTCTTTTAGCTTTCTTATTTCATAAGATTGTCTTTAGGAATTAATTAAGGTGAATGTGTTTACATGCATTCATTACTTTAGTTCTTTCCTAACATGCTAAATGTGTGTGTCATATGATTTCATACATTCATACTTTTTAGAAATCAAATTTAAGATGAAAATGTTTCCTTTATGTCAAATTGCATGTTTTAGCTAAAGTAAGAATATGAGTGACTATTATCACTATTAAATCCAAATTATTTTCAAAATATTTGAATCAATTATTAAAACTGAAAGTGTGTTACTTATATCTTACTTATAAGCTTACATGTGAGTAAAATATAAGGATGTGCTTAGTGTGATTTTCCTTCTCCTCTATAGTTTTGAATAGGATTTGACAAAGTGTATAGTTCATTTGAAAAGAATAAAATACTTGCCTAATTCCATTTCATATTCATTCTATACTATGAATTAAGAAGGACACCTACACTTGCATATATAAATTGCATAAACAAACCAAAATAAAATAAATACAAACTTTTGCATCTTTCTTTTCCATTCATTTCTTTTGTACACATACTTGTATTTAAGGAAAGTAGTATATTAGTCTGGACAATCTTGGGGTTGCAAGACATTAAGTAGCCCTAAGTAGGTCTTGTACTTTACACCCCTGGTGCTAACAATGGCTCTGTACTCACTTATGCCTTTTATACATTCATAGGTGCATGTGAAAATTGGATAAGAAACCCCTTTGCTACTTAATGAAAATCATGCATCATAAACATTCAAATTTTCTTAAGTAACTTATTTAGCATGCATCATAAAGTGTGCTAAACATTCTTATTTGTATGTATAGATATGCTTAGGATTCATTCATATGCATGTTATACATGTTGGGAAAGAAATGAAGTGATGTGTGTTTTGTGATCTTAACTCACTTTATTTAATCTTAAAATGCCTTTCTTTTTGAATAAGTTTATTTAGAGTTCATCTAAACTTAGGATTAATTAAAACACATAATAAAACATTCACTAAACAAAACTAAAACATGAATCCACTTTAGAAATTACTTAGGTTAGAGAAGGAAAGAGAAGTTCTCTTCTCTTTCACTCTCTTTATAACTTAGTAATTAATTGTAGGATTCACTTGAACCCAATCAAAACATAAAATAAAATCACCAAAAATAGATAAATCACTTAAATGAAACCCTCCTTTAAGTTGAACATTCTTCACACTTAGAAAATTTTAACTTAAAAGCCATAGCTAAGCATACCACACAAATCTTAAAAGCACACACTTTAGACTAGGTCACCACTTCTAGCTTTAGGTTAGGGTGGTGCATGGTTTGATGTTTGTTTTTGTTTTGTTATGTATATTTTAGTTTGGATGTTAGGGTGAATGCGCATAGAATGAATGATAGGATGATTTAGTCTAATCATTTTTTTTCTACAGGGGATTGTGCTTAAGGGGCACTATAATAAATAAAAATATAAATGCTTTTGTTGTGCAAGTGGTTATACCCCTAAGCATAATACAATAGGCTAGGTGGACTTAGGCACCCATGTGTGGGGTGATAAGTCCAATATACATGCTTGGGATTTGTGTGGTTTGTTTAGCTAATCTCTATTTTATAGGTGTTAGTTAGATTTACTCTTCATTTTCATGTATTTTTACAATTAGGATTTTGGAATGATTGTTATGGGGGATTAGGATGAGCATTGGTTATAATATTACATCTTATGTACCATGTGGAGCCTTTGGAGTATCCTCATTCCAACCATCCAAACGAAGAAAGAAGAAATAAGAAAAAAAGAATGAATACCCACATAACATGAATTCCTTGCTTAATTGTAATTAATTCATTTATAATCCAGGTTGTATAAGGGTAGAGCTCGGCTACCCAATTTATTTTTAAGTTTGTGTAGTGGTGCCTGACCACACTTGGTCTTTTATTCTTTTATGTTAGCCTTATAAAAATGCTTGATGTTTTATTTAGCTTGTGTATTAAAAATGACATGTTTTTCTAGTTTCTTCCTTGCTTTGATGTATGGCCTGGATGGTGAATAGGCTTTTAGGGAAAAATAAATCTTTTGCCAAATTAATCAACTCAAAATTAAAAATAAATAACTCATAACCTTATTTAAAGCCTAAGTTAAAATCAAGATAAAATAATTGGCAACCCCTTAGCTGGATGAGCATTTCTTTTCTAACATCATGCATAAAACATATTATTTCACTCTTGATTGGAGGCTTTCACCTTTGGAGAACTTGATCTTGAGAGCCATGATAAACACACCTCCTTCTCATGATTTTTCCCATAATCTTATTTCTCATAAGGCATATAAATTTATATTCTGAGTCAAATGAATGTCCAAAATGAAAGTAAAAATATAATATATTTTGCATTAGATCTAGGTCATTTTTATGCCCTTACATGATCTAGTCTCTTAGAAAGTGAATTTAAGGACTTAGTATCTTTCTAAAATAAATAATAGCCTAGCTATCTTGCATAAATATATGACTTGCCTACAAGAATTTAAGATCACAGGATGAGTTAGTTGGCGGCCACCCTTAGGCAGTTGTAAGTCCAAGCAGTCAGGTGATTTGTCCTCTCTTGTGGAGGCAAACCGAATACCCATTTTTCACTTTAGACTTAAGTTGTTCTTTTGGCCCTAGCCAAAGCTCCCTAAATTTAGCTTCTGAGTTTACTTCTCCTTTCCATGGGCCATAAGCATAAATCCTCACCTCTTAAGCCTTTCCATAATCTTGTGTTGTGGAATCATAAGCCATATATTTCTAATGAAAAATTCAACTCAAATGAATTAAATCAATTTCAAAAATGTAAAGCCCAATCATAGGATCATTTGAGATGCTAGCTAGATTTCCTAGCATTATGAACATATCCTACTTATCTTCCTTTGGCTTCAACAATAACTCCCTCTCTTTGATCAATCCCATTTGATCTTCTGAAATAAAATAATCAATTAATAGTACTACCTATTGAAATCTTTGAAAATGATGATCATTTACCTCAACCGAGAGTATTCTTGAGGGATCCCTTTAGGATGTAATTAACTATGGGGGCTTGTCCCTGTAGGAAACTTAATGAACCCAGTTTAAAATAAACCCTACTTCATTTTTTCATATAAAGTAAGGGAAGAATCTTTGGTACACATGCAGACCCCTTATCCTTAGAAGTCCTTATTGAGATGATTAGGTCCATTGTAGGGTGATGACTTCTATCTTTAGAGATAGTACACCTCTCCTTAATGTCATATCCGATCACCCTCAATAAGAACATTTGCAGATCTACGTGGTGTCAAAATTGCATAAAAAGAAAAGAAGTATATTTCCATCTTCATTTTATCCCGCATAGAGTGAAGATGGAAGTATATTTATATCTTAGAAATTCTCTCTATATAAAAAATTCACCATAATAAGCGAATTAAATTGTTTGTTTATTTAGTTTATTTTAATGTGGGCCTTGCTAGTTTGTAAGGGTTCAAACTAAGAATTAGCTTATATTAGCCTAGACCTATCACAAATTTATTGAATCAAGGGAGAACCTGTGCATCCGCTGAATGAATTCTCCAACCACAGGGGTGGCTACTAGGAAAGGGGGACTATACAATCCAAGAGTAACCCAAGTAGTATCTAAATGGGGTCGCAAAGGATGTGATCCAAATAGAATGCTCACAGGGAGAGGGGCTGCCAAGGGCTTAATCCAAAACCCTAGAGAAGATGACATGACTTGCCATATATCAAATAGGTATTCAGTGCCCAACTCAAGAAAAAAATGCGGGGACTCACATTTGCTAAGAGTGGGGTATCCACCGAGTGAGTTATTGTCAGCATAGCTAACATGAACCAACCTAAGGTGCCCGTTGATTTGCAAACTTAAAAAAGAAAGCTGGGAGTCACATCCTCTAGCGTAAGATTGGGATAGTTGTCTTGCCAACTTATCGACCTAGACCACCGAGTGAATGCCACTGAGGGAATTATATCGACTCAAATGTAGTCAATAGGAAAGAAGCCTTTGGGGGACTTTTCTTAAATCTTAAATATACACAACCTAGTTAGTTCATGATGACTAATTCAAGAATAAAGCTCGAGGACTCACATCTTCTTAAATAAAATCAGCATGAGATAGCTTACTGGTTGGGCAGTGAAGTCTACCAAACTAACAAGCGCTCTTTAATTTGTAATGGTCATGTCAGGAAGAAAGTGTGGGGACTCACATCTTTCAGACAAGTGAGTACTAATGTGACATACTAGCGAGGTAGTATGTAGACTCAACCTAGAGCATCTAATGAGTGAGTGCCACAGAGACTTGCTCCCAAATCAAAATAGCCTGAGACAAAAGATATGTGTTTATTTTTGTGCTTGTTAAAGGGAATAGGATGCCTCTTGGGCTATTACATACATACGCTAAACACACTTGGGGATTTTGATGAAATGTTGCCACAGATGGCAACCGAGAATTCTCATTAAGAAAGGATGCCACTCGAGTTCTCTCACAGCTAAGTTAGTTGTACTAATCAAAATAGGATGCCTCTTAGGTTCTCTCACACCTATTCTAATTACACTGGGAAATGTGTTTGATTATGTTTGTGTAGTGAAAGAGGGATAAGATGCCACCGGGTGACTCTTACACCTACCCTATACACGTCATGGACGATTCACATACAAGCAAACAATGCTTCAAAAAAAGAGAAGATTTTGATGAAATAAAATCATATTCTTATTCTTTTGTTGATAATTATTTTTAAACATATTTTATGGGTAATATTTCTTCAAATAGATCTCATTAATTGGAAGCATCAGGCGTTCCCCTTTACAATTAATGAGATAAAATTCTCTTTGGTATGCCTTCTCATGACGGGCCTTCCCAAGTGGGTTCAAACTTGCCTCCCATCTTTGATTGGGATTAGTCTCCTTAGGACTAACAGTTCTCCTACTTGGAAAGACCTAGGGAGGACCAGCTTATTATGAGCTTGAATCATTTTGGCCTTATACAACTCGTGATTCTGGCACGCCCGTAGACGACTCTCCTCCAAACCTTCGAGCTCTTCTAGCTGCAACTTTGCATTTTGCTTTATAGTGATCTTGCTACCCAATGCTATCCTTATTGATGGGAGTTGAACTTCTAAATGTAGAATGACTTCAGACCCATACACTAAGAAAAATGGGGTAGACTGAGTTGGAGTTTAGTATGCAGTGCAGTAGGACCACAAGGCTTCAAACAACTACTCATTCCACTACCACTTATTGTCATCAAGAGTCTTCTGTAGTATTTGGATGAGTGTTTTATTGAATACTTCTGCTAAGCCATTTTCTCTAGGGTAGTATGACGTGAGTATCTCCAATCTATTGTCTTCCGGAGAAGTGTGATCTTCCGCTTAAATACAATACCATTATGATATAATTTATCAGGCATCTGTTGACCTCATTTTGGATGAGCTCAACCCCTCCATCTTAGACATAGGACTTCTCTTAGAGTTTAAGAGTTCCTTAGTCTTAAGATACATCTAATGATTAGGTGGACACTCAACCTAGCCCTAGAGTCTTAGAAAAGTCAGCCACATGAGCGTTAGGAAAATTTGCCTACCCTATAGCTTGAACCAAATTCCTCTCTTCATTCCTTTAAGTCAAATTTAAATCAATTCCAACTTAATTGATTTTTTTCTTTGAACTAAAATCAATTCTAAATGATTAAAATCCATGATCAATTCTAAATGATTGAAGCTTATGATTGAAATTCCAAGTTCAAAATATTTCCTAAGTCCTTTGATTCCCTCTTAAGGACTTAGCCTAAATCAAATCTAAATCAATTCAAATTCATGAAATTATCTTAGAACCCATTTATATTCTCATTTATATTCACATACATAAATGAAATATAAATTCAAATCAATCAAATCAAATTCCAAATTCAAATTCAAATAAAAAATCTTTCCTAAGTCACTTTGATTCCCTTTTAAGGACTTAGCCTAAATCAAGTTCAAATCACTTCAAATTCATGAAATTTTCTCATAACCCATTTATATTTTCATTTATATGCAATATATAAATGAAATATAAATTCAATCAACCAAATCCAACTCCAAAAATCAAACTCAAATATAATCAAAATCCAACCTAAGCCTTTCAAGTCAAACTTAAACTTAGCCAAATCAATCTCAAATCAAGCCAAATTCTTGATTTTTCTTCTTGATTCAATCAATCCTTCAATCATGAATACAAATATAAACTTAAACTTCAATCACCAAACTAAAACTAAATCCAAAAATCAAACCCAAGTAAAGCTCAAGTTTGCCCTTTTAAACTTGAAATTGTCAAATGAATCAAAACCCATTTGATGTCAAACCACTTGCAAATGGATTTAGATTTCAATCATAAGTCCATATTGAGTTCAATCAAACTCCAACCAAGCTTTGACCCAACCATTTGACCTACTTAGGCTCACTTGACCCAAAGTGACCTAAAGTACCCTTATGAGCCAAAATCTATTCCTAACCAAATTGGATTGAACTAAACCCATCTAAGCCTCACATTATGAGCAACAATCACTCAAATTAGGTCAAACCAAGTCAAACCTAAGGGTTGACCAAGTCAACACTTAGCCAAAATAAAACCTAAACTTGTCAAAATCCACCATAGGCCAAATTGATTGAAACCATTGATCAAAACTCATTCATGATCAATGTTTGAACTTGACCAAGTCAATATTTGAGCCTAACCTACCCCAGCCACTTTGACCCAAGTTGACCCAACTTGACCTAAAAGTTAAAATGTGTCAAAACTTGATTTAATGATTGAAACTAATGGGTCAAATTCATTCCAAAATGATTATTGAACTTGACCAAAGCCTCAATTGGCCAACTAGACCTAACCTAGCCCAATTGACCATGAACCCAACTTGACCTAAAAGGTCAAATTGAGCCAAACTCAAATATAAATCAAATTGATTGAAAATAAAGATACCAATCCATTTCATATGACTAACGAAACATAAACCAACCCATGACCTAACTGAAGTGGGTCAAATGGGTCAATCTGGTCAACTTGACCCATTTACCTATATAAACTCAATTGAACCAAAACTAAATATAAATCAAATTGAACCAAACCAAAACCACTAATACATTTCAAATGGTCATATGAACTTGACCCAACCTTTGGTTTGATCCAATTTGACCAATTGGTCAAGTTGACCCATTTTGACCTAAATGGGTCAATATGAGCCAAATCATATCAAACCAACTCCAAATCCAATGAAATTGGCCCAACCCATTTTTCAATCATACCAAACATATTCAAATTGAAACCCAAGCCAAATGACCATTTTATCCCTAGGCCATAGGGTAAATTTGGCCAAATTCACTTAGAATTTGGTCAAATCCTCTTCATGACTACTTGGCACCTTCTTAGTGGACCAAGTGGACACTAGTGAGTGTGGTGCACCTGACCCATTGGGTTTGGGTCAACCCAACCCAACCCAAGATCAAACCGACCACCTTCAAATTAAGCACATTTCCACTACCCCCTCTGGCCAAAATGACCCATGGGCAGGCCCTAAACGACCTAACAACCCATTGCATGTGGTGTATTGATAAAAAATGGCAAGGTCCTTCCTGGCCGACTGATTGCTTTAGGAGGAGATATACTCCCCCTAATTCCATTTCATTTGTAGACTTCCCAATTTGATTGAGCAAAAGGAAGCTAGAGAAGCCATTTCCATGTCTCCCTAAGCTCTCTCAAGTGATTTGAACTTCTCCATTTTTGGATTTTCTCAAATTGAAAATAGGGAGCTGAAGCAAAATTTAATCTCACTCCACACTCAATACCAAGCCAATTCACCTTGCAAGCTCCATCAGGGAACTCAATCGAGTTCACCCAAATTTTTTCCTAAGCTCTAAAGGCAAGGGAGGTACCACATTGATCAAAGCCACAAGGAGTTGAAGGTGAACTTGGCCTATTGAAGGATCTACCCAATTTCAACACCTCAAAATTTCAGCAAGGCTTCATCTCCACTAGATGAAGCTACTTCAAAGAAATTAAGCAATGGCGATAGCCTCTAGTGAGGTAAGCCATTAAACTGAGCTTAGATTAGATGTGGTGTGGTCCTTTATGAAATAAAGTTCTACTTCATAAAAATCTAGCCGTTGGATATGATCTCCCTTGCATGGTGATGGTGTGGGCTGAATTTTGTTTCAATCTGAGCTCAATTGAGCTCGGATCTTCCCTTAGAGGATGGATGGTGGCCATCTCCCACAGGGAAGATCAGAGAAAAATTATGGGCCATCCACCATGCATTTTGGATGGACGACCATAATTAAAATGCATAGGATCCACAGATTATCCCTTAAGAACTGTGGATCTAATCTCAACCGTCCGATCCTTGATCAGATGGACAAAGGGAAAGTGCATAGCACCGTCGCTAACGCGGTGCTACGATGTGATACTTAAATACTCCATCATGCATGGAAAGCACGCATGCGCCGCCTCCATGTGGCGGCGGGATTAGCTATATAATTAGGGAAATTATCTAATTAATCAAGAAAAATTTCAATATTCATATCTTAGTGTAGAAAAATCAAAATAATATGAAATAAATTACATATGAAAGATAATTAAATGTAGAATATTATAAAATTGATTTTGATGGATTTTAAATACTGTTATTTTTTGAATTTAGGAATGTAATTAGGATAATTAATCTCTGATTATTCCATTAATTAATCTCAAACTTCTTATGTGTATTTAGTGGGATGACTTCTGCCTCCCCTAATTTTCTTGGAATTTATTAATATTTTAATTAGGGTAATTATTGGATTCATTCTTAATTACTCTCCTACTATAATTAAGCATAATTAAGTATGTAAAGAGTGGTTTGATCCCCTGATTGAGTTAATTAAGGTTTGTTTAAATGAGTATGAGGTTTAGAATAATTTTGGAATATTTTTCTTAAGCTATTCCCTAAACCCCCTCTTTCTTCCTTGAACTAAATTCAATTAAGGAATTAACCCACTAATTACCTACTTAATTAATTTGATAAAACTCTAAAACCTTCCAGAACTTAACTAATTCACTTGGTAGATGCTTAGGTGTTCAATAACATAAGTATATTAAGGAAATCAAAATCTAACTCACATGTGTGAGAAGGATTATGAAATTACTTAACTTAAACCCCTTAGCTTAATTAATCATTAATCATGAGCCAAATGCATTAGGCCCTTTTATTCTTAGGTGCATTGCTGATTTAAATTTCTTGTGTGGTTTTATGTCATATCATTGGCTCATAATTATTTGGTTAAATATGCAAATATGGTATAGGTAAGGGGTAATTAAAATACTTAATTCATACCTTAAACTAATAAAAATATAAAAATCATATAACCATCTAACGATTAAACTAAAATTCCATACACATGGGGGAAATGGGTTAGGACCAGCAAACATTCTTTTACATTTCCTAAATCAAACATAAAATAAATTCAAAATAAAAATTACATTAAACAAACTTTGATTCACTTTGAACTTTTTTATTTCATGGGATTATCTTTAGAAATTAATTAAGGTGAATGAATTTATATTGATTTCATCACTTTATTTCTTTCCTAGTAGGCTAAATGTGTATGTCATATGAAATTCATGCATTTATATCTTTTAAAAATCAAAATTAAAATGAAATGTTTTCTTTTTGTCAAATACTTGTTTCGGCTAAAGTAGAAATATGAATGCTTTATCACTATTTAATTCAAAGTTATTTTCAAAATTTATAAATCGAATACCAAAATTGAAAGGTATGTTACTTATATTTTATTTATAAGCTTGCATTTGAATATAAAAATGTGTCTTTTGTTTGTTTCCTTTCTTAACTCTTAACATGGATTTGAATAAGATTTGCAAAGTGTATAGTTCTTTTAAAAGAACATAACACTTGTTTAAAATCTATTCTTATCCTCTTTCATGTTATAACCTAACAAGGATCTTTACATTTACACATATAAATTGGATAAACAAATCAAAAATAAATAAACATAAACTTGCATCTTTATTTCTCCATTTATTTCTTTTGTACATGCATATGTATTTAAAGAAAGTGGTTTATTAGTCTGGACAATCTGGGGGTTGAGAGGCTTTAAGTAGCCCTAAGTAGGTCTTATACCTTACACCCTTAGTGCTAATAATGACACTGTACTCACTTATGCTTTTCATACATACACATGTGCATATGAATAAATGATAAAAGAATACCCCCTTTTCTACTTAATGAAAATCATGCATCATAGAGCATTCCAATTTTCATGTTATACATGTTGGGAAAGAAATGAAGTGATGTGTGTTTTGTGATATTAGTTCACTTTACTTAATCTTAAAATGCCTTTCTTTGGGATAGATTTGTTTAGGAAAAAAAATCTAAACTTAGGATTAATTAAAACACATAATAAGACATTCACCAAATAAAATCAAGTATGAATCCACTTTAGAAATTACTTAAGGTAGGGAAGGGAAGAGAAGTTCTCATCTCTTTTCCCTCTCTTTATAACTTCATAATTAATTGTAGGATTCACTTAAACCAAAATAAATAACCAAATAAAAATCACCCAAATCAACTAAACAATTAAATGGAACCATCCATCTAAGTTGACATCTTTACATTTAGAAAATCTAAGCCTTAAAGCCATAGCTAAGCATACCACACAAACCTTTTAAAGCACACACATTAGACTAAGTTACAATTTCTAGCTTTAGGTTAGGGTGGTGCATGGTTTGATGTTTGCTTTTATTTTGTGATATATTCTTTCTATTCTGGATGTTAGGATGAGTGTGCGTAGAATGAATGATAGGATGATTTAGTCAAATCATTATCTTTTTGCAGGGGATTGTGCTTAAGGGGCTTAGTAATAAAAATATAAATGCTTTTGCTGTGCAGGTGCTTATACCCCTAAGCATAATCCAATAGGCCAGGTGGACTTGGTTACCCATGTGTGGCGTGCTAAGTCCAATATACATGCTTTTAATTTGTATGGGTTGTTTAACTAATCTCTGTTTTGCAGGCGTTAGTTAGATTTACTTTTCCTCTTTAATTAATTTTTTTAATTAGGATTTTGGAATGATTGTTATGGGAGATTAGGATGAGCATTGGTCATAAGATTACATCTTATGTACCATGTGAAGCCTTTGGAGCAACCACCTTCCAACCATCCAAAATAAGGAACCAAAAGAAGAAATAAGAAAGAAGAAAGAAGAAAAGAAGAAATGAAGACCCCCATAACATGAATTTCTTTACTTGATTATAAATTAATTCATTTGTAATCCAGGTTGTATAAGGGTATGCCTACCCAATTTGTTTTCAAGTTTGTGTGGTGCTCGGCCATAAATGCCCTTTTATTCTTTTGTGTTAGCTTTATAAAATGTTTGATATTTTGTTTAGCTTGTGCATTAAGATGACATGCTTTTCTAGTTTCTTCCTTGCTTGATGTATGGCTTGGATGACGATTAGGATTTTAGGGAAAAATATATCTTCTACCAAATTAATCAACTAAAAATTAAAAATAAATAACTCATAACCTCACCTAAAGCCTAAGTTAAAATTAAGATAAAAGAATTAGTAACCCCTTAGTTGGATGTTTACTTTCTTTTCTAACATCATGCATAAAAAGCTTATTATTTCACTCTTGATTGGAGGGCTTTCACCTTTGCCAAAGAACTTGGCTTGACCTTTACGAGCCATGGTGGAAACACACCTCCTTATCTCGCTAATTTTGGCCCATAATCTAATATCTCATGCATTAGGCATAAAGAATCCTATAGCCTAAATCAAATGATTGTCCAAAATAAAAATAAAACATGTGAACATTTTGCATTAGACTTAAGTCATTTGAAAGCATGTCATTACATGATCTAGTCTCTTTAGGGAGTGTGTTTAAAAACTTAGTCTCTTTCTAAATAAATAATAATCTTGCTATCTTGCATAAACATAAGACTTGCCTACATGAATTTAAAACCATAGGAGTTAGTTGGAGGCCACCCCAGGCAGTTGTAAGTCCAACTGTCAGGTGGTTTATCTTCTCTTGTGGAGGTAAACCAAATACCCATTTTTGCATTAGATTTAGGTCGTACTTTTGGCCCTCACTAAAGCTCCCTAGATTTAGGTTCTGAGATTTCTTCTCCCCTTTGTGGGCTATAAGTATAAATCCTCACCTCTTAGGCATTTCCATAGCCTTCTACCATGGAATTGTAACCCCTAGCATTCTAATGAAAATTCAACTCAAACACATTAATTCAAATTCAAAAATGTAAAGCCCAACCATAGGATAGTTTGGGATGCTTACTAGGCTTCCTAGTATCTTAAGTATCCCCTACTTATTTTCATTTGGATTCAATAAGAACTCCTTTCTCTTGATCGATGGCACTTAACATTTCTAAAAATAAACCAATTGATTGATAGTCCTACCTTTTCAAAATCTTTGGAGACAATGATCATTTACCTTAATCGAAAGTATTCTTAAAGAATCTCATTCCTTAGAACATAATTAACTATGGAGGCTTGTCTCCATTGGGAACTTAATGAACCCGATTTAAAATAAACCCTACTCTACTTTTCCATGTAAAGTAGGGGAAAATTTTTGGTAAAGAAGCAGACCCACTATCCTTAAGAGCATTTATTGAGGTTATTAGGTCCATTGTAGGGTGGTGATTTTTATTTTTTGAGATAGTACACCTCTCCTCAATGTCATACTCGATTACCCTCAATAAGAATATTTGCAGATCAACGTGGTGTCAAAATGCATAAAAAGAAGAGATGAATATTTCTATCTTCATTTTTATACCGCATAGAGTGAAGATGGAAGTATATATTTTACTTCTTTAGAAATTACATATAAAATTTCACCACAGATTTTTCTGGCAACTCAGAGGATGGTTCCTCTATCCATCTTTGGTAAATGATCGTTGTCTCTAAGCATCGATAGTGGGTTCATACTTTAATATGAATCCAAGAATATCTTTCATTTCATTGGCACTTAGCTTATTTCACTCTTATGTTAAGCTAGCTAACATCTTTAGGTTTTAGGACCTCACTCCGTGTTGGTCTTAAAACCCCCATTGGGTAAAAATAAAAAATATAATAAAAATAAATTATTTAAAGACTTCCTCATTATCATTTCTATGGTAAGGAAAGGTTCATTCTAAAATAATAAAGACAAAATAAATCCTTATAAAAATCATGCTTTTAAAAAAAAGCACTCTCTGAAAAATGCACATAATAAAATATGTTGCACAAAAATTTTCCTAAATCATCTTCATCTAATAATCTTTATGACTGTTATATGTAAGATCAACTTTACAAAAAATAAGATTCCAACAATTACATTTTTCTAAAAATGCAAATGAGTTTCTTCACTCAATTCATTTTTGGTGAAGACCTCATTTTTAAAAAAAATATCAACAATCATATTTTCAAAAGCATAAAATTTGAAGATGGGCCTTCCCATTCAATACATCCAAATATGTTGAATGGATATTACCTTTTCAAGCAAAATCATAACTTTGAACTTCCACTTAACACATTCCACATATGTTAGGTTGGGATTTTCATATTTTCAAAAAAAAAGCACATATGAAACCTCTCCATTCAATGTGCCCACACTTTTTGGGTGGAGGTCTCATTTTCAAAAAAAATCAAAAATAAATTTTCAAAAAGCACATATGAACCTTTCCATTAAATATACCCATACTTATTGAATGGAAGTTTCATTTTCAAATAAAACTAAATTTTCCAAAAGCACATATGAATATCTCCATTCAATAGATCCAAATTTATTGAATGAAAATTTCATTTCCAAATAAAATGACATCACCTTAAAATCCCACTTAACATATTCTACATATGATTAGATTTGGACTTCCTCTTTCAAATAATAATAAAAAAAATAAGAGCAACAATCACACACAAAATATACATCTTTGGAAAATGAAACATAATTGATTTCCATCTTACATACCCAAATTTGTTAAATGGAAATCTCTCTTTTGAAAATCAATCAAAAAACAAAATTTTTTAAAACATATTTGGAACTTCATTCTAGCATGCCCCATTTGGTAAAGTGAAGTATCCCTTTTCAAAACAAAAATTTGAAACACCTTTGAAATTTCATTTAGCATACTCAAATTTGCTAAATGAAATTTCCACTTCATGAAATTTCCAAAAGCACTTTTTAAACTTCACTCTTTTGCATACCAAATTTGCTAAAGTGAAGCTTCTTTTCAAAATAAAACCAAAACACACAATTTTAAACATATCTTTTGGAATTTCATTTAGCATACTAAAATTTGCTAAGTGAAATTTTCATTTCACAAAATTAAGTGGATCTTCATTTTTTAGCATACCATATTTGCTAAAGTGAAGTCTCCACTTTCAATAAAAAAACCAAATCAAAACCAAAAAAGAAACAAATTAGGATTCCCTTAGCATACTTAAATTTGCTAAGGATCCTTTTCAAAAAAAATATATCAAAATAAAAAAAACACATTAGGATTTTTTAGCATACCAAAATTAAAGGATCATACTTTTCAAAAATCAAAATATCCAAAATAAATGAAACACTTTAGGATTTTCTTAGCATACTCAAATTTGCTAAGAATCCTATTTTCAAAAATTTTCCAAAAAAATAAAAATAAAACACACTTAGGTTCTTCACTTAGCATACCCAAATTTGCTAAGAGGGAATTCCAATTTTCAAATTCACCAATAATTCACAAGATAAAACAACCAAAGAAAAAGAAATAATTAGTTTCAAACACCTCACTTAGCATACCCAAATTTGCTAAGTTATTGGATTCCAAAATATCAAATCAAAAACAAAACCAATCGACCCTTACTTTAACATACTCAATTTTGTTAAAAGGATGGGTCCTCAAATCAAAATCTAATTTCAAACATGAACCTATGGAAGAATCTTTCTAAAAATATTTGAACCCATTTTCAACATACCCAAATTTGTGAAATCGGATTCATATTCAAAAATTCCTCTTTCCAATCAAATCTCTAAATCTTCTCTAAATCTATTTGAACCCCACTTAACACTTCCAAGATATTGGTTGTGGGTTCAAATTTTAAATTCAAATTCAGAAGTAAATAAAATAGAAATTTGATCCAAGTTTGTTTCCAACATTGTAAATTCTCAGCATCCGTCTCAATTGCAGCTACAGTTCAGTTTTCAATTTTTAGTTTACTATAATGGCAGCTTCACAGAAGTATGTGTTTACTTTCCCCAATAGTATGGACTTGGCCTTAGGTCAGGCCAATCTACCCCGAGATAATTACACCCATCTCATCCATTTTGGTAGAGGTTTCGAGGGGGCAAAGATTATCTGTGAGGGAACTCTCCTCATAACTATTAGTAGGATCGCAGTGGCGGTAAGTCAATCATTCAGATTGATTTACCATCAGACTTTGATATCCCCTCACTGAAGAGGAAAGTAGTGACAGTTTTTACAGTACTGTCAGTGACAACACCAGCATCAGCACTAGTCTCAATGCATCCTGTGGTTTCCTGTACTTCCCCGATAAGGGCTAGCACCCACTCATTAGCATCCTCTAAGGGTAAGGCTCTTCTATTCCTAGAGATTGCCTCCCCAGCTTTTGAGGTCGGGTCCAGCTCTACTCTACTCACCCTACCAGGACTCAGAGGAGGAACAAAAATTACATGATTAAGTGGTACCATACACATATCGCCAGGGAGATGGATGCCACTACACGGTCAGTTATGGAGGAGTTTCCCACTCTGATTTCCCCGTTGATTACAGTGAACCCATTTCATCCTCTCTCTAGGTCTGACAGAGAGGATACTAGGAGGATCCATACTTCACCTCCACCGGTTCGATCAACCCCAGTTAGAGAGGAGGTCGTCTCTCTCGCCTCCATTGCCTATGGCAAGTTGGAGGAGCTTATGAACTTTCTGAGTATGGAGCTCAATTTGACTTGAGATCCATCATCCCCCACAATGCGGGGAAACATTTATGGTAGGAGAGGTCCAGGGAGGCCCGCACTTTAGTTTAGATCACTAGCTAAGAGAGGCAGAGGTTTGGTCGACAGTCAATAGCCCTGCACTCATTAATTTCCATGATTAGCATGCTACTCGCGTCGATCGTATAGATAGTATTTTGCTTACAAGAATGACCCATCATAGGAAGAGGGTCCCTGTTCTGAGAGAGTCAATAGTGTCACCACCACACCGCTCTACCCCCCATCCACCGTCACGCATTCACATTGCAGCTTCTCTAGTTTCATCGAAGGCCATGAAGGCCACATCCGGGAAGAAGAGAACCCCATTGGTGATCCTCCTACGTCTAAAAGATCCCATTCTATCTACACTATCTACTATGGTGAGGCTGAGCTCTCCTGCTTGACCTTCTACCTTAGTTGTGGTGAGGAAGGAATGGCAACCCCCGAAGCATAATGGTCATCCCTTCACCATCACCACCAGTTCAGCAGGACACAGAGATGGTTGCAGCAGTTGCAGATAGAGGAGATGATAGCCCAATTGCACCCATGATAGTAGAGCCTCCTAGGAGTGACACCCATTTCAGAGTCAGTGACAGCCAGGAGTGTATTTCTTCTAATGAGTACAATCCTCATAGGATTGATTCTTCAGTAGCAGAGGAGGTTTGGTGCCTCACAGTGCATGATGTGGATCCAATCATCAATCAGCTAAAAGCATTTGTACCCGCTAGATCGATCTTTAGATGACATAGTAGCTCACTATTTCATGAAAAAAGAGGAGATCCTAGGATATGATTGGTCTGATGAGGAGAAGATCAGCTTTGATCCTAATGAAGATGATTTATTAGGAGACTCAATCGGGATTTGCATGGTAGATATCAGGGGATCCCTCCTCAGAGAGTAATAGGCTTTAGAAGGTGATGTGGTTGAGCAGGAAGACACAGCCCAATTAGCCCAAAACCTTTGATATCAGTTAAAGCAGGAAGATAAACAAATAGATAAGATGGCAAGGCAGCTTGAGGACTTATTAGCAGCAGTATCAGTACTTCAGAAATAAGCCCCAACAGTTCATCCTACTATAGTTGAGACTAGTCAGCCAGAGTTAGTGCATGTCTTGGACACAACCAAGACCTTATCTCCTGTCAAGTAAGGTATAACTAGCATGTATCAGAAGGTAGTGGAAAGTACCTTCATACAAGAGAGAGATATCAAGTCTATGGTTAAGCAGCAAGTGAAGGAAGCATTGGCTCAAGCCCAAGGAAGATCATCAGTTCCAAAGGGTAAACCATACCTGGAGGAATTTGATGCAATCCAATATCCCAAGGGTTTCATGCCACCATCCTTCAAGAGTTTTGATGGCAGTGGAAACCTGAGGAAGCATATTGCACACTTCAGGACTAGTTGTTGCAATGCCAGTGGCAACGAAGCTTTGCTATTTTGCCTCTTCGTTAGTAGCCTAATAGGGATAGCTTTCAATTGGTATGTTGAACTTTCCAATGATTTAGGAAAGACATTTGCTGAGTTAGAGCAACTCTTTATCAAGAGGTTTGTTGGAGCTCAGCAAAGGGTCACTGTTGGCGATCTCGTTGTAGCACAACAACACCCAGGTGAGTCCCTTATTGACTACATTCTCTAATGGCGTAACCTGAGTATGAAATGTGAGCTGTAGCTTTTTGGGCAGCATGCCATTGAGATTCTTCTAAAGAATATTCATGGCCTGATCACCTTCATGCTTAAGGGCTTCACCCTCAAAACCTTTGAGAAGCTAATCAACAAGGCAGCTAGTCTACAAGGAGAGGCCAAATAGTTGCCTTTTCAAGACAAGTTGCCCAAAGAGAAGCCGTAGAAGGTCACTGAGAAGAAGCCGGGAATAGTGAAAGCAATGGATAAGGGAAAGCAACCAGCTAGAGATCAGTCTGAGAGACCACGACCATAACAACCTTCACTTCCACCTCCTTTACCACCACCGAGGCAGCCCTACCGGCCTCCATAACATCCTCCATGGATAACACTGCCGCCTCACCATATCATCGAGCATGCACATACCCCAATGCCGTAGCACCCTACTCTTTTGGATAAACTCAATAAACCTTATTCATTTAAGAGGGAGGTAATCAAAGATCTTTAAGACTCTCTTAAAGAAGCTTAATTTTTAACTACCCAAGCCTAGGAGACCAGAGGAAGTGGACAAAAGCCATGATCCTAACTTTTTCCCCTATCACCGTATGCTATGTCATGTTTTGGAGGATTGCTTCACATTTAAGGACTAGCTTGAACATAACTTCAAGATAGGTGCTGTAGTTATCCCGAATATATACCTTGTGGATCAACCATCCAGTTCCATTAGGGTAATCCTTGAGGATACTTATGATCCTTCCAAAACCAAAGAAGGTTGGGATATCTCTTTATCCGAAACTTCTAAAAAGGTCATTTAGAAGATCAAGAAACTTTTCTTGCAGTGCTGAGTGACTAAACCTCAACATTAAGGAAGGTTTATTGCCAGTGCTACCTGGGAAAAGAGGAGCTCAGAAGCAAAGAAAACATGTGTCGGCCCTAGATGGCCAGTAGCGCAAACACCGACCAAGTTCAGCTTCCAGTATACCGTTGAAGCTACCATATTGATGACTTCCTCTACTTTGGCTAGTTCTTTTTCATCAACTAGTATAACTCTTGTATCAGTGGATAAGGGCATCAAATACCTTAGCCCACTTACTTTACTTGATTTCTACTTTGTACCACCTACCAAATCTAAGAAATTAAAGAATAAAGCTAGCTTGAATTACATCTGTGTCACTTTTGAATTTATATTTTATTTATATTTGTGAATATAAATGAGAATAAAAATAGTTTATGATAAAATTTCTTGAATTTGAATTGATTTTAATTTGATTTAGGCTAAGTCCATAAGATAGAGTCAAAGTGACTTAGGAAGAATTTTTTAACTTAAAATTTCAACCTTAAGCTTCAATTATTTGGAACAGATTGAGTTTGACAAAATCAATCAAATTGGAATTGATTTAAGTTTTGATGTTGATCAATCAAATTGGAATTGATTTGAGTTTGACTTGAATGGAGGAAGAGAGGAATTTGGTTCAAGCTATATGGTAGGCAATTTTCTAACACCCCTAAGGCATGACCTAATCCTATGGCTAACTCTTCTAAGTTTCTAGGGTTAGGTTGAGTGTCCACCTAATCACTAGATGTGTTTTAAGACTAAAAAACTCTTAAAGTCTAAGAGATGTCTTATGTCTAAGATGGAGGGATTGAGAACTCATCTTAAAAAATGAGGTCAACAAAGGGCGCCCAATAGGTGTGGTGTGACTGACAAGGAACACCCCACATATTGGTGTTGACCGAAATAATCAATAACATTGAACGATCACAAGCACTAACTGAAATGGTCTACTCCTAACCCAAGGTGTAGAAGGAATCTAAAGCTTAGTGCGATCTAACTCTACTCATGTCAAAGACATAAGAGAGGGAAAAAAGAATCCACTAGGGATAGAGTATGTGAACCTTCCATTAGGGAAATAGGTTCAAATCATCCACAAGGGGATGAGAGGTTTGGTTTGAGTTGAGTCATTAGGAGAAATTGATTTGATTTGTTTGATTGTTTAATTATGTTTGTTTTGACTTCACTGAGGATAGAAAAGTGAACTCTCCATTAGGGGAGAAAGTTCAAGTGATCCACTAGGGAGAAGAGGTTGTGAAATCTGTTGAGGGATTAGAATTTGAGATCCTCTGGGGAACTAGAAAGATTTACATCTCACTAAGGAGAAGCAAATGATTTTTATTGATTGATTATTATTTGTTTGTTTAGTTTATTTTTAATTTTGACTCCACTGGGGGAGGAGGGTTGAGTTTGTTTCAAATTTTTAATTTTGGATTTTGAGATGGACCCTATTAGTTTGTAATGGATCGCACTGAGTAAGATCCACGGAGGCTTAGACCTAACTCAGATTTATCAATCCAAAGGGGTAGTCTACCAAACACAAGGTAGGACTAGCCAACCAAAGGGATGTTTTGAAATAATGCATTCAAGAAAGCATAGTAGACTTACATCCTCCAAAGTAGGGATCAGTTGTTGGGGTGATACAATGGCAAGGAAACAGATTAGACCCAACCTTAGACTGACTATTGAGTGAATGCCGCTAGGGGACTTAAATCAACTCAAGGATAGTCAAGATTAATTTCATTTTTTTAATTAATTTTATGAGTTTTGTTAGTTTGCGATGGATCACACTGAGTAGGGGTCACAAAGGCCTAGACCTAACTCAGACTTACCAATCCAAAGGGAGTAGTCTACCAATCACAAGGTGGGACTATCCAACCAAAGGGATTGCCTTTCAATTTGTAATGGTCAAGTTAGGAAGAAAGCATGGGGACTCACATCTTCCAAAATAAGGAACCATTGGGGTGATCAGTAAGCAAGGTTACAATTTGAACCTAACCTAGGGCTGACTATTGAGTGAATGCCGCTGGGGGACTTAAATCAGCCCAAAAGTTAGTCAAAATTAATTTCAAATTTATAATTTATTTTGATGGATTCTATTGGTTTGTAATGGATCACACTGAGGAGGAGCTTATATCAGCCTAGATCTATCTCAGATTTACTGAACCAAAGGGAGTAGCTTCTCGGCCGATGGGAGAATTATCGACTAAACGAGTGCCTTTCGGTTGTGAAATCCGCTGAGGGATTAGAATTTGAGATCCTCAGGGGAACTAGAAAGATTTACATCTAACTAAGGAGAAGCAAATGATTTTGATTGATTGATTGTTATTTATTTGTTTAGTTTGTTTTTGTTTTGACTCCACTGGGGGAGGAGGGTTGAGTTTGTTTCAAATTTTTAATTTTGGATTTTGAGATGGACCCTGTTAGTTTATGATGGATCGCACTAAGTAAGATCCATGGAGGCTTAGACCTAATTCAGATTTACCAATCTAAAAGGGTAGTCTACCAAACACAAGGTAGGACTAGCCAACCAAAGGGATCCCTTTTGGTGTGCAATAGCTGTACTCAAAAGAAAGCATAGTAGACTTACATCCTCCAAAGTGGGATCAGTGCGAGGGTGATCCAATGGCAAGGCAACGGATTAGACCCAATCTTAGGCTGACTATTGAATGAATGCCGCTAGGGGACTTAAATCAACTCAAGGATAGCCAAGATTAATTTCATTTTTTAATTATTTTGATGGGTTTTGTTAGTTTTGCCGGATTATAGAATCAGACTTACCAATCCAAAGGGAGTAATTTACCAATGACAAGGTGGACTATCCAACCAAAGGGATTGCCTTTCGGTTTACAATGGTTAAGTTAGGAAGAAAGTGTGGGGACACATCATCCAAAATAAGGAACCACTGGGGTGATCAGTAAGCAAGGTTACAATTCGAACTTGACCTAGGACTGATTATTGAGTGAATGCCACCGGGGGACTTAAATCAGCCCAAAAGATAGTCAAAATTAATTTCATTTTATAATTTATTTTGGTGGATTCTATTGGTTTATGATGGATCACACTGAGGAGGAGCTTATATCAGCCTAGACCTATCTCATATTTATTGAACCAAAGGGAGTAGCTTCCCGGCCGATGGGAGAATTATCCGACTAAAAAAGTGCCTTTCAGTTTATAATGGCCAATTCAAGGGAAGAAAGCACGGGGACTCACATCTTCCACTACAAAAGACCACTGGGGTGATTGGTTGCTTTGGGAAACAAATTGAACTCGACCTAGGGCTGCCCATCAGTTTATGACAATCATGCTAGAAAGAATGCGTCATAGGCTTACATCTTCTAAAGAGGAATGACTGCCAAGGTAACCTGCTTGTGGTAGAATATATTGAACTCGACCTAAGGGCTAATGGAGTGACACTGGGATTTATCTCAACTCGTAGTTAGCAATTCCTATAAGGAGTTCTCGCTAACACCTAAAGATGGATGCTCGGAAAATGGGCCCTTTGGGGGCTTAAATTTCTAATCCACAAGTGAATATTTTTATTTATTTATTTAGTCTGTTTATCTTGGACCCTGCTAGTTTGTGAGGGATCAAACTAAGAAGGAGCTTATATCAGCCTAGACCTATCTCAAATTTACTAAACCAAGGGAGAATCTATGCATCCACTGTACAAATTCTCCAATCACAGAGGTGGAAACTAGGAAAGGGGAATTGTTCAATCCAAAAGTAACCCGAGTAATGTTTAAATAGCATCACAAAGGACATGATCTAAATAGAGTGCCTGTAAGGAGAGGGGCCGCTAAGGGCTTAATACAAAATCCTGGTGAAGATGGCATGGTTAGTCATATATCAAATAGATATTCAGTGGCCAACTCAAGGAGAAAGCGCAGGGACTCACATCTGCTAAGAGTGGTGTATCCACCGGGTGAGTCATTGTCAGCATAGCGAACATGAACCAAACTAAGGTGTCTGTCGATTTACAACAATTAGCCTGGGAAGAAAGCTCTGGGACTCATATCCTCCTATAGTGGAACTAATTGCAGGGATAATCTATCTTCGACTTGACAAGTTTCATTCGACCAAGGATGACTACTGAGTGAATGCCACTAGAGGACTTATATCAACTCAAATGTAGTCAAGAGGAAAGGAGTCACTGGGGGACTTTTCCTAAATCTCAAATATACTTGACCTAGTTACATTATGATGATTAGTTCAAGAAGAAAGCTCGATAACTCACATCTTCTTAAATAAAATCAACATGAGGTAGCCTACTAGTTGGGTAGTGAAGTCTACTAAACAAACAAGGCGCTCGTTGGTTTGCAATGATCAAGTTAGAAAGAAAGCAGAGGGACTCACATCTTCCAACAAATGATCGATGGGGTGACGGGTTAACGAGGTAACATGTATACCCGACCTAGAGAAACTAATGAGTGAGTGCCACAGGGGGCTTGCTCCCACATGAAAATAGCCTGAGATAAAAGATTTGTGTTTGTGCTTGAAGGAATAGGATACCTCTGGGGGACTCTTACACCTAGACCTCAAAGGTACTCAACCTAGTCAGTGCATGAAGGCTAGTTCAAGAAGAAAGCATGGGAACCCACATCTTCTTAAACAAAATTAACATGAGATAGTTTACTGGCTAGGCAAAGTGAAGACTACCAAACTAACAAGGTGCTCGTTGGTGTGCAATTATCAAGTTAGGAAGAAAACACGGGGACTCACATTCTCCAACAAATGACCACTGGGGTGACATACTAGTGAGGTAGCATGTAGATCTGACTAGAGCAACTAATGAGTGAGTGCCACAGGGGGCTTGCTCCCACATCAAAATAGCTCGAGAAGAAGGTATGTGTTTGTTGGTGTTCTTGTTAAAGGAAATAGGACACCGGGCGACTCTTACACCTATCGTAAATCATACAGGGGAAGATTGTGTTTGTGTCATGAAAGAGGGATAAGATACTGTTGGGGGACTCTTACACCTACCCTAAACATGTCATGGTAGATTAGCAAGACAAGTAGACAATTCTTTGAAAGAAGAGAAGATTTTGATGAAATGGAATCATATTTTTATTCTTTTGTTGATAATTATTTTCAAATATGATTTATGGGTATCATTTCTTTAAATAAATCCCATTAATTGGAAGCATCGAGTGTTCCCCTTTATAATCAATGAGCTGATAGGATCCTCCTTGGTAGGCCTTTCTATGACATAGGGGCCTTCCCAAGTGGGTTCAAATTTGCCTCCCATCTTTCAATGGGCAATAGTCTCCTTAGGACTAACATAAGTTCTCCTACTTGGAAAGACCTAGGGCGGACTAGCTTGTTGTGAGCTTAAATCATTTTGACTTTGTAGAACTCAAGGTTCTAGCACGCCCGTAGGTGACTCTACTCCAAACCTTCAAGCTCTTCTAATTGTAACTTTGCATTCTACTCTGTAATGATATTGCTACCTAATGCTATCCTTAGTGATGGGAGTTAAACTCCTAAAGGTAGAATGACTTTAGACTCATACACTAAGGAAAATGGAGCAGACAGAGTTGGAGTCTGATATGTGGTGTGGTAGGCCCACAAGGCTTCAACCAACTGCTCATTCCATTGCCGGTTGTTCTCATCAAGAGTCTTCTTTAGTATTTGGATGAGAGTTTTATCAAATACTTCTGCTAAGACATTTTCTCTTGGGTAGTAGAAGGTGGAGTATCTCCATTCTATACCGTGTCTTCTAGCAAAGTTGTTGATCTTGATGCTTTTAAATGTAGTACCATTGTCAGATATAATTCATTGAGGCACCCCAAACTTATATACGATATGGTTCCTAAAAAAATTGAAGCACAAGCTGAGCTGTGACCTCTCTGAGTGGGATTGCCTCCGCCCACTTGGAAAAGTAGTCGATGGTAGTCAAAATGAACCGATGACCCTTGGAAGAAGAAGGCTCGATAGGACCCACAATGTCGGTACCCCAACACTCAAATGGCCATGAGGCCAATGTAAGGTGTAGAATATTGGGTGGTTGATGTACGACCACACCGTATACTTGATACTGATGGTATCTCCTAACAACATCCATGCAGTCGGTAATCATCGAATGCAGTAATATACTAAACTCTTGATCTTTGTCTTCATCTTCGGACAGGATTGATGTGCTCCACATAAACCTGAATGTGCCTCAGTTATAATTCCACAGGCTTTGTGTTTATCTATACAACCTAACCACATTTGATCAAAGGACCGTCGGTATAAGGTTTCATCAATGAGCATAGGAGAGAGCTCTCTGTTTCACCTGATGGACTTGTGACTTTCTTGAGGTAGTTTGTCGGTGTTCCAATATTCTATGTACGGTTGCCTCCAATCCAGTTCCTTGTCCTTATAGGCAACAACAACCTCCCCTTTAAGATAAAGTCTCTCGATGAGTTCAACATCAATAAGGGATAGGACTTGTCTATTTTGGACACTTATTAGAATGGACTCATCTTCCAGACATGCCAATTCTTTGGCAAGTTTGGCCAAAGCATCTACTACTGCTTTGTTGACCTCATTTTTAAAATGAGCTCTCAACCCCTCCATCTTAGACATAGGACTCCTCTTAGAATTTAAGAGTTTCTTAGTCTTAAGACACATCTAGTGATTAGGTGGACACTCAACCTAGCCTTAGATACTTAGAAGAGTTAGCCATGGGAATAAGTCATGCCTTCGGGGTGTTAGGAAAATTTGCCTACCCAAAGCTTGAACCACTCCTAACCTTCCTTCCTTCAAGTCACTCCAAATCAATATTATTTGATTTTCTCCAAACTCAAATCAATGCCACATGATTGAGATCCATGATTGAAACCCATGAATGAAATTTCAAATTCCAAATTTTTTTTCTAAGTCCTTAATCCCCTCTTAAGAACGTTGCCAAAATCATCTTCAAATCAAAGCAACTCTTAAAAATTTTCTCATAACCCATTTATATTCTTATTTATATTCACATATATAAATAAAATATAAATTCAAATCAATCAAACAAAATCAAAAATTCAAATTCCTAATTCAAAATCATTCTTAAGTCCTTAATTTCCCTCTTAAGGACTTTTCCTAAAGTAAATCTAAATCAATTCAAAATCATAGAATTTTCTCACAACTCATTTATATTCTCATTTATATTCATATATAAATGAAATATAAATTCAATTCAATCAAATCGAACAAATGAAATTCAAAATTTAAGTTCCAAAATCCAAAATTTCCTAAGTCCTCTAATTTTCTCTTAAGGACTTAGCCTAGATCATGATCAAATCACCTCAAACTTATGAGATTTTCTCATAGCTCATTTATATCCTCATATATAAATGAAATATAAATTCAAATCAATTAAACTAAACTCAAAACTCAAATTGTGATTCAAAATCATTTTTAAGTCCTTAATTTCCCTCCTTAAGGACTTATCCTAAATCAAATCTAAATCAATTCAAATTCATGGAATTTTCTCAAAACTCATTTATATTTTTATTTATATTCAGATATATAAATTAAATATAAATTTAAATCAATCAAATCAATCAAATCAAATTCAAAATTCAAATTCCAAATTCTAATATTTCATAAGTCCTTTAAATTTCCTCTTAAGGACTTAGCCTAGATTATGATCAAATCACTTCAAATTTTTGAAATTTTCTCATAACCCATTTATATTCTCATTTATATTCACATATATAAATGAAATATAAATTCAAACAATCAAAACCACTTCCAAAACTCTAACTTTAACTATTTCAAAATCCAACCTAAGCCTTTCAAGTCAAAATCTTGAACTTAGCCAAATCAATTTCAAATCAAGCCAAACTCTTGATTTTTCCTTCATGATTCAATCATCCTTTAATCATGAATCGAAATATATATACAAACTTCAATCACTTAATCAAAACTCAATTCAAAAATCAAGCCAAACTCCATTTCATGTTCACCCTTTGAACTTGAAATTGTCAAATGAACCAAAACTCATTTGACTTCAAACCACTTACAAATGGATTTATATTTCAATCATAAGTCCATATACAAGTTCAATCAAACTCAAATCAAGCTTTGACCAAGCCATTTGACTCACTTAGGCTCACTTGACCCAAAGTGACCTAAAGTACTGATATGAGCCAAATTCTAAACCAAATTAGATTGAATCAAACTCATCTATGCCTCTCATCATAATCAATAATCATCATGGGATGATCTATGAATCAAATTACATCAAACCAAGTCAAACCTAAGGGTTGATTAAGTCAACACTTAGCCAAAATGAAATCCAACATAGCCAAAATCCACCATAGGCTAAATTGATTGAAACCATTGACCTAAGTTCATTCATGACCAATGTTTGAACTTGACCCAGTCAACATTTGAGCCTAACCTAGCCCAATTGGCCACTTGACCCAAGTTGACCCAACTTAACCTAAAAAGTCAAAATAGGTCAAAACTTGATCTAAGCCAAATTGATTGAAACCAATGGGTCAAGTTCATTCCAAATCACTTATTAAACTTGAACAAAGCCTCAATTGGACAACTAGACCTAACCTAGCCCAATTGACCTTGAACCCAACTTGGCCTAAAGGGTCATATTGAGCCAAATTCAAACATAACCAAAATTGATTGAAAACAAAGATGCCATTCCACTTCATATGACTAAGCAAACCTAAACCTACCCATGACCTAGGTCAAATAGGTGAAATGGGTCAAATTGGTCAATTTGACCTAAATGAAGTCATATGAACCAAATTAAAACCTAAACCAAATTAAATCAAACCAAAACCACCAAAACACTTTAAATGGTCATATGAACTTGACCCAACCTTGGTTTCAACCAATTTGACCAATTGGTCAACTTGACCCCAAGTTGACCCATTTTGACCTAAATGGGATAACATGAACCAAACATACCAAATGAACTCCAAATCCAATGAAACTTGGCCAAATTTATTTTCGCAACATGCTCAACACATCCAAATTCAAAAATTAGCCAAATTACCATTTTACCCTTAGGCCATAGAAGAAATTTTGGCTAATTCCACTTGGAATTTGGTCAAACCCTCTTTATACCTACTTGATACTCTTCTAGTAGATCAAGTGAACCCTAGAGAGGGTGGTACACCCAACCCAATGGTTTGGGTTAGCCCAACTCCACCATATGGCCAAACCGAGCACATGGCTTGAAATGGCCATATGGAAAACCTCTTCCCACTTATTTTGAGCACATGGCCACTCCACTAATCCACTCCCTAGCCTAAAATGAACTCAAGGATAGCCTAAATATCCTAAATCTTCACTTCCCCATTATCGATTAAGTGTGAGAGAGCCAGAGGAGTCTTTTCCCAGTGATCCCAAGCTCCCTCAAGCACTTGCTAACTTCATCTTCTCAGTTTTTACAAGGTGAAAATAGGGGAGCTCCATTAGATTTTAAACTTAGCCAATACTCAATATCAACCAAATACACTTTGCACACTCCACCAGAGGATCAAGTCAAGCTTGCCCAAGGTCTTTCCCAAGCTCCAAAGGCAAGGGAGGATCAAATTCAGTCAAATCCAAACTCACTTGAAGGAGGAGTTGGTCCATAGAGCTATCCACTCAACCTCAAGAGCTAAAACTTTCACCAAAGCTTCATCTCATGCCATATTCTGACCAATAAACTCAATGTGGTGTGGAGCTTTGTGAAAGAAATTTTGATCCCCAGGAATTTTGACCATTAGATGTGCTTGCCATTAGCTTTAGATGGTGTGGATTAATTTTCAATCCAATCTGAGCTCGATCGAGCTCAAATCTTCTTTTGAAAGTGGACAGTCCCCTCATAGAGAAGAATAAGGAGGATCTCGGCGCCCATCCGCACATTTTGGATGGACGATCGAGATTAAATCACATTTTATAATTCATTTTATCCCCTCTAAATGGCAGCTTTAATCTTAGCCGGGATCAGGTGGCTGAGGCAAAAGCACGTAGCGTTCCCGCCACGCGTTGCTATGATGCGACGTTTAAGTGGCCAATCAGAGTGCACTGCATGTAAAGGGAAGCCACGTTAGCATATGTGTGGCATGCCGTAGGGACTAAGGAATTAATTCAGGTTTATTTAATTCTAACAAATTGCGTAAACTTCTAAAATTCATATTTCAACCTAGAAAAATTAAAAAAAATATGTAAAAAATTACATTGGAAAGATAATTGAACATAGAATATTCTAAAATTAATTTTGATTAATTTTAAATATTTCTTTTCTCTGAATTTGGGTTTTATTTGAAATTTAAATTTGCTTATTTCCTTTAATTAATCCACTAATTATTCCCAAACTTACGAGTATATTTTGGGGGATGACTTCTACCTCCCCTAATTTTTTTGGGATTTATTGGTGGCTTAATTGGGGAAATTGCTAATTCATTTTCTAATTACCACTTAATATAATTAAGGTTAATTAAGGGTTTGATTAGTGGTTTAATACTTTATTGAGTTGAGTAAGGTTTGTTTTAGTGAATAGGAGATTTAGGGAATAATTTTGGGGTATTTCCCCTATGATATTTCTTAAACCCCCTTTTCTTTCTTAATCATCTCATAATTAAGGGATAATTCACTAATTACCCTCTTAACTAATTTCTTAAAATTCTAAAACTTTTCCAGAACTTAATTAATCTACTTGGGGTAGATGCTTAGGTGTTCAAGAGCCTAAGTTCAAATAAGAAAATCAAAATTCAACTTATATGTGTGAGGGATATTTTGAAACTACTTAAGTTAAACCCCTTAGCTTAATTAATCATTAATCATGAGCTAAATTGCATTAGGCCCCTTTCTTCCTAGGTGCATTGCAAATTTAAATTCCTTATGAGATTTTATGTCATCTCATTGGCTCATAATTATTTGGTTAACTATATTAAGGTGGTGTAGGTAAGGGGTAATTAACATGCTTAATTCATACCTTAACCTAATCAAAATACAAAATGAATCTAATCACCTAAAAATTGAAAAAAAAATATCAAACACATGTGGGAATGGGTTAGGGACAGCAAATTAGCATCATATTTCCAAAATTAAATCAATTTTAAAATCAAACAAAAATCATATTAAATAAACTTTGATTTTCTTTAAGCTTTCTTATTTCATAAGTTTGTCTTTAGGAATTAATTAAAGTGAATGTGTTTACATACTTTCATTGCTTTAGTTCTTTCCCAATATGCTAAATATGCGTGTCATATGATTTCATGAATTCATGCTTTTCAAAAGTTGAATTTAAAAAGGTTTCCTTTATGTCAAATTACATGGTTTGGCTAAAGTAAGAATATGAGTGGCTATTATCATAATTAAATCCAAATTATTTTCAAAAATATATGAATCAATTATCAAAACTGAAAGTGTGTTACTTATATCTTACTTACAAGTTTACATGTGAGTAAAATATAAGGATGTGCTCAGTGTAAGTTTTCCTCCTCTCTTTTAGCATAATTTTGAATAAGATTTGGTAAAGTGTATGGTTCATTTGAAAAGAAGCTAACACTTGCCTAATTCCATGTTCTATTCATTCCTATACTGTCAATCATGAAGAATACAAATGTTTGCACATATAAATTGCATAAATAAAAATAAATCAACCAACACAAATTTTTGCATTCTTTCTTTTCCATTCATTTCTTTTGTACACATGCTTGTATTTAAGGGAAGTGGTATATTAGTCTGGACAACCCTGAGATTGTGAGGCATTAAGTAGTCCTAAGAAGGTCTTGTACTTTACACCCTTGGTTAACAATGGTGTCGTACTCACTTATGCCTTTCATACATTCATATGTGCATGTGAAAGTTGGATAAGAAACCCCTTTGCTACTTAATGAAAATCATTCATCATAAACATCCAAATTTTCTTAAATAAATTATTTAGCATGCATCATAAAGTGTGCTAAAAATTCCCATTTGTATGTATAGATATGTTTAAGACTCATTCATATGCATGTTATACATGTTGGGAAAGAAGTGAAGTGATGTATGTTTTGTGAATTTTGTTCATTTTACTTAATCTTAAAATGCCTTTATTTTTGAGTAAGTTTGCTTAGAGTTCATATAAACTTAGGATTAATTAAAACATTCACTAAAAAAAACTAAAACATGAATCCACTTTAGAAATTACTTAAGTAATGGAAGGAAAGAGAAGTTTTCTTCTCTTTCCCTCTTTACTACTTAGTAATCAATTGCAGGATTCACTTGAACCCAATCAAAACATAAAATAAAATCAACCCAAAATAATTAAATCATTTAAATGAAACTCCCCTTTAAGTTGAACATTATCCATTCTTAGAAAATTCTAATTTAAAGTCAAGCTAAGCATACCACACAAACTTATAAAGTACACACATTAGGCTAAGTCACCACTTCTAGCTTTAGGTTAGGGTGGTGCAAGGTTTGATGTTTACTTTTGCTTTGTGATATATGTTTTAGTCTGGATGTTAGGATATATGTGTGTAGAATGAATGGTAGGGCGATCTTAGTCTAACCATTATCTTCTGCAGGGGATTGTGCTTAAGGGGCATTAGGTTAAATAAAAATATAAATATTTTGTTGTGCAGGAGCTTACACCCCTAAGCATAATCCAATAGGCCAGGTAGACTTAGTCACCCATGTGTGGGGTGATAAGTCTAATATACATGCTTGGGATTTATGTGGTTTGTTTAGCTAATCTCTATTTTGCAGGTGTTAGCTAAATTTACTTTTCCTTTTTATATAATCTTTATAATTAGGATTTTGGAATGATTGTTATGGGGATTAGGATGAGCATTGGTCATAAGATCTCATTTTATGCACTATGTGAAGCCTTTGGAGCAACCACATTCCAACCGTACAAAAGAAAGAACCAAAGAAGAAAGAAGAAAAGAAGAATGAAGGAATGAAGTTTGAAGACCCCCATAATAATGAATTCCTTGCTTAATTGTATTTAACTCATTTGTAATCCATGTTGTATAAGGGTAGAACTCAGCTACCCAATTTTTTTTTGGGTTTGTGCGGTGGTACCAAACCACAATGACCTCTTATGCTTTCACGATTAGCTTTATAAATTGATTATTGATTTGTTTAGCTTGTACATTAAGTGGCATCCTTTTCCTAATTTCTTCCCTCCTTTATGTATGGCCTGGATGGAGATTAGTCTATTTGGAAAATTAAATATTTTACCAAATTTAACAATTCAAAACTAAAAATAAAGAACTCATAACCTCACCTAAAGCTTAGGCTAAAAAATCAAGATAAAAGAATTAGCAACCCCTTAGCTGGATGAGTACTTTTATAACATCATGCACAAATGCATATTATTTTCACTCTTAATTGGAGGGCTTTCACCTTTGCCAGAGAAACTTGGCTTGACTTTTGAGAGCCATGGTGAAAATACACCTCCTCCCTTCTCTCTAATTTTGTCCAATAATCTCATTTCTCATGCATTAGGCATATGAATCCTATTAGCCTGAGTCAAAATGATTGTCCAAAAATAAAAAAATAAAATGAAATTTGAATTGCATTAGATTTAGGTCATTTGAAGCATACCCTTACATGATTTAGTCTCTTAAGGGAGTGAGTTTAAGTGCTTAGTCTCTTTCTAAATAAATAACAACCTAGCTATCTTGCATAAAGCATATGACTTGCCTACATGAATTTAAAACTATAAGAGGAGTTAGTTTGTGGCCACCCCTAGGTGGTTGTAAGTCAAAATAGTCAAGTGGTTTGTCCTCTCTTATGGAGGCAAACCAAACACCCATTTCACCTTAGATTTAGGTTGTGCTTTTGGCCTCGCCAAAGCTCACTAGATTTAGATTCTGAGGTTGCTTCTCCCTTTTGAGGACCATAAGCTTAAATCCTCATCTCTTAGGCATTTCCATGATCTTGTGTTGTGGAATCATAAGCACTAAATTTCTAATAAAAATTCAACTCAAATGAATTAAATTAATTGCAAACATGTAAAGCCTAATCATAGGATTGTTTGAGATGCTCGTTAGGTTTTCTAGCATCGTGGGTATCTCCTACTTGTTTTCTTTTGGCTTTGATAATAAGTCCCTCTCTTTGATCAATCCCATTTGATCTTCCAAAGTAAACTAATTGATTGATAGTCCTACCTACTAAAATCTTTGGAGTCAACGATCATTTACCTTAATCGAGAGTATTCCTAAGGGATCTCCTTAAATAAACCTTACTTTACTTTTCTAAGTAAAGAAGGGGAAGAATCTCTGGTACATATGCAGACCCATTATCCTTAAGAGTCCATGTTGAGGTGATTAGGTCCATTGTAGAGTGGTGACTTCTATCTTTCGGGATAGTACACCTCTCCTTAATGTCGCTCATCAACCTCAATAAGAATGTCTACGGATCTACGTGGTGTCAAATTGCATAAAATAAGAGATGTATATTTCCATCCTCATTTTATTATATATAGAGTGAATATGGAAGTATATATCTTATTCTCTAAAGAAAATTGAAAATTTTCACCACATGTGTTCTCTACTCAGGGAACCTTATAGATGGTGACTTCAGGGATTTGGACCAACAGCTTCATGGTATACTCGTGGTAATTACAAAGCTTGGATTTGAGAACCTTGTAGAACTCAATAATCTGATTGATAACCAATTGAGAATCCTCAAAGATGTTAATAACAAGCAGTGATGACTAACTCCATATCAACAATCAAAGCCTCATACTCGACTTCATTATTGGTGCAAGCATTGGAGAGATAATATGAGAATCTTTTCATATCGTGAAATGAAGGAATAGATCATGGTGCTTCCCCTTTATGAAAGGAAGCCGCACCATCAAAATACATCTCCCATCAGTGGTTTTCAACCTCCCTTAAGTTCTTGATTTGTTCATCGGGGAGATCATCTCTAAGCGGAGAGTCAGCAAGAAGTGGGTTTACTGCTAAGAAATCTGCTAATGCTTGTCCATTTATCGCATAGAGGGGTACGAATATGATATCAAATTGTGAGAGAATCATGAACCATCATGCCAAACATTTGGATAGCATTGGCCATGTCATGAGATACTGCAGTAGGTTTGTTCTAGAAATCAAGTTCACCTTATGAGAAATCATATAGTGTCGTAGCTTTTGGGATGCAAAGATCAAAGCTAGGCAATGTTTCTCAATAGGTGGGTAGCTCACTTCAATAGGAATCAGACGATGGTTGAGGTAGTAGAGAGCATTTTCCTTCCCTTCGTCGATGGCTTGGGCCAATAGAATGCTGAGAGAGTCACCAATGCAGTAATGTAGAGGATGAGTGGCCTACTAAGGATAGGGGCTGCTAGAACTGGCGGCTTCAACAAATATTGTTTGATGTCTTCAAAGGCATGTTGGCACTTATCATCCCACTTGAACTTGGCATCCTTTTTGATAAGTGTTGAGAATGGCTTGCATCTCCTCGATATGTTGGAAAGAAAGCATCTCAGATATGCCAACCTTCCTTGGAAACATCTAAGTTGAGTTAAACTTTTAGGAGGTGTCATTTCTAAGATAGCTTTGATCTTTTCTAGATCTATTTCTATTCTCCGATGTCAAACAACAAACCCAAGAAATTTTCCTGAAGTTACTCCGAATGCACACTTCAAAAGATTCATTTTTAGGTTATATTATCTTAATAATTTGAAAACTACTCTCAAGTTAAAGAGATGGTCTTCCTTTTCTCTGCTCTTGACTACTAGATCATCAACATAGCACTCAACCTGATGATGGATGAGTTCGTTGAAGATATGAGTCATGGCTCATTGGTATATAACACCAGCATTTTTAAGGTCAAAAGGCATGACCCTATAATAATATATATTTATTGAGGTTCAAAAAGCAGTGTTTCTTTCATCCTCAGGGGCCATCTTGATTTGGTTATAGCCAGATGACTCATCCATGAAGGATAAAACTACATGAGATGAGGTGATGTCCACCATTGATTTTGGTATAGGAAGAGGAAACTCATCCTTAAGACATGCCTTATTTAAGTCTTGAAATCGACGCATATGTAAATTTGGCCATTCTTCTTCTTAATTAGTACGACACTAGCTAAACAAGTAGGATATTTTTTCTCCCTGATGAAACCAACATCGATCAGTTTCTTAACTTTTGAAATTACCTGTTGTTCTATTTCTAATCGCATGCGCTAGGAGCTTGCTTGATAGGGTTAGTTCTAGGATCTATTGGTAGTTTGTGGACTGCTACATCAGAAGATAATCTATGTATTTCTTCATAACTCTATGCAAAGAAGTCTTTAAACTCAGTTGATAGCCTAACTAAGTCATTGGTTTCTTCTTCATTCAGCAACGAACTGATGTATGTCAGACATGGATTTTCTTCTATCTCGAGGTTGATTTCTTTAATCTTGTCAATTGTTTAATGGATCTCCTCTTCAAATTTTTGCAGTGCATCTTTAATTTGGAGATCATCTGTATTATCTAAAGTTTCAAAACACACATCCTCATAAGAGTTGGTGTTGTGTGAAAAGAACCTGTTAGACTCTAAATGGTTGGTGAAACTAAGCAATAATCATCATCTTCGACTGGACCCACTGTACTGAATCCTAGTCCTGATCTTGATTATGTATCCCTGTTTTTATTGTTACATAGATTTTTGAAGTACTCTGACCTATGCATATACCATGTATAAGGAATAAAACCCTTCTTTGCAAAATTAAGAACACATGGAGAGTATCAATCAAAAGGAAATTCTAATAATTCTTTATATGAATCATCCCTAAGTTCTACATCAACTTTAGGACTTCAGGATGATGATCCCAAAAAAAAATCTCTTCGGCTTGACATCCCTAGAAGATTGAGGGGCATCCTTAACTAGTAAACCTTCTTTTGAGATGAAAGTAAGGTTAGAGCTAAGGTTCCAAACTGATGTCTGATAGTTCACATACATTTGATTCAAATACTTTGCTTTGTCTCGAGGCCTGGTCCTTATTATTGTCCAGCTTGAGTGTCACCTCCAATGAAACTTACTAAGAGGGGTTGGCTAGTATACTAATCACATTAGACTCATCCTTCGAGCTGGATTCCAAGCCTATGTGAATAGTAGGGGTACTCCTATGAATTGAAACATAACCCCTGTTGGTTGATGGCCAACTAGGGGGTCTTCCACCTCTGGAACTGCTTCTTTTTCTGCCTCTGCCTCTGCCTGGTGGAGGTTGAGTCATCCTACCTACATGTCTAAATGATGGAAAGAACTATGGATGGAATATGATATGTGGCTCTATTTCTTCTTCAATTTTTCTTTCTTGTTCACTTATATTTTCATTTTTATTTTCTCTTTCTTTTGCTTTTTCTTTTTCTTCATTCTCTTTTTCATTTGAATTTGTATTTTGACCAAGTTCACGAGAAAGGGTGTTTTGAGGAAGATAGTAGGTCGCATCATCATATATCTCAACCCTTTGACCAAAAATGGCTTTTCATCTTTTTTGACATAATACTCAATCCCATCTTTCCTAAACTTGATGCACTGATGGAGGGAGGATAGAATCATCTTATTCCGGTATATCCAAGGACTACCGAGCAAAGGGTTGAATGAAGTATTTGAATCAATGATATAAAACTTGGCTTCAGTCTTCCAGTCACCTATCTCCAAATGTAACACTATGGAACCTAAAGCCCGCTCGCTTTATTCATTGAATCCTCTTAACATCATTCGATCTCCTCAGAGTGTGGAGATGTCGATCGTTAAATAGACAAGGGTCTTTAGACACATAATGTTCACCGATGCATTTGAATTGATGAGAACTCTGGCAAGTCTGAATCTACCCATGTCAACTATAATGTAGAGGGGATGGTTATGCTCCATATCCCCCAGCATTAGGTCTTCATCTGTGAAAGTGATTCCTGAGCTTCTCTGGAATAATGTGCCTCCTCACCAATAGAGATAAGCTGAGCTAAGCATATTTTAAGATCAAGGAGATCATTGATTAATGATTCCCTCATCTCTTTGGACAAGACAAGGGCATCATATATGCTTAGCTTAGATGACAACTTTCTTAAGTGAGAGAGGATATTGTAGTCCACCTTGGAGCTGTTGTGCATGAGGTCTCTCATACTGAGCTCTGGCTGGCTACTTCCCTCTGTCTACTGACACTACTACCCCTAGCTTCTTCTTGAATGCTTTATGTGGCTTGGGCTTGAATGATTGGTCTTGAAAAGGTAACTATTTGGATTCCCCTTATAGGCTAGCCACCTTGTTGATTAACTTCTCAAAGGTTTTGATTGTAAATCCCTTGAGCATGAAGGAAACTAGGCCATGAATATTCTTGAGATGAATTTTTATAGCATGTTGTTCAGACAACTGTGGTTCACATTTCATACTCAGATTTCACCACCTGAGAATTTAATCAATAAGGGACTCATTTGGATTTTTTGTGCCACAATGAGGTCACCCACAGTTACCATTTGCTGGGCTTCAGCAAACCTGTTTGTGAAGAGGTGCTCCAACTCAACAAAAGTCTTCACTGAACCATTGGGTAGTTCAGCGTACCAATCAAATGCGATGCCTATCAAACTACTAATGAAGAGACAAAACAGAAGTGCATCGCTGCCACCAACATTGCAGCATCAAGCCCTGAAATGTGCTATGTGCTGCCGGGGGTTCCCACTGCCATCAAAAATTGTGAAGGAAGGAGGCACAAAACCCTTAGGATATTGAACACCATCAAATTCTTCTGGGTAGGGTCTACCTTTTGGAACAGATGAGTCACCTCAGGCTTGTGCCAATGTATCCTTCACTTGCTGCTCCACTAACTGCTTGATATCTTTTTCTTGCATAGAGGTGATGTCCACCACCTTCCTATGCATGCTGCCACTATCCTGGTCTACGAGAGATGTACTTTTGGGCTGATCCAGAACATGTAACAACCCAGGGTGGTCAGCCTCTAAGGGAGTAGGCAGTACTGATGGAGCTTGGCCTTGAAGTGCTAGGACTGCCGCTAACAAGTCTTCAGCTCTTTTTTCCATCTTCCTGATATGCTCATCTCTCTGCCTCAGCTGTTGACGAAGGTGTTGGGTTGAATGAGCTGTGTCTTTCCTCAACTACAACACCCTCTTGGCTATGTTGATCTCTAAGGAGGGAACCCCTAGTGTCAACCATATGGACTTCTGCTGAGTCCTCCAAGAGATCATCCCCATCTGGATCAAAACTAACCCTAGCATCCTCTTCATCAGAGCAATCATCCCCGTAGAGTTCCCTCTTCTCAGCAAAGTACTGAGCAACGATCTCATCTGAAGAGCGGTCTAATCGTACAGGGACAATCACTTGCTGCTGACCGGTGGAGGGGCTATACTAACTGACCGAAATATATCGAGCATTGCTTGCCGCTGTACTATTATCTCTAAGAGGATTGTGCTCACTGATAGGTATATGTTAATCACTACCCACTGGCTGAACACTGACTGTGGAAGGATCTACTGCCATGGACATTACATCTATATCCTCTATCCCTTCTCGCCACTGATGCCGCTATGATGGAGACCGCAGGTCAGACATGGTGGTGACTCGACCACGGGCCTTGGATCGCCATTCCTTCTTCTCCGTAGTTGAGGCGGGAGGTCGAATAGGAGAGCTTGAACTCACCTCAATGGGTGGAGTGGATGGAGTGGGATCCTTGGGTCGTAGCCAGATCACCAATGGTGCTGGTCTTTCCCCGGATGGGGGCTTCTGGATCTTGGTCAGAATGGGGGATGCCGTAAGTTGGATAGGTGATGGTGGGCGGTGAACGGAGTGGTGCGGAGGTAACATCTACTGCCGCCCAACTATAGGCCTACTCCTCCTATGATGAGTAGCACCGGTAAGGATGATGTTGTCTGAACGATCGACCCTAGTAGGGTGACAATCAAGAAAATCCATCAGAGAAGAGGCCACTGACTGCCTGACAAACCTCTGCCATTCCCTTCTACTCGCCTGAGCTGGTGCTTGAGCCTCCAAGACTCTCTCCCTCTGGATCAGACTTCTGACTCTCCTAGGGATAATTGTCCTCAGATTAAAAACTATACCAGACTCTGAGCGTCCGTAGACTCGGCCAACCTGGCATAAGACTATCCTGAGCCTGCCATAGGGATTCCTATGCTCTCAAGTCGGTGTGCTAAAATATACTGGTGGTGGAGGTAGTGCAACAATCCTCCTGTAGTCCTCCTCTCCATCTAAGACTGAGAGGGGGTGAAACCTACTACCACTCAAATGTGGAGAGGTCTCGCAGGGAGATCCCTCCTCACCCACATGGAAAGTGGCATCTATCTCTCTCTCTGCCCTCTTGTGATGCCGCTTGATCTTACGATTCTTATTGCGGCACAGTGAACGTGTAGGTATGGCAGAGCGAGAGCTAGCAGCCACCTCAAACGTGGAGGAGACTATATTAGAAAGCAAGTCAGTCTTCCCCTTTGGGGAATCCAAGGAGGGGTAGTAGGGAGTAACTAACCCAGTGGCTAGAATGACCGGCACGTAAATTGATACAGGGTGTGGCAGAACAAGGTGGCCTTCCTCTTTAGTGGAGAAAATTCAAAATCAGATGGAATATCGAATCAAATAAGTGGCGTCTACCCCACCACCTCCTCCTTGCTAACTGTGGTGAGGGCTGTCCCCTCGCAAGAAATCCTCACTCCCTCAAAACCATGGCCAAAGTAGATGACCTCGATGGAGCCAGTGGTAGAGAGACTAGCCTGATCCAAGGCTAGGTTTAGGCCAGTAGGGAAGGAAAACATGAGCTTGTTGGGAGCCATAGATACTGACTGTGGACTGAAATAATGGATTGCACTTAAATCTGCATTGTTGAAATGTAGCTGAGTCAGACACTTGCCTTGATATTCACCTTCAATCATTGATTTCAAGATTTGATTTTGAATTTGAACCCACATTAAACAATCTTAAGGATGTTAAGTGGGGTTCATCAAACTTTTAGAGATATTTTGGATATTGAGGAGAGTCTTTGCCATTTGATTTTGATTTATAACCCATACTCAACTATTTAGGTATGTTGGGCGGGGTTCTAAAATTTAAGGAGAGATTTTCTTGGAGATATTTGTGTTTTGTGCATCTTGTTTGAAAATACTGATAGTTTGAATAACATCTGCTTAGCAAATTTGGGTATGCTAAGAAGAGGTTGTGATTGTGTGTTTGAAATACTTTTGCTTATGAAGATTTGATTGTGTGATATTTAGAAAATGGGGCTTCTTACCTAACAAATTTGGTATGTTAAGTAGAGGCCACATGTGTTTGATTTGTGTTTGGTGATGATGCTTTCACTTAACAAATTTGGTATGTTAAGTGAAAGTTAAATGTGATTGTGAGATAAATTTGCTTTTCTTTGAAGATGGGAGTCACAATTAACAAATTTGGTATGTTAAATGAAAGCCCCAAATTTGTTTGAGATATATTTTTTTTATTTGAGAATGAGACTCTCACTTAACAAATTTGGTATGTTAAGCGGAAGTTCAAGTGTGGTTTGATATGAAAACTTGGATCCTTACTTAACAAATTTGGTATGTTAAAATAGGGATCAAATGTGCATTGAAAAGAGACCCTCACTTAACAAATTTGGTATGTTAAGTGAAAGCCAAATATGTTTATGATTTTGAAAATGAAACTTTCACTTAACAAATTTGGTATGTTAAGCGAATGTCAAATGTGCTTATAATTTTTGAAAATGAAACTCTCACATAACAAATTTGGTATGCTAAGTGAAAGTCGAGTGTGTTTCTGATTTTTGAAAATGAAACACTCACTTAACAAATTTGGTATGTTAAGTGAAAGTCCAGTGTGTTTCTAAGTTTTGAAAATTAAACTCTCACTTAACATATTTGGTATGTTAAGTGAAAGTTAAATGTGTTTATGATATAAAAAACTCTCACTTAACAAATTTGGTATGTTAAGTGAAAGTCCAGTGTGTTTCTAATTTTTGAAAATGAAACTCTCACTTAACAAATTTGGTATTTTAAGTGAAAGTCCAGTGTGTTTCTAATTTTTGAAAATGAAACTCTCACTTAACATATTTTGTATGTTAAGTGAAAGTTAAATGTATATATATATATATATATATATATATATATATATATATATATATATATATATATATATATATATATATATATATATGAAAATAAAACTCTCACTTAACAAATTTGGTATGTTAAGTAAAAGTCCAATGTGTTTATGATTTTTTTTTTTTTTGAAAATGAAACTCTCACTTAAAAAATTTGGTATGTTAAGTGAAAGTCAAATGTGATTGTGATTTTGAAAATGAAACTCTCACTTAACAATTTTAGTATGTTAAGTGAAAGTTAAATGTGTTTATGATTTTTTTTTTTTTGGAAACGAAACTCTCACTTAACAAATTTGGTATGTTAAGTGAAAGTCAAATGTGTTTATGATTTTTTTGAAAGAAATGAACTTATTTAACAGACTTAGGTATGTTAAATAGAGTTCACTTTGTTCCTATGATTTTCAAAAATGGAGTTCTCATTCGATATACTTGGACATGTCTAATGAGCTCCTAATGTGTTTTGAAGTTCAAGACCTTGGCATGAAGGAATTCTATCGGACAAATGCAAATAGAATTCAATTTTCTCTACCTTCTCCAAGGAAAGGGGAACTCCCATTTGACAAATTTTGTTATGTCAAGTGGGGGGTTCAAATATGCCTCGACTTCTCTTTTGTGTGTGTATGGTTTATTGCTTTTCCAAAAAAGGGGAAACTTCAACTCTAGCACATGTGAAGTATACTAAGTGGAGTTTCAATTTTATATTATAATTTAATTCAAAAAATAGAATCTCCGTCCAACAAATTTAAGTGTGTGGGAATGTGATAGCTATTTTCAAAGAAAATATGCTTTTTGAAAAAGACATTAAAAAATGGTTGATTTTGATTTTGAAAAGAACCTCTCTGTAACAATCATAGGATTTGTTAAACGAGGTTTGATTATATGTGTTTTATGAAAATTTCTTACAAACTTTTGTGTACAGATCTCATATTATGTGGATTTTGAAAAGGGTTTTTTGGAAAGGCATGTTGTTTTATAGAAGAGTTTTATTCTCTTATTATTCATGGGATGAACCTTGCCTCACCATTAGAATGGTGAAGAGATTCTTAATTTTGGTCATCACCTTTATTTGATTAATTTTAATTTTCACCTATTGGGGGAACCAAAAAGGGATTTTAAGACCTACACGAAGTGAGGTCCTAAAACCTAAAGGAAGTTAGCGAGCTTTGCTTAAGGATGAAATAAGCTAAGTGCCAACGAAAAGAATGATAGTCTCGGGCCTATATAAAATATAAGTCCACTATTGATGCTTGGAGACAATAATTGTCTACTAAAGATGGAGAGAGGAACTCTCCCCAGTGGAGTCGACATAAAAATCTATGGTGTTTATTTTTGGGGTGTGGAACACCACGCAGATCTTAAGGGGCACTTATTGAAGTTATCAGGTACAACATTAAGGAATGATGTACTATCTCAAAAGATAGAAAACACCACCCTATAATGGACCTAATCACCTAATAAGGACTCCTAAGGTATGATGGGTCTTTGAATATACCTGAGATCTTTCTCAGACTTTACATTGAAAAGTAAAGTAGGGTTTATTTTAAGCCAGGTTTGTTAAGTTCCCTATGGAGGCAAGCCCCCATAGTTAATTACATCTTAGGGAATGAGAATTCCTTAAGAATACTCTTGATTAAAGTAGATAATTAGGGTCTCTAAAGATTTCAAGGTTAAGACTATCAAAGGATTAACTATTTTAGAAAATCAAATGGGATAGATCAAGGAGAAGACTTATTTTTAGAATCCAAAGGGAGAAAGTAGGAAATGCTCATGATACTAAAAAGCCTAGTGAGCATTCCAATCTACCCTATAGTTGAGCTTTATATTTTTGAAATTGAAGATAGTTAATTATTTGAGTTGACATTTTATTAGATTGCTAGGGCTTATAATTCCACAACATAAGATTGTGGAAATGCCTAAGAGGTGAGGATTTATACTTGTAGCCCAAAAGAAACAGCTACTTCAGATTCCTAAACTAAGGAGCCTTGGTACAAAACAAAGGCACGCCTAAATCTAAGAAAAAAAGGGGTATATGGTTTACCTCCACAAGAGAAAATAAACCACCCGATTGCTGGACTTATTACCGCCTGGAGTGGCAGCTAACTAACTCCTCCTACGCTTTAAATCCATGTAGACAAGTATTATGATTTGCAAGATGTCTAGGTTGTTGTTCATTTAGAAAGGAAACTAAGTCCTTAGACTCACTCCCTAAGTGACTAGAGCTTAAGTGGTATGAATCCATGACTTAATCTAATGCAAATTTTATTAAATTTATTTGATTCTTTTGAACTTTTTGTTTTGGCACAGGCTATGGGATTTTGTATGCCTAAATGTATGAGAATTTGATTATGGGCCAAATCAAGAGAGAAAGTGGTGTCTTCCACCAAAGGCTCTCATAGGTTAAGCCTTGATTCTGTGGCAAGGATGGAAGCCCCCTCTTAACAAGAGTGAAAGAATATGACAAGCATGATATTATACATTTATCCATCTAGCTAAGGGGTTACTAAAAATTTTATTATCTTGATTTAATTCCTAGGCTTTTATGTGAGGTTATGAATTATTTTAAAATTTTAATTATGAGTTGTTAATTAGGGTAGAAAAATTAATTTTATTCTAAGAGCCTACCGCATCCAGGCCACACATTCAGACATCAATCATAAAGAAACTATGAAAAGCATGTTGTTCTAATGTGCAATCTAAACGCAACATCAAATAATTTTATAGACTACCATAAAAGAATAAATGGCCAGTGCGATTGGGTTCCGTCGTGCATCCTGAAAAGAGAAAAAAAAGGGTTACCGAGCTCTACCCTTATACAACTCGGATTACAAAATAATATATATGCTATGGGGTCTTCTTTTCATCATTTCTTCATTTCTTTCTTTTGATTTGATTTGCTCCAAAGGCATCATGGGCCCTGTGGACTAAGCCTCGCTACTACTCATCCTAATCCCCATAACACTAATCCTAATTCTTAATGCAAAATTACATCAAAAATAGGAAAAGTAAATCTAGCTACACTTGCAAAATAAATGTTAGCTAAACACACCATACAACCCAAGCAATTATATGAATAATTTGGACTTAGCACCCACACATGGGTAACCAAGCCCACCTTTTCTAACATGGGTTATGCTTAGGGGCTAAACAACCTGCACAGTAAAATCATTTATATTTTTATTATAGTGGCTCCTTAAGCACAACCCCCTGTAGAAAATATGATTAGGCTAATAACGGCCTAACATCCAGTCTTCGAAATATACATCCTAACATCCAGTCTAAAATATTACATCACAAAATAAAACACAACATCATACATACAATGCCCTAACTTAGCACTAGAAGTGGTGGCTTAGATTCTAATGTGTGTGCTTAAGGCTTGTGTGACAAGACTTTACTAGGCCTTTTTTTTAGTTTAAGTTTCAAAAATTTGTTGGGTTTTGAGTTTGATTTAAGATTTAATCATTTAATTGAGTTTTATTAACTTAAATAGGTTTAATCATAATTAATTTAATTTTCTCTAAGAATGATATTTCTCTGATTTGAGATTTGATTGACGATTACTTAAGTGCAATTTAATTTTTGATTTTTATTTTAATATTTGACTTATATTTTAATTAACTTTTTAATTGATTAAACTCTAATCTTAAATGTTTGTTTGGGGTTCATCAACATTCAGAAGATCACATCATTTTCTTAAGAGTTATGGATGTCAATTGAAGTGATTTAGGTCATTTTGAAGATTTTTATAAATTTCTGAATTTTTATTTAATTTATTTTATTAAGATAGACAATCTGAATTTCAAAATTTAATTTCTCCTAATCCAGAAGTCATTTTAACTTGAAATTATTATGGTAGGTGTGTCTTAACTTTTATCTCAATCTTTACAAATCTCAACTTAATCTGACTTAAATTTTTTGGTTTAATTAATAAAATATGATGCTCACTAAAACTCAGATTCAGCTCAAAATACTCAATGAAATTTGGGATTTTGGATTTGTTGGATTTCCCTCGGAAAGACAAATCCAACGAGCACTTGTTTATAATTTTTGGTTAAGTATTTTATTTTTTATAAATTTTTGAAATTTTAGGAGTTTTAAATTATAATAATAATTATTATTAGTATTATTTTTATAAAAAGGGAGATACACGGTTTGGGCGGGAAAGACAGCGACCCACACCTCACTCTGGACCGTCCGATCATAGATCGGATGGTCAGATCGATCGCAATGAGGCGATGAAGCCGCGATCCATCGGAACATGAACCGACGCATCGACGCATCCGACGCCAGTTGCGCTATTCGCTCGGATTGCACGACGAACCCCCGCATGAACCGCGACGACGGTCGATCGCATCATGCATCCGAGGATCGATCGCTGCGATTATCCATCCAAACCGCGGATCGATGGTGCGGTCGCCAGTGGTGAATAGTGTTTACAAGGGTATTTTTGAAAAAATTAGGGTTTCTAAGCCAAAACTTGTCCAAATGGACCCATTTTCACGCTGATTCGCACCGAAAGAAAAAAAATTATTTTCTTAATTGGGATGATTTAAAGTAAAAATGCTAGATTATCTAAGCAAAATTCCTAAAATCGTAGGAAATTTAGTACAATATGTACAAAATCCTAAGGCTGGCTACGGTTTGACGAAATTTTACCTCACCGGGGATGATTTCTAGCTTCGATGAAGATCCGAGCAAGCTTCTATGTATGTGAGGAAGCTTTGGGGTGATCTTTAGTCTTTGTCTCTCTTTGGAACGTCGCCTTCTCTGATGTCTACCGTCGCCTCGCTGGAAGAGCAATTACTTGTATTTTTTTAGCTCAAAATGGCTAAAAGAAGTGGGGGATGGGTTCCCTTTTGCTTTGGGGAGCTTTTGGGAGCTGAATGGTGGTGGGAGGAAGTGATCTCAAGCCTCGTCTCCCCCTCCTTTTATAATGGCCGAAAATACAAGTTTATTTGAATTATTTTGGCTCCAAATTGATAGCCATCTTGTTGGGGTGGTTGGGATGGATCTAGATTGATTGAGGACTTTGGATTTTTGCTCCAAAGTCCTCTCTTGCTCTCATATTATTAGATTTATTCAATTGAAATATTGGGGAGATGTAATGGGGGTTAAGTGCATGTGATGGGGAATTAAATGAGGTTGGGTGGAATCCTATATGGGGGAGGATCTATGAGGGATTTAAATAGGTTGGGTTTATTTTGGCCTGACCCTAAATGGGTTTGGGTCTGATTTGATCAGCCCCCAATGGGTTTTGTCTTGGTTTCAAGAGATTTAGCCCAATTTGAGTCATATGGGTCATTTTGGGTCAAATTGACCCATTTGACCAAAATTGGCCAAATTAGCTTGGGATATGGGTTGATTCATGTTCAATTGGCTAATTGAAGATGAATGTGGTCTTTAGTTTGAATTAATTTAGATTTAATTTTGATTTAGGCTAAATTGACCCTTTAGGCCAATTTGGGCTAGGTTGGGTCAAGTTGACCAATTGGGCTTGGTTTGGCCCAATTGATTGCAATTGATCATCCTAGGGTGATCAACAATAATGGTAGAAGATTTTGGTGAGGTTGGTTCAATCCAATTTGGGTTGGATTAGAAGTTGGCTCAAATGGGTCCTTTTGGTCACTTTAGGTCAAGTGCACCTAAGTCGGTCAATTGGTTTGGTTTTAGTTTGATTAGAGTTTAGTTGAACTTATATATGAGCCCTAGATTGGAATATAAATTCAATGATAATCAATTTGGAGTCTAAAGGGTTTTGGCTCATTTAAAATTTTCAAGTCAAAAGGGCAAGGTTGGGTCTGACTTGGGTTAGTTTGATTTCACTTGATGATTGTAGGTTTCATTTATATTTGGGTAGATAATTGAATGAATGATTGATTCAAAAGAAAATTTATTAGTTTTGACTTGATCTGGATTGAATTTGGCTAAGTATAAAGAATTGGCTTAAAGGGTTTAGAATGAGTTTGGATTTAATTTTTGATATAGTTTTGGTCATTTGAATTTGGATTTCATTTATATTTGTGAATATAAATGAAGAAATAATTGATTTATAAAGAGATCAATTGAGTTTGATTTGATTTAAGGAAAGGTTTGGCTAAGCTTATGAATATGGTTCATATGGCTTAGGAAGGGGTTTTAGGATTTGAATTTGATTTTGAGTTTCAATCATTTGGAGTTAAATTTTGAAATTATATTTGGAATTTGAATTTGAATTTGAGATTTGATTTGAGAATTGAGTCTGGTTTGATTTGAGAAAGTGTATCTAGATTAGGTTTAGGCTATGGGATAGGTAATTTCCTTAAACCCTAAGGCATAGCCTAACCTCATGATTAAAGTCTCTAGCTTAGGTTAGGTGTTCACCTAATCACTAGATGTGTCTTATGACTAAGGAAATCTTAGTGTCTAGAAGATTCCTAAGTCTAAGAAGAGGAGGTTAAGAGATCACTCCAAAAGTGAGATCAACAAAGGTAGAAGTAATGGTTGCGAAGCACAAGTTCTCTCAAGCTGCTCTTTGGTCGGTTGTTTACCCTTATCTATTGCTATTACTGCCCAGGCTTCTTCTTAATAACTTAATGTGACTTTTATTTATTGATTGGTCAAAAAAAGATGGTTGTTTGGCTTCTCCTTAAAAGCTAGTCACCTTGTTGATTAATTTTTCAAAGTTTTGATGGTGAAACCTTTGAGAATGGAGGCGACTGGGCCATAGATATTCTTAAGTAGAATCTCGATGGTGTGCTATTAAAATAACTATGATTCACATTTCATACTCAAATTATGCAATCTAAGAATGTAATCAATGAGGGACTCATCGGGGTTTTGTTGAGCCATAACGAGCTCGCTTACAGTCACCCTTTATTGAGCTCTAACAAACCTCTTGATGAAGAGTTGCTCCAACTTAGCAAAAGTCTTCACTGAACTATTGGGAAGTTCAGCGTACCAATCAAAGGTTATGCCTGCTAAGCTACAAAGAGATGGAAGAGTAAAACATCATTGCCATCAGCATTAAAATAATTGGCTCTGAAGTATGCAATATGCAATATGCTGACTCGGGTTCCCACTGCCATCGAAGCTTTTGAAAGAAAGAGGCATGAAACCCTTAGGATATTGGATGGCATTCAATTTCTCCGGGTAGGGTCTACCCTTTGGAACTGATGATCCTACTCAGGCTTGAGCCAATGCTTCTCTCACCTACTGCTCAACCATGCTCTTGAAATCTTTTTCCTGTATGGAGGTACTATCCACTACCTTCTTATACAGACTGGTGCTACCTTGCTCTACTGGAGGTAAAGTCTTGGTTGGACCCAAGCCATGCAGCAACTCAGGCTGACTAGTCTCAGTTATAATATGATGGACTATCGGTGCTTGTTTTTGAAGTGATAAGACTGCTTCTAAGAAGTCCTCGAGCTGCTTTCCCATCCTATCTATTTGATCACCTTTTTACTTTATTTGCTGAAGGAGGTGTTGGGTCGAGTAGGATGTGTCTTCCTGCTTGGCCTCAACACCTTCCTAAGTCTGCTGCTCATGGAGGAGAGAACCCCGGTTATCTACCATATGCACCCTCATTGAATCTTCCAATAGATCATCCTCATAGAGATCAAAGCTAACTTTCTCCTCATTGAACCAATCATATCCTAAGATCTTCTTCTTCTTTATAAGATAATTGGCTACAATATCATCTAGAGAATGGTCTATCTGAACAGGCATAAAGGATTTAGGCTGATCAGTGGTAGCATCACTATCATGTATTGTGAGGCACCAAACCTCCCCTATTGCTGGAGAGTTAACCCTGTGAGGGATATACTCGCTAGAAGAAATATGCTCCTGGCTGTCACTGAATCTGTATGGAGTGGCACTCATAGAGGATCTATCATCATAGGAGCGGCTGAACTATCACCCTCTTCTTTAGCAACTGCAATCTCCATCATGTGTTATTGTGGTGGTGGTGGTGAAGGAATGACTACTATGCTTCGATGTCGCCATTCCTTCTTCACCACTACTTGGGCAGAAGATCGAACAAGACAGCTCATCCTTGCCATAGTAGGCGGTGAGATAGGATTGGATCTCTCAGCTATAGTCAGATCATCAATGGGGTTCTCTTATCCCCCGATGCATCCATCATGTCCTTGGCTAGAATAGGAGATGTTGGAACATGTACAAGAGATGGCGAGCACAGAGAAGAGTAGTGTGGTAGAGGCACCACCGACTCTCTAGGGATATGAGTTGTTCTCCTAAGGTGTGTAGTCCCCCATGAGTAAGATGTTGTCTGTATGGTTGGCATGGGTAGCGTGCCGATTTGGAAAATCCATAAGTGCGTAGGCTACAGACTGGCGGTTATACCTTTGATACTCCTGGCTAGTGACTTGACGATGTATGGGTCTAGCCCTCTCACTGCTACCCACCTGTGGGGAATGGTGATCTCAAATTAAATGAGCCCCATACTAGATCATCCGTAGGCTTTGCTGCCGTAAGCGAATGGAGGAGGCTGACCTCCTCCTCCTCGATTAGCGATACCTGAACCACTAGCAAAGGTGAAGCAAAAATTTTTTTGACATCTTGTCAGACCTAGAGAGAGGGTGGAACTAGTTTGCTGTAATTAGTGGGGAAACCATCATGTGTAACTCCTCTACAATAGACTGAGTAGCTGCCTCCATCTCTCTAGTAATGTGAGTGTGATACCTATTTATCATGTGGTTCTTATTTCTTCATTGGGTCCGTGTAGGGTGAGCAGAGTAAGAATTATACGCAACCTCAAAAGCACGGGAGACAATCCCTAGGATTAGGGGAGCCTTCCCCTTGGAAGGTGCTAGTGACTGGGTGCTAGCCCTAACTGGGGAAGCATAAGGAACAACCGGGCTCACTGATACTAGCACTGACACTGGCACTGATACTGCTGCTATGGGAACCGCCATAGCCTTCCACTTCAGTGAGGGGATATTGAGTCAGACGACATGTCGATCTGGATGACCGGCTTCTATCGATCACTGTGCTCCTACTAACTGTCATGAGGGGAGTGCCCTCACATGTATTCCTGTCCCCCTCAAAGCCTCGACCAAAATGGATGAGGTGGGCATAATCAGATCGTGGAAGGCTGGCCTAATCTAGAGCCAATTCCATGCATGAGGAAACATGAAAACGTACTTTTGCGTTGCCAATGCAATCAACTGAAATTGATGTTGACTAAAGGTTTGCAATGTTGAAAATAAACTTGAATCAAATTTCTATTTTTGTTGATTTTTGAATTTGAATTTTTGAATTTGAGCCCACACTCAACATCTTGAAAGTATTAAGTGGGGCTCAAAAGGATTTTGAGATTGATTAAAAAGAAGATTTTTTTTTTTTGAATGTAGAATCCACTTTCAACAAATTTGGGTATGTTGAAAATGGCTTCAAATATTTTTGGAGAGATGCTTCCATAGGTTCATATTTAAATTTTTATTTTTTATTTTGACGACCCTTCATTTGACAAATTTGAGTATGTTAAAGTAAAGGGTCAATTGATTTTGTTTTGGATTTGTGATTTTTTGGAATTCACTCACTTAGCAAATTTGGGTATGCTAAGTGAGGTGTTTGAAAACAATTTCTTTTTTTTTTCTTTTTGTTTGCTTTGTTTTGTAAATTATTTGTGATTTTGAAAATGAAAACCTCATTTAGCAAATTTGGGTATGCTAAATGAAGAATCCAAGTGTGTTTTATTTTTGATTTTTTTTTTTTTTTGAAAATAGGATTCTTAGAAAATTTGAGTATGCTAGGAAAATCCTAATGTGTTTCTTTTGTTTTGATTTTATTTTAAAAATAGGATTCTTAGCCATTTTGGGTATGTTAAGGAAACCCTAATGTGTATCTTTTATTTTGGATTTTATTTTGAAAATGGAGACTTCACTTTAGCAAATGTGGCATGCTAGAATGAAGTTCCAATGTGTTTTGAATTTTTGTGAAATGTAAATTTCACTTAGCAAATTTGAGTATGCTAAATGAAATTCCAAAATGTGTTTCAAATTTTATTTTGAAAAATGGAGACTTCACTTTAGGAAATATGTTATGCTAAAGAATGAAGTTCCAAAAATGTGTTTCAAATTTTGTTTTGAAAAACAGAGACTTTAGTTTTAGCAAATGTGATATGCAAAATGAAGTTCCAATGTGTTTTGAATTTTATGAAATGGATATTTCACTTAACAAATTTGAGTATGCTAAATGAAATTCCAAAATGTGTTTCAAATTTTATTTTGAAAAATGGAGACTTCACTTTAGCAAATATGGTAAGCTGAAGAATGAAGTTTCAAAAATGTGTTTCAAATTTTGTGAAATAGAGATTTCACTTAGCATTTTTTGAGTATGTTAAATGAAATTCTAAAATGTGTTTTAAATTTTGTGAAATGGAGATTTCACTTATCAAATATGAGTATGCTAAATGAAATTCCAAAAATGTGTTTCAAAAGGAAGACTTCACTTTGGAAAATGGGGTATCTAGAATGAAGTTCCAAATGTATTTTTGAAAATTTTTATTTTGAAAATGGAGACTTCACTTTAGCAAATATGGTATGGTAAAAATGAAGTTCCAAATTTGTTTCAAATTTTGTTTTCAAAAATGGAGACTTCAATTTAGCAAATGTGGCATGATAAAATGAAGTTCCAATGTGCTTTGAAAATTTTGTGAAATGGAGATTTCACTTAGTAAATTTGCGTATACTAAATAAAATTCCAAAAATATATTATAAATTTTGTTTTGAAAATGGAGACTTCACTTTAGAAAATGTGATATTTTTAAAATAAAGTTCCAAATGTGTTTTGAAATTTTTTTGTTTTGTTGATTTTGAAAAGAGAGATTTCCATTTTAATAAATCTCGATATGTAAGGTGGATATCAATTATGTTTCAGTTTTCAAAGAGAAAATTCCAGCCTAATCATATATGGAATATGCTAACCGGGATTTCAAAATAGTGCCATTTTATTTGGAAATGAAATCTTCATTCAATAAATTTGGGTATATTGAATAGAGAGGTTTCATATGTGCTTTTTGAAATTTGCTTTTGATTTTGATTGGAAATGAAGCCTCCATTCAATAAATGTGGGTATATTGAATGGAGAGGTTTCATATGTGCTTTTAGAGAATTTATTTTTGATTTTGATTGGAAATGAAACCTACATTCAATAAATGTGGGTACATTGAATGGAGAGGTTTCATATGTGCTTTTTGAAAATTTATTTTGATTTTGGTTGGAAATAAAACTTCCATTCAATAAATGTGGGTATATTGAATGGATAGGTTTCATATGTGCTTTTTGAAAGGGTAAGAATTCCAACTTAACACGTGTGGAATGTGTTGAGTGGAATTTCAAAGTTGTGATTTTGCTTGAATATGTAACATCCATCCAGCACATTTTGATGTATTGAATGGAAAGTTCTTTTTTTAAATTTGGTGCTTTTTGAAAGCTTATGATTATTGAAATTTTATTTTTGAAAATGAAGTCTTCATCAAAATGAATTGAGTGAATAAGTTCATTTGTGCTTTTGGAAATTATGATTGTTGGTTTTTTTTAAAATGTTCCTACATGTAATAATTATGAAAATTGTTAGATGTAGGGTAAATATTTTATTAAGTGTATTTTGAAAAAGTGCTTTTGAAAAGTAAGAATTTTTTATGAAGGATTTATTTTGTCTTTATTTTTAAATGAACATTTCCTTACCATAGAAATGGTAAGGAGGAAATCTTTAAACATTTTTTTATTTTCACCGATTGGGGAACCCAGCGGGAGTTTTAAGACCAACACAGGGTTAGGTCCTAAAACCTAAAGATGTTGGCTAGCTCAACTTAAGGATTAAATAAGCTAAATGCCAACAGAAAAAAAAAGATAGTCTTGGATTCATACAAAAGTACAAATCCACTATCGATACCAAAGATGGAGAGAGGAACCATCCCCAGCGGAGTCGTCAGAAAAATCTGTGTTTAAAATTTTATTATATTTCTACCTTCATCTATCCCCCTTTTCAATTTGGAAAAATATGGATAAATGAAAATAAAAATATATAAAATTTTCCTTGTTGAGATGCCATGAAGATCTGCAGATGTTTTTATTAGGGTGATCAGATACGACATTGAGGAAAGGTGTACTATCTCAAAAGATAGAAGTCACCACCCTACAATGGACCTAATCACCTTAATAAAGACTCTTAAGGACTACGGGTCTTCAGAATGTACCAGAGATTCTTCGCCTATTTTACATGGAAAAGTAAAATAAGGCTTATTTAAAATTGAGTTTGTTAAGTTCTTTATAGGGGCAAGCCCTCATAGTTAATTTCATCCTAAAGAACAGGATTCCTTAGGAATACTCTCGATTAAGGTAAATGATCATTGTCTCCAAAGATTTTAAAAGGTAGGACTATCAATCGATTAATTTATTTTTAGAAGATCAAGTGGAATCGATCAAGAGGAGGGAGTTCTTATCAAAGCAAAATGAAGACAAGTAGGGGATGCTTAAGGATACTAGGAAGTCTAGTAAGCACCCCAAGCTATCCTATGGTTGGGCATTATATTTTTGAAATTGAATTGATTTATTTGAGTTGAATTTTTATTAAAATGCTAGGGCTTATAATTCCATGATACAAGGTCATGGAAATTCCTAAGAGGTGGGGATTTATGCTCGGAGCCCACAAAGGAAAGTATCAACATCTGAACCTAAATCTAGAGAGCTTTGGTGAGGGCCAAAAAGCACTACTTAAATCTAAGGTGAAAATGAGTATTTGGTTTACCTCCACAAGAGAGGATAAATCACCTGACTATTGGACTTACAACCACCTAGGGGTGGCTGACAACTAACTCCTCCTACGATTTTAAAATATGTAGGTAAGTCAAATGTTTTTACAAGATAGCTTGGTTTTTATTTATTTAGAAAGAAACTAAGTCCTTAAACACACTCCCTAAGAGACTAGATCATGTAGGGCATGAGTTAATGACTTAAATCTAATGTAAATTTTATTACATTTTTATTTTCATTTTGGACAATCAATTTGACACAAGATTTAGGATTCATATGACTAATGCATAAGAAATTAGATTATGGGCCAAAATCATCAAGATAAGGGAGGTGTGTTTCCACCATGGCTCTCATAGGTCAAGCCAAATTCTCTAGCAAATGTGGAAGCCCTCCAATCAAGAATGAAATAATATACTTTTTATGCATGATGTGAGAAAATTAATACAACATCCAACTAAGGGGTTTCTAATTCTTTTATCTTGATTTATAACCTAAGCTTTAGGTGAAGTTATGAGTTATTTATTTTTAGTTTGAATTATTTATGTTGGATAAAAAATTTATTTTCCATAGAGCTTAATCGTCATCCAGGCCATACATCAAAGCAAAGAATAAACTAGGAAAAGATGTCATCTTAATGCACAAGCTAAACAAACATCAATCAATTTATAAAGCTAGCGCAAAAGAATAAAGGTCATTTGTGGTTGGGCTCCACCGCACAAAAAAAAATTAGGTTACCGAGATCTACCCTTATACAATCAACAAGGAATTCATTATTATGGGGGTCGTCATTCTTCATTCTTCATTTCTTCTTTCTTCTTTCTTTTTTCTTCTTTCTTCTTTCTTCATTCGTCTTTCTTCTTTTGGTTGGTTGGAATGTGGTTACTCCAAAGGCTTCACATGGTAAAAAAGACATAGTCTTATGACCAATGTTCATACTAATACCCCATAACAATCATTCCAAAATCCTAATTACAAAATTACATGAAAATGGGAAAAAGGAAATCTATCTAAAACTTGCAAAGCACATATTAGCTAAACAAATCATACAATCCCAAGCATGTATATGTATAAATTGGACATAATACCCCACACATGGGTAATCAAATCCACCTGGCCTATTTTGGATTATACTTAGGGGTATAAGCCGCTGCACAATAAAAGCAATTTTATATTTTTATTACAGTGACCCTTAAGCACAATCCCCTACAGAAGATAATGGTTAGACTAAGATCACTACCATTCAGTCTACACACATACACCCTAACATTCATACTAAAATAAAATATCATAAAATAAAAAAAAAAACATCAAACCATGCATCGCCCTAACCTAAAGCTAGAAATGGTGACTCAGCCTAATGTGTGTGCCATTTAAGGTTTGTGTGGTATGCTTAGCAAGGATTTAAGATTGAAGTTTTCTAAGTATGAAAATGTTCAACTTAGAGGGTTTGTTTTATTTATGTGATTTAGTTGCTTTGATTGATTTTATTTTGTATTTTTGATTTAGTTTAAATGAATCCTACAATTAATTACTAAATTATAAAGAGAGAAAAAGAGAAGAGAACTTCTCTTTCTTCCCTACCTTAAGTAATTTCTAAGAAAAATTCATATTTGATTTTTGTTTAGTGAATGTTTTATTATGTGTTTTAATTAATCAGAAGTTTAGATTTTTTTTCTAAACAAACTTATTCAAAAACAAAGGTATTTTTAGATTAAGTAAAGTGAAATACTATCACAAAACACACATCATTTCATTTCTTTCCCAACATGTGTAACATGCATATGGATGAATTATAAGCATATCTATACATGCAAATAGAAATGTTTAGCAAACATTAATGATGAATGCTAAGAGAATGTGTTTAAGAAATTTGGATATTTTTATGATGCATGATTTTGTTAAGTAGAAAAGAGGGATTCTTTTATCCATTTTTCATATGCACATTTACAAGTATAAAAGACAAAAGTGAGTACGGTGCCATTGTTAGCACCAGGGGTGTAAGGTACAAGACCTACTTAGGGCTACTTAAAGCCTCGTAACCCCAAGATTGTCCAGACTAATATACCACTTTTCTTAAATGCATGTGCATGTACAAAAAGAAATGCATGGAAAGAGAATCATGCAAAAGTTCATGTTTGTTTGATTTTGATTTGATTATTTAGTTTATATGTGTGATGTGGAATTCCTTCTTAAATCATGATGTAGGAGTGTATAGGAATGGATTTAAGCAAGTGTTATGTTCTTTTCTAATGGACTATACATTTTGCAAATCCTATACAATTTTATGTTAAGAAAGAGAGGAAGGATCGCATAACACATTTTATATTAACATGCAAGCTTATAAATAATTATAAGTAGCATACCTTTCAGTTATAATATTTGATTTATAAGTTTTGAAAATAATTTTGGATTTAATTGTGATAATAGTCATTCATATTCTTACTTTAGCCAAAGCATACAATTCGACATAAAGGAAACATTTTATTTTAATTTTATTTTTTCAAAAGGCATGAATGCATGATTTTCTTATGACATACACATTTAGCATATTAGTTAAGAAATAAAGTGATGAAAGCATATAAATTCATTCACCCTAATTAATTTCTAAAGACAATCCTATAAAATAGAATTATTTAATGCAAATCAAATTTATTTTAAAGATATTTTTAGTTCTATTTGAGTTTTATTTGAATTTAAGGAATGTGAAGAGGTTTACTGGCCCTAACCCATTTCCCACATGTGTATGTTTATTTAGTTTAATTTTAGAACCATTAGATGATTTTTATATTTTATTTAAGTTAAGGTGTGAATTAAATGCATTAATTACCCCTCACCTGTACCACTTTAATGTATTTATTCAAATAATTATGAGCCAATGTATGACATAAAACCACACAAGGAATTAATCAACAATGCACCTAGGAAAGAAAGGGCCTAATGAAATTGGCTCATAATTAGTGATTAATTAAGCTAAAGGGTTTAATTTAAGTTCTTTTATAACCCTTCCCACACATGTGGGTTGGATTTTGATTTCCTTAAGTTACTTAGGTTATTGAACACCTAAGCACCTACCCAATATGAATTGGTTAAGTTATGTAATGTGTTGATTAATTTTATCAAGTTAATTAAGTAAGTGATTAGTAGATTAGCCCATAATTAAGTTTGGATTAAGAAAGGAAAGGGGTTTAGGGAATGGCTTAGGAAAATTCCCCAAATCTATTCCATAAACCTCTTCTTCACTTAAGCAAACCTTAACTAACTTAATAAAGGGATTAAACCAATATTCACATATTTAATTAAGCTTAATTACATTAAGAGGGTGATTAAGGATTCATTATATGATTTCTCTAATTAACTCACTATGGTGAAATTTTTAATTTCTTTAGAGAATAAAATATATACTTCCATCTTCACTCTATGCGGGATAAAATGAAGTTAGAAATATACATCTCTTTCTTTTTATGCCTTTTTGACACCACATATATCCACAGATGTTCTTGTTGAGGGTGATCAGGTACGACATTGAGAAGAGGTGTACTATCTTAGAAGATAGAGGTCACCACCATACAATGGACCTAATCACCTCAACAAGGACTCTTAAGGACAATGGGTCTGCATGTGTACTAAAGATTCTTTCCCTACTTTACATGGAAAAGTAAAGTAAGATTTATTTTAAATTGGGTTCATTAAGTTCCCTTAGAGGCAAGCCCCCATAGTTAATTACATCCTAAAGAATAAGATCCTTTAGGAATACTCTCGATTAAGGTAAATGATCATTGTCTCCAAAGATTTCAATAGGTAGGACTATCAATCGATTAGTTTATTCTGGAAGATCAAATGGGGTTGATCAAACAGAAGGAGTTATTATCAAAGTCAAAGGAAGATAAGTACGAGATGCCCATGATGCTAGGTAACCTAGCAAGCATCTCAAACTATCCTATAGTTAGGCTTTACTTTTTTGAAATTGATTTAATTTATTTGAGTTAAATTTTTCATTAGAAATTTAGGGCTTATGATTCCATAACATAAGATTATGGAAATGCCTAAGACATGAGGATTTATGCTTATGGCCCACAAAGGGGAGAAGCAACCTCAGAACCTAAATATAGGGAGCTATGGCGAGGGTCAAAAGTACAACCTAAATCTAAGAAAAAAATGTGTATTTGGTTTGCCTCCACATGAGAGGACAAACCACCCGACTGCTTGAACTTACAACCGCCTAGGGGTGGCCGCCAACTAACTCCTCCAACGATTTTAAATTCATATAAGAAAGTCATATGCTTTATGCAAGATAGTTAGACTGTTATTTATTTAGAAAGAGATGAAGTCCTTAAACTCACTCCCTAAAGAGACAAGATCAAGTAAGGGTATGCTTCAAATGACCTAAATCTTATACAATTCAAATTTTATTTTATTTTGATTTTTTGGACAATCATTTTAACTCGGGCTAATAGGATTCATATGTAATGCATGAGAAATGTGAAGGGAGGAGGTGTGTTTCTACCATGGCTCTCAAAGGTCAAGCCAAGTTTTTGTGTCAAAGGTGGAAGCCCTCCAATCAAGAGTGAAAATAATATGCATTTGTGCATGATGTATAAAAGAAGTACTCATCTAGCTAAGGGGTTGCTAATTCTTTTATCTTGATTTTAGCCTAAGCTTTAGGTGAGGTTATGAGTTCTTTATTTTTAGTTTTGAATTGTTAAATTTAGTAGAAGATTTATTTTTTCCTAAGATCCTAATCCACATCTAGACCATACATAAAGAAAGGAAGGAACTAGGAAAAGGATGTCACTTAATGCACAAGCTAAATAAATAATCAATCAATTTATAAAGTTAATCATAAAAGAATAAGAGGCTATTGTGGTTGGGTACCTCGCACAAACTCGAAAAAAATAAATTGGTTAGCTGAGCTCTACTCTTATACAACCCAGATTACAAATGAATTAAATACAATTAAGCAAGGAACTCATTGTTATGGGGATCTTCAAGCTTCATTTTTTCATTCCTCTTTTCTTCTTTCTTCTTCTTTCTTCTTCTTTTCTTCTTTCTTCTTTGGTTCCTTCTTTTGGATGGTTGGAAGGTGGTTGCTTCAAAGGCTTCACATGGTACATAAGATGAGATCCTATGACCAATGCTCATCTTAATCCCCATAATAATCATTCTAAAATCCTAATTATAAAAAATACATGAAAAGAAAAAGTAAATCTAGCTAACACCTGCAAAATAGATATTAGCTAAAAAAACCATACAAAATCCCAAGCATGTATATTGGACTTATCACCCCACACATGGGTGATTAAGTCCACCTGACCTATCGATTATGCTTAGGGTATAAGCACACCGAAAGCATTTATATTTTTATTTATTACAATACCCCTTAAGCATAATCTCCTACAGAAGATAATAGTTAGACTAAGATTGCCCTACCATTCATTCTGCGCACATTCACCCTAATATCCAAACTAAAATAGATATAATAAAATAAAATCAAACATCAAACCATGCACCATTCTAACTTAAAGCTAGAAGTGGTGGCTTAGCCTAATGTGTGTGTTGTAGAGGTTTGTGTAGTATGCTTAGCTATGGCTTTAAGTTAGAATTTTCTAAGTGTGAAGAATGTTCAACATAGAGGAGGGTTTCATTCAAGTGGTTTAGTTGTTTTGGGTTAATTTTATTTTATGTTTTGATTGGGTTCAAGTGAATCCTAGAATTGGTTACTAAGTTATAAAGAGAGGGAAAGAGAGGAGAACTCCTCTTTCCTTCCCTAACCTAAGTAATTTATAAAATGGATTCATGTCTTAGTTTTATTTAGTGAATGTTTTATTATGTGTTTTAATTAATCTTAAGTTCAAATAAACTCTAAACAAACCCAATCAAAAGAAAGGCATTTTAATATTAATTAAAATGAACTAAATTTACAAAACATACATCACTTCATTTCTTTCCCAACATGTATAACATGCAAATGAATGAGTCTTAAACATATCTATACATATAAATTGAAATGTTTAGCACACTTTATGATGCATGCTAAGTAATTTAAGAAAATTTGGATGCTCATGTTGCATGATTTTCATTAAGTAGCAAAGGGGTTTCATATCCAATTTTCACATGCACACATGAATGTATGAAAGGAAAAAGTGAGTACGATGCCATTGTTAACTAGGGGTACAAGGTACAAGACCTACTTAGGGCTTAAAGCCTCGCAACCTTGGGGTTTTCTAAACTAATATACCACTTTCCTTAAATACAAGCATGTGTACAAAAGAAATGAATGGAAAAGAAAGAATGCAAAAGTTTGTGTTGGTTGATTTATTTTTATTTATACAATTTATATGTACAAGTATAAGTATCATTCTTAAGTAATAGCATAGGAATGAATAGGTTATAGAATTAGGTAAGTGTTAAGTTCTTTTCAAATGAACTATACACTTTGCCAAATCCTATTCAAAACTATACTAAAAGAGAGGAGAAGAATAACCTACACTAAGCACATCCTTATATTTTACTCACATGCAAACGTATAAGTAAGATATAAGTAACACACTTTCAATTTTGATAATTGATTCATATATTTTTGAAAATAATTTAGGATTTACTAGTAATAATAGCCACTTATATTCTTACTTTAGCAAACACATATAATTTGACATAAAAAAAATATTTTCATTTTAATTTTTATTTTTTGAAAAGCATGAATGCATGAAACCATATGAAACACATTTTTAGCATGTTGGGGAAGAACTAAAGAAATGAAAGCATGTAAACACATTCACTTTAATTAATTCCTAAAGATAATCTTATGAAATAAGAAAGCTTAAAGCAAATCAAAGTTTGTTTAGTATGATTTTTATTTGATCTTGAGTTTGATTTAATTTGGAAAATTTATTTCAGTAGTTATGGTAAATGAGCTAGGTAGCTTATGAATTGAGTTTGCTATTCCTAACTCATTCCCACATGTGTTTGATATTTTGTTCAATTTTTGGGTGATTAGATTCATTTTATATTTTGATTAGGTTAAGGTATGAATTAAGCATGTTAATTACCCCTTACCTACACCACCTTAGCATAGTTAATCAAATAGTTATGAGCCAACAAGAAGACATAAAACTTCACAAGAAATTTAAAATTGTAATTAACCTAGGAAGAAAGGGGCCTAATGCAATTGGGCTCATGATTAATGATTAATTAAGCTAAGGGGTTTAACTTAGGTAATTTCAAAACACCCCTCATACACATGAGTTGAATTTTGATTTCCTTAATTATACTAAGGCTCTTGAACACCTATGCATCTACCCCAGATAGATTAATTGAGTTCTAGAAAGTTTTAAAATTTTAAGAAATTAATTAAGAGGGTAATTAGTGAATTAACCCTTAATTAAGAGAGGATTAAGAAAGAAAAGGGGTTTAAGGAATAGCTTAGGGGAAATACCTCAAAATTATTCCCTAAACCTCCTATTCACTGAAATAGATCTTAATTAAGTTTAATAAAGGATTAAACCACTAATCAAACCTTTAATTATCCTTAATTACCTTAAGGGAATAATTAAGATATGAATTAGTAATTTTCCCAATTAAGCCACCAATAAATCCCAAGAAAATTAGGGGAGTTAGAACTCATCCCTCAAAATATACTCAAGAAGTTTGGAAATAATTAGTGAATTAATTAAAGGGTAATTAGAAAATTAAGATTAATAATAAAACCCAAAATTAGAGAAAGACACTATTCAAAATTAATTGAAATTAATTTTATAAAATTCCAGATCAAATTATCTATCCAATGCAATTTATTTTATATTTTTTTAATTTTTCTATGTCAAGATATGAATTTTAGAAGTTTAGGTAATTAATTATAATTATTTAAATCATAATTAAATCCTTAATCCCTACGGTGTGCCACGCATTAGCTGATGCTACATCCCTTTACACTCAGTGTGCTTTGATTGGCTATTTAAAATGTCACATCATAGCACCACATGGCGGTGGTGCTACGTGCTTTTCCCTCAACCGTCCGATTAAGGAGCTCGATTGATCCGAGTTCGATTTAACCTGGATTGGAATGAAACTCAACCCACACCATCAACATGTATCCTAAATCACATCTAATGGTCAAGATCTTATGCCATTAACATTTCTTTTATAAATTTTGCACCACATTGAGTTTAGTGACCAGAAAATGGCATACCTCATTGAAGGTGATCACTGGTGCTCGATTCCCTTAAAGACATTTTGTCTGGTTGAGATGAAGCTTTGGTGAAAGTTTGAGGGGCTGAGGTTGAGTGGATCTTCCTATGGTCAACTCCTCCTTAGCTTGAGCTCAGTTTTGATTGAATTGGATCCCCCCTTGCATCAAGAACTTAGAAAAGAGCTTGGGTACACTCGACTTGGTCTTCTAATGAAGCTTGAAGAGGGAATTGAGTGGGGTTTGAGTGTGGAGAAAGTTTGTAATTCAACGGACCTCCCCTATTTTTACTTAGGAAAAATTGAGAAGATGCAAATTCAATCTCCTTCTAGGAAGCTCAAGATCACTTACAAATGGCTCTTATGACTCTCAAGGATTCAATCGACTAAGGTTCTGTTAATTTTCAAATGAATTAGGGGGAGTATATCTCCCCTTTTTGCAATCAGACGACCGAGGCTTTTCCCATTTTGATCCAATTCATCCCATGCAATGAGTTGGTTAGGCTGTTTAGGGTATCCTTGAATTCTATTTGTCCAGAGGAGTGGGAATATGAACTTCCCATGTGCTCAAAACAAGTGGAGGCATGATTCCCATGTGGCCATTTCAAGGGGAGTTGTCAGTTTGGCCATTAGGTCAAATTGGGCTGACCCACACCCATTAGATTGGGTGCTCAACCCTCTCTAATGTTCACTTGATCTATTAGGAGAGTATCAAGTAGGTATGAAGAGGGTTTGACCTAATTTCAAGTGGAATTGGCCAAAATTTGATCTATGGCCTAAGGGTAAAATGGTCATTTGGATGATTTTTGAAATTGGTATGTTGGGTATGTTGAGAAAATAGGTTTGGCCAAGTTTCATTGGAATTGGAGTTCATTTAGTATGGTTTGGCTCATGTTGACCCATTTAGGTTAAAATGGGTCAGCTTGGGTCAAGTTGACTAATTGATCAAATTAGGTCAAACCAAAGGTTGGGTCAAGTTCATATAACCATTTGAAATATTTTGGTGGCTTTGGTTTGATTCAATTTGGTTTAGGTTTAAATTTGGTCCATATTACTTCATTTAGGTCAAATGGGTCAAGTGGACCAATTTGACACATTTGACCTATTTGAGCTACGTCATGGGTAGGTTTAGGTTTGGTTAGTCATATGAAGTGAACTGGTATCTTTGTTTCTAATCAATTTTGATTAAGTTTGAATTTGGCTCAATATGACCCTTTAGGTCAAGTTGGGTTCATGGTCAATTGGACTAGGTTAGGTCTAGTTGGCTAATGAAGCTTTGGTCAAGTTCAACAAGTGATTTAGAATGAACTTGGCCCATTAGTTTCAATCAATTTGGCTTAGATCAAGTTTTGACACATTTTAACTTTTTAGGTCAAGTTGGGTCAAGTTGGGTCAACTTGGGTCACGTGGCCAATTGGGCTAGGTTAGGCTTAAATGTTGACTTGGTCAAGTTCAAACATTGTCATGAATGAACTTAGATCATTGGTTTCAATCAATTTGGCCTATGGTGGATTTTGGCTATGTTGGGTTTCATTTTGGCTATGTGTTGACTTTTTTTAACACTTAGGTTTGACTTGGTTTGACCCAATTTGAGTGATTAATCATCTCATGATGATTATTGATCATGATGAGAGGCATATGTGAGTTTGATTCAATCCAATTTGATTAGGATTAGAATTTGGCTCATAAGGGTACTTTAAGTCACTTTGGGTCAAGCGAGCCTAAGTGGGTCAAATGGCTTGGTCAAAGCTTGATTTGAGTTTGATTGAACTCACATATGGACTTATGATTAAAATATAAATCCATTTGCAAGTGGTTTGAAGTCAAATGGGTTTTGATTCATTTGAAATTTTCAAGTTCAAAGGGTGAACATGAAATGGATTTTAGCTTGACTTTTGAATTGAGTTTTGGTTAAGTGAGTGAAGTTTGTATTTATATTTGATTCATGATTGAAGGATTGATTGAATCATGAAGGAAAATCAAGTGTTTGGCTTGATTTGAAGTTGTTTTGGCTAAGTTCAAGATTTTTCCTTGAAAGGCTTAGGTTGGATTTTGAATGAGTTTGAGTTTGAGTTTTAGATTTAGTTTGATTGATTTATATTTATATATTTCATATATATATATATATATATATATATATATATATATATATATATATATATATATATATATATATATATGTGTGTGTGTGTGTGTGAATATAAATGAGAATATAAATAGGTTATGAGAAAATTTCAAGGATTTGAAGTGATTTGATCATGATCTAGGCTAAGTCCTTAAGAGGAAATTTAAAGGACTTAGGAAATTTTGGATTTTGGAACTTGAATTTTGAATTTGATTTGATTGATTTGATTGATTTGAATTTATATTTCATTTATATATGTGAATATAAATGAGTTGTGAGAAAATTTCATGAATTTGAATTGATTTAGATTTGATTTAGGCTAAGCCCTTAAGAGGAAATTGAGGACTTAAGAATGATTTTGAATTAGGAATTTGAATTTGGATTTAGTTTGATTGATTTAAATTTATATCCCACTTATATATGTGTATGTAAATGAGAATATAAATGGGTTATGAGAAAATTTCAAGGATTTAAATTGATTTGAAGATAATTTTGGCTAAGTCCGTAAAAGGGAAATTAAGGACTTACGAAATACTTGGAATTTTGGAATTTCAATCATGGGCTTTAATCATGGATTTCAATCATATTTCAATGATTTGAATTTGGAGAAAATCAATTAGGCTAGAATTGATTTAAGTGTGATGTTGATTTGATTTGGCGTTTGACTTGAAGGAAGAAGGGTAGGCAAATATTCCTAGCACCCTTAAGGCATGACATATTCATATGGCTAACTCTTCTAAGTCTCTAAGGTCAGGTTGAGTATCCACCTAATCACTAGATGTGTCTTAGGACTAAGGATCTCTTAAAGTCTAAGAGAAGTCCTATATCTAATATGGAGGGGTTGATAGCTCAATCTAAAAATGAGGTCAACACTCATCAATAAATCCCAAGAAAATTAAGGGAGTCGGAGGTCATCCCACTAAATACACCAGAGAAATTTGAAATAAATTAATGAAATAATTAGGGAGTAATTAAGGTTATTAAATTTTTATTAAAACCCTAATTGAGAAAATACACAATTCAAAATCCATTGAAAATAATTTTAGATTATTCTCCTAAGAAATATCTTTACAGTGCATTTTACTTTGTATTTTTATGTTTTTTTTTAGAATTAGTTATGCAATTATGAAGTTTCCATGGTTATCCTATAATTAAAACCTTAATTATATAACTAATCTTGGCACCACATGGAGGCTGGCGCGGCGCACACTTTCCATGTGGCGCGGTGGGATTCATCACTTAAGTTATCACATCAAAGTACCACATCAGCAACGGCGTTACACACTTTCTCCTCACCCATCCAATCAAAGATCAGACGATTGAGATCGAGCCCACGATTCTTAAGGGATGAATCAAGGGATCCTACATGGCTTGATCATGGTCGTCCATCCAAAATGCACAGATGGATGGCCCATGATTCATCCCTGAGCCCACCTATGGGATATGGCCACGATCCATCTTCTAGGGCAAGATCTAAGTTCGATTGAGCTCAAACTCATCCCACACCATTATCATGCAAGGGAGAATACATCCAACTACCAATTTTACTTGAGATGAAAATTTCTTTCACAAAAAACCACACACTCTCCTATTCTAGGCTCGATCTTACTAGAGGTTATCACCGACGCTCGAATCCATTGAGGTAGCTTCGTCTAGTGGAGATGAAGCTTTGTTGAAAGTTTCATACCTTGTGATGAAGTGGATCTTTCTATGGACCAAGCTTCTCTTTAATTGATCTCAGCCTTGGTCTAGCTCCCCCTCTCCTGTGCCTTAAGATTAGATTAAGCTTTAGGCAAACTCGATCAAGTCCTCTGAAGAAGTTTGCAAGAGAAATTGGCTTGATATTAACTATTGAGTGAGATGGAAAAATGGTGGAGCTCCCCTATTTTTGACTTGAAGAAATCGAGAAGAGGAGAAATGGAAATGGGTTTAGGAATCTTGGAGGAACCTTGGGATGCTAGCTCTGAGTTCCCTAAGCTCAATCAAGTGTGAGAGTGTTAAATTGAAGTGAAATTAGGGGGAGAATATCTCTTCTAGGTGAATCGGATGGCCTAGCTTCCCTTTGCCATTTTGATCCAATTCACCCTATTCAATGGGTTTGTTAGGCCGTTTAGAGTATCATGGCACTCGATTTTGGGTGTGGAGTGGAGTAGTGATGCTCCCATGTGCTTGAAATGGGTGGAAGAATGACTCTCATGTGCTCATGTCAAATGAGGTGGTTAGTTTTGACCTTGGGTTGGGTTTGGCTGACCCAAACCCATTGTGTCATGTGCACCATCCAAATTAGTGGTCATTTTCCAAAGAGGATGTCAAGTGTCCATCAAAAGGAATTGACCAAATTCCAAGTAGTTTTGATTTTAGGTTACCTTATAGCCTAGGGGTAAAATGGGAATTTGGCATGGATTTCAATTTGAATATGTTTGGTATGATTCAAAAATGGGTTGGGCCAAGTTTCAATGAATTTGTAATTTATTTGATGTGATTTGGCTCATGTTGACCCATTAGGTCAAAATGGGTCAACTTGGGTCAAGTTGACCAATTGGTCAAATTGGGTCAAACCAAGAGTTGGGTCAAGTTCATATGACCATTTGAAATATTTTGGTATCATTGGTTTGGTTCAATTTGATTTATATTTAGATTTGGTTCATTTGATTTCATTTAGGTCGAATGGGTCAAGTTGAACAATTTGACCCATTTGACCTATTTGGGTTAGTTCATGGGTTGGTTTAGGTTTAGTTGGTCATTTAGAATGGATTGATATCTTTGTTTCAAATCAATTTTGGTTTGATTTGATTTTGTCCCAAATGGACCTTTTAGGTCAAGTTAGGTTCATGGTCAATTTGAGCTATGTTGGGTCTAGTTGGCTAATTGAGGCTTTGGTCAAGTTCAATAAGTTATTTGGAATGAACTTAACCCATTGGTTTCAATCAATTTGGCTTAGATCAAGTTTTGACACATTTTGATTTTTAGGTCAAGTTAGGTCAAGTTGGGTCAAGTGACTAATCGGGCTAGGTTAGGCTCAAATGATAATTTGGACAAGTTCAAACATTGGTCATGAATGAGTTTTGATCAATGGTTTCAATCAATTTGTCCTATGGTAGATTTTGGCTAGTTTAGGTTCATTTTGGCTAAGTGTTGACTTGGTTAACCCTTTGGTTTCACTTGGTTTGACCCAATTTGAGTGATTGATCATCTTATGATGATTGTTGGTCACAATGTGAGGCGTAGGTGAGCTTAGTTCAATCCAATTTGGGTAGGATTAGAATTTGGCTCAAAAGGGGTACTTTAGGTCACTTTGGGTTAAGTGAGCCTAAGTGCATCAATTGGCTTGATCAAGACTTGAATCAAGTTTGGTTGAACTCACATATGGACTTATGATTCAAATATAAATCCAATTGCAAGTAGTTTGAAGTCGAATGGGATTTGATTCATTTGATAATTTCAAGTTCAAACAGTGAACATGAGTTTGACTTGGGTTTGATTTTTGAATTTAGCTTAGTTTGATGATTGAAGTTTATGTTTATATTTGGATTCATGAATGAAGGATTGATTGAATCATGAAGAAAAATCAAGAGTGGCTTGATTTGAATTTGATTTGGCTAAGTTCAAGAATTTGACTTAAAAGGCTTAGGTTGGATTTTGATTGAATTTGACTTTGAGTTTTGGATTGATTCGTGATTTGATGATTGAAGTTGAATTTATATTTGGATTCATGATTTAGGGTTCATTGAATTATGAAGAAAAATCAAGAGTTTGGCTTGATTTGAATTTGATTTGGCTAAGTTCAAAATTTGCTTAAAAGGCTTAGGTTGGATTTTGCTTAAATTTGAGTTTGAGTTTTGGATTGATTCTTGATTTGATGATTGAAGTTTAAATTTATATTTGGATTCATTATTGAAGGGTTGATTGAATCATGAAGAAAAATCAAGAGTTTGGCTTGATTTGAATTTGATTTGGCTAAGTTCAAGATTTTGACTTAAAAGGCTTAGGTTGAATTTTGATTGGATTTGGATTTGATTTTTGCATTTATTTTTGGACATCTGAATTTTTATTTTATTTGTATTTGTTAATATAAATGAGAATATAAATGGTTTATGAGAAAATTTGTTGAATTTGAATTGATTTTAATTTGATTTATGCTAAGTCCATAAGATAGAATCAAAATGACTTAGGAAGAATTTTTGAACTTGGAATTTCAACCATAAGCTTCAATCATTTGGAATTGATTTGAGTTTGAGAAAATCAGTCAAGTTGGAATTGATTTAAGTTTTTATGTTGATCAATCAAGTTGGAATTGATTTGAGTTTGACTTGAAGGGAGAAAGTGAGGAATTTGTTTCAAGCTATAGAGTAGGGAAATTTTTCTAACACCCCTAAGGCATGACCTATTCATATGGATAACTCTTCTAAGTATCTAAGGTTAGGTTGAGTGTCCACCTAATCACTAGATGTGTCTTAAGACTAAAGAACTCTTAAATTCTAAGAGAAGTCCTATGTCTAAGATGGAGGGTTTGAGAGCTCATCTTAAAAAATGAGGTCAACAGTGGCTTCTACTTTGTTGATTGGTCTAGGAAAGGCAACTATTTGGCTTCTCCATGTAAGCTAGTCACCTTGTTGATTAGCTTCTCAAATATTTTGATAATGAAACCTTTAAGCATGAAGGTGACCAGACCATGGATATTCTTAAGCAGAATCTCGATGGCATGCTATTTAGATAGTTGTGGTTTGTAATTCATACTCAAATTATTCCATCTAAGAATATAATCAATGAGGGACTCACTGGGATTTTGTTGAGCCACAACGAGATCGCCTACAGTAACCCTTTGTTGAGCTCGAGCAAATCTCTTAATGAAGAGTTATTCCAACTCAGCAAAAATCTTCACTGAATTGTTGGAAAGTTTAGTGTAGCAATCGAAGGTTAGAAGAGCAAAGCATCACTATCATCGGTGTTGCAACTACTAGCTCTGAAGTGCACAATATGTTGTCTCGGGTTCCATTGTCATCAAAGCTCTTGAAAGAAGGTGGCATGAAACCCTTAAGATATTGGATGACATCAAATTCATCGGGATAGGGTCTACCCTTTGGAATTGATGATCTTCCTCGGGCTTTAACTAATGCTTCTCTCATCTACTGCTCAACCATGGTTTCGATATCTTTTTTTGTATGGAGGTAAAATCCACTACCTTCCTATACATGATGTTGCTACCCTGCTCTAATGGGGGTAAAGTCTTGGCTGGATCCAAGACATGCACAATTGGCTGACTAGTCTCAGTAATAGTAAAATGAGTTGTTGGTGCTTGGTTCTGAAGTGCTAAAATAGTTGCTAGCAAATCCTTAAGCTGCTTCCCCATCCTGTCTATTTGTTTATCCTTTTGCTTTAATTACTAACAGAGGTGTTGGGTCAAGCAGGTTGTGTCTTCCTACTCAATCGCAGTACCTTCCATACCCTGCTGCTCACAGAGGAGTGAACCTCTGATATCTACCATGTGTACCCCTGCTGAATCCTCTAATAGATCATCTTCAATCGGATCAAAACTAACCTTTTCATCTTCTAAATTAGACCAGGCATATCCTAAGATTTCCTTCTTCTCCACTAGATACTGAGCTACGATGTCATCTAGGGATCGGTCTAACTAAATAAGCATGAAAGATCAGTCTGACCGGTAGTGGGATCATTGTCATGAACAGATAGGCATCTAACCTCTAAAGCTGCTAGAGAGTAGATCTTGTGAGGACTATGCTTACTAGAGGAAAGATACTCCTGACTACTGTTGGATCTAGGCAGAGTGGTACTTCTAGAAGGATCTATGGCCATAGGGGCGAATAAACTATCTCCTCCTCTCAACTACTACTACAATCTCCATAGCCTGCTGTGAGGGAGGTGGTGATGGAATGACTACGGTACTCTGAAGTCACCATTCCTTCCTCACCACAACTAGGGTAGAAGGTCGAGCAGGAGATCTCGAGCCTCGCCACAGTAGATGGCGTAGATGGAACGGGATCTCTTGGTTGTAGCCGGATCACCAATGGGGTTCTCTTCTCCCCATATGTGGCCTTCATGGCCTTGGTTAGTATAGTATATGCTGGAACATGTATAGGAGGCAGCAAGCACAAAGAAGAGTGGTGTGGTGGAGGCACCACCAACTCTCTCGAGATAGGAGCTCCTCTCCTATGATGTGTAGTCCCCGTGAGTAAGATACTACCAGTATGATCAATGCAGTTGTGGAGAAAAATTTAAAATTTTCTTTCAAGATTAAAATATATACTTCCATCTTCACTCTATGAGAGATATAATGAGGATGGAAATATATATCTTCTACCTTTTTATGTAGTTTGACACTACGTAGATCTGCAAATGTTCTTATTGAAGGTGATCGGGAATGACATTGAGGAGAGGTGCACTATCTCAAAAGATAGAAGTCACCACCCTACAATGGACCTTATCACCTCAACAAGGACTCCTAAGGATAATGGGTCCGCATGTGTACCCGAGATTCTTCCCATACTTTACATGGAAAAGTAAAGTATGGTTTATTTTAAACTGGGTTCATTAACTTCCCTACAAGGGCAAGCCATCATAGTAAATTATATTTTAAGGAATGAGATCCCTTAGGAATACTCTCAATTAAGGTATCATTATCTCTAAAGATTTCAATAGGTAGGACTATCAATCGATTAGTTTAATGTGGAAGATCAAATGGGATTGATCAAAGAGAGGGAGTTATTATCAAAGCTGAAGAAAGATAAGTAAGAGATGCCCATGATGCTAGAAAATCTAATGAGCATCTCAAATTATCCTATGGTTAGGATTTATAGTTTTAAAATTGATTTAATTTATTTGAGTTGAATTCTTCATTATGAATTTAGGGCTTATGATTCCACAACACAAGATTATGAAAATGCCTAAGAGGTGAGGACTTAAGCTTATGCACCCCAAAGGGGAGAAGCAACCTCAGAACATAAATCTAGGGAGCTTTGGCGAGGGCCAAAAGTACAACTTAAATTTAAGGCAAAAATGGGTATTTGGTTTGCCTCCACAACAGAGGACAAACCACCCGAGTGCTTCGACTTACAACCGCCTGGGGGTGGCCGCCAACTAACTCCTCCTATGGTTTTAAATTCATATAGGCAAGTCATATGCTTTATGCAAAATATCTAGGCTATTATTCATTTAGAAAGAGCTAAGTCCATAAACTCACTCCCTAAAGAGACTAGATCATGTAAGGGCATGCCTCAAATAGTCTAAATCTGATGCAATTCATATTTCAATTTTTTTTTTATTTCTGGACAATCATTTCGACTCAAACTAATAGGATTCATATGTCTAATGCATGAGAAATGAGATTATTGGCCAAAATCAACGAGAATGGAGGAGGTGTATTTCCTCCATGGCTCTTAAAGGTCAAGCCAAGTTTCTCTAGCAAAGGTAGAAGCCCTTCAATCAAGAGTGAAAGTAATATGCATTTGTGCATGATGTTATAAAAGAAGTACTCATCCAAATAAGGGGTTGTTAATTATTTTATCATGATTTTTAGCCTAAGCTTTAGGTGAGGTTATGAGTTTTTTATTTTTTATTTTAATTATTAAATTTGATAGAATATTTATTTTTTCATAAGAGCCTAATCCACATCTAGGCCATACATAAACCAAAGAAGAAACTAGAAAAAGGATGCCACTTAATGTATAAGCTAAACAAATCATCAACCAATTTCTAAAGTTAATCGCATAAGAATAAGAGGCCATTGTGGTCGGGTACCACCATACAAACCCGAACAAATTGGGTAGCCAAGTTCTACCCTTATACAACCCAGATTACCAATGAATTAAATATAATTAAGCAAGGAACTCATTATTATGGGGGTCTTCAAGCTTCATTTCTTCAATCTTCTTTTCTTCTTTCTTCTTCTTTTCTTCGTTCTTCTTTGGTTCCTTCTTTTGGATGGTTGGAAGGCGGATGCACCAAAGGCTTCACATGGTGCATAAGATGAGATCTTATAACCAATGCTCATCCTAATCCCCATAACAATAATTCCAAAATTCTAATTGTAAAAATTACATGAAAAGAAAAAGTAAATCCAACTAACATCTACAAAATAGAGATTTGCTAAACAAACCACATAAATCCTAAGCATGTATACTGGACTTATCACGCCACATGGGGGTGACTAAGTCCACCTGGCCTATTGGATTATGTTGAGGGGTATAAGCACCTGCACAGCAAAAAACATTTATATTTTTATTTATCATAGTGCCCCTTAAGCATAATCCCCTGCAGAAGATAATGGTTAGACTAAGATTGCCCTCCCATCCATTCTAAGCACATACATCCTACCATCCAGTTAAAACATATATCATAAAAAATCAAACATCAAACCATGCACCGCCCTAACTTAAAACTAGAAGTGGTGACTTAGCCTCATATGTGTGCTTTAGAGGTTTGTGTGGTATGTTTAGTTATGGCTTTAAGTTAGAATTTTCTAAGTATGAAGCATATTCAACTTAGAGGAGGGTTTCATTTAAGTAATTTAATTTTTTTAGATTGATTTTTGTTTTATGTTTTAATTGGTTCAAATGAATCCTACGATTAATTATTAAGTTGTAAAAAGAGGGAAAGAGAAGAGAACTTCTCTTTCCTTCCCTAACCTAAGTAATTTCTAAAGTAGATTCATGTTTTAGTTCTATTTAGTGAATATTTTATTATGTGTTTCAATTAATAATAAGTTTAGATAAACTCTAAACAAACTCACTCAAAAGAAAGGCATTTTTAAGATTAATTAAAATTACCTAAATTCACAAAACATACATCACTTCATTTCTTTCCCAACATGTATAACACGCATATGAATGCATCCCAAACATATCTGTACATACAAATGGAAATGTTTAGAACACTTTATGATGCATGCTAAGTAATTTATTTAAGAAAATTTGGATGTTTATGATGCATGATTCATTAAGTAGCAAAGGGGTTTCTTATCCAATTTTTATATGCACACATGAATGTATGAAAGCATAAGTGAGTATGATGCCATTGTTAACCAGGAGTGTAAGATAGAAGACCTACTTAGGGCTACTTAAAGCCTTGCAACTCCAGGGTTATCCAGATTAATATACCACTTTCCTTAAATACAAGCATGTGTACAAAAGAAATGAATGGAAAAGAAAGAATGCAAAAGTTTTTGTTGGTTGATTTATTTTTTCTTATGCAATTTATATGTACAAGTATAGGTATCCTTCTTAAGTTATAGCATAGGATTGAATAGGATATAGAATTAGGAAAGTGTTAGGTTCTTTTCAAATGAACTATACACTTTGTCAAATCTTATTAAAAACTATGCTAAAAGAGAGGAGAAGGAAAACTTATGCTAAGCACATCTTTATATTTTTCTCACATGCAAACTTATAAGTAAGATATAAGTAACACACTTTTAGTTTTGATAATTGATTCATATATTTTGAAACTAATTTCGATTTAATAGTGATAATAGTCACTCAAATTCTTACCTTAGCCAACACATGCAATTTTGACATAAAGGAAATATTTTAATTTTTTAATTTGATTTTTAAAAAGCATGAATGCATGACATCATATGACACATATATTTAGCATGTTGGGGAAGAACAAAAGCAATGAGAGCATATAAACATGAACTTTTTTAGGTGATTAAAATAAATCATTTAATATGATTTTGTTTGATTTTGAATTTGATTTTAATATTTATTGTTCAATTAAGGTATTTAGTATTTTAATTTTCACCTTAGCATAGTTAATCAAATAATTATGAGCCAATGAGATGACATAAAATCTTATAAGGAGTTTAAATTTGCAATGCACTTAGGAAAAAAGGGGGCTAATGCAATTTGGCTCATGATTAATGATTAATTAAGCTAAAGGGTTTAACTTATGTAATTTCAAAACACCCCTCACACATATAAGTTGAATTTTGATTTCCTTAATTGAACTTAGGCTCTTGAACACCTAAGCATCTACCCCAAGTAGACTAATTGAATTCTGGAAAGTTTTAGAATTTTAAAAAAATTAGTTAAGAGGGTAATTAGTGAATTAACCCATAATTAAGAGATGATTAAGAAAGAAAAGGGGGTTTAAGGAATAGCTTAGGGGGAATTCTCCAAAATTATTCCCTAAACCTCCTATTCATTGAAATAGACCTCAACTCCAACAAAGGATAAAACCACTAATCAAACCCTTAATTATCGTTAATTACATTAAGGGGTAATTAGGAAATGAATTAATAATTTCCCCAATTAAGCCACTAATAAATCCCATGAAAATTCGGGAGGTAGAAGTCATCCCCCAAAATATACTCAAGAAGTTTGAGAGTAATTAGTAGATTAATTAAAGAGTAATTTGTAAATTAAGATTCCAAATAAAACCCAAAATTAGAGAACAACACTATTCAAAATTAATTAAAATTAATTTTATAAAATTCCAAATCAAATTATCTATCCAATGAAATTTATTTCATATTTTTTTATTTTTTAGGTTGAGATATGAATTTTAGAAGTTTAGGTAATTAATTAGAATTATTTAAACCCTAATTAAATCCTTAATCCTATGGCGTGCCATGCATGAGCTGACGCAGCATGCGATTTACATGTGCCTTCCCATTGGCACTTAAATGTCCCATCATAGCACTGCGTGGCGGCGGTGCTATGCGCTTTTCCCTCAACCCTCCGATCAAGGATCGAACGGCTGAGATTAAAGGTGCAAAACAGAGGGACCGTCCACTTTCCTATTCTTCCCTATCCTTCCCTGTGAAAAATGGGGACCGTCCACTTTCAAAGAGAAGATCAAAGCTCGATCGAGCTCCGATTGGATTGAATATCACACCATCTAAACCTAATGGAAAGCACATCTAACGGTCAAAATTCCATGGGATTAAAATTTATTTCACAAATCTCCACACCACATTCAATTTAATGGTCAAAAAATGGCATACCTCACCGGTGCTTGATTCCCGTGGAGAAGCTTCATGGTTGAGACGAAGCTTTGGTGAAAGTTTGAGAGGCTAAGGTTGAGTGGATCTTCTTATGGGTCACCTCCTCCTTAGCTTGAGCTTGATTTTGATTGAATTGGATCTCCCCTTGCTTCAAGAACTTTGAAGAGAGCTTGGGTGTACTCGACTTGGTCCTCAAATGAAGCTTGAAGAGGGAATTGAGTGGAGTTTGAGTGTGGAGAAAGTTTGCAATGCAATGGACCTCCCCTATTTTCAAATAATAAAAAATGAGAAATGGCAACTTTAATCTCCCTCTAGGAAGCTTAGGAACACTTTCAAATGGCTCTTATGATTCTCTAGACTTCAATCGATAATGGCTCTGTTGGAATTGAAGTGAACTAGTGGGAGTATATCTCCCCCAATGGCAATCGGACGGCCGAAGCTTCACTTGCCATTTTGGATCAATTGCCTTGATTTAAAGGGTTTTGAGCTATTAAAGGTGCCATGTGATTCATTTTGGGTAGGGGTGGATTAGTGAAGTCCCCATGTGCTCCATTTGAGTGGAGACATGATTCCCATGTGCCCATTTCCCTGCACATGGTCGATTTGGCCCTTGGGTCAAGTTGGGTTGACCCAAACCCATTGGGTTGGGTGCCCCACCCTACCTAGTGTTCACTTGATCTATTAGGAGAGTATCAAGTAGGTATGAAGAGGGTTTGAACAAATTTCAAGTGGAATTGGCCAAATTTTGTTCTATGACCTAGGGGTAAAATGGTTATTTGGCTGATTTTTGAAATTGGATATGTTGGGTATGTTAAGAAAATAGGTTTGGCTAAGTTTCATTGGATTTGGAGTTCATTTGGTGTGGTTTGGCTCATGTTGACTCATTTAGCTAACAATGGGTCAACTTGGGTCAAGTTGACCAATTGGTCAAATTAGGTGAAACCAAGGGTTGGATCAAGTTCATATGACCATTTGAAATGTTTTGGTGGCTTTGGTTTGATTCAATTTGGTTTAAGTTTGAATTTGGTTCATATGACTTCATTTAGGTCAAATGGGTCAAGTTGACCAATTTGACCCATTTGAGCTAGGTCATGGGAAGGTTTAGGTTTGGTTAGTCATATGAAGTGGATTGATATCTTTGTTTCCAATCAATTTTGGTTAAGTTTGAATTTTGCTCAATATGACCCTTTAGGTCAAGTTGGGTTTAAGGTCAATTGGGCTAGGTTAGGTCTAGTTGGCCAATTGAGGCTTTGGTCAAGTTCAACAATCATTTTGGGATGAACTTGACCCATTGGTTTCAATCAATTTGGCCTATATCAAGTTTTGACACATTTTGATCGTTTAGGTCAAGTTGGGTCAACTTGGGTCAAGTAGCCAATTGGGCTAGGTTAGGCTCAAATGTTGACTTGGTCAAGTTCAAACATTGGTCATGAATGAACTTAGATCATTGGTTTCAATCAATTTGTCCTATAGTGGATTTTGTCTATGTTGGGTTTCATTTCGGCTAAGTGTTGACTTGGTCAACCCTTCGATTTGACTTTGTTTGATCTAATTTTAGTGATTGATCATCTCATGATGATTGTTGATCATGATGTGAGACATATGTGAGTTTGATTCAATCCAATTTGGTTAGGATTAGAACTTGGCTCATAAGGGTACTTTAGGTCACTTTGGGTCAAGTGAGTCTAAGTGGGTCAAATGGCTTGGTTGAAGCTTGATTTTAGTTTGATTGAACTTACATATGGACTTATGATAGAAATATAAATCCATTTTCAACTGGTTTGTGGTCAAATGGGTTTTTTTTCATTTGACAATTTCAAGTTCAAATGGTGAACATGAAATGGATTTTGGCTTGATTTTTGAATTGAGTTTTGGTTAAGTGATTGAAGTTGTATTTATATTTGGATTCATGATTGAAGGATTGATTGAATCATGAAGGAAAATCAAGAGTTTGGCTTGATTTGAAGTTGATTTTGCTAAGTTCAAGATTTTGACTTGAAAGGTTTAGGTTGGATTTTGAATAAGTTTGAGTTTGATTTATGGAAGTGGATTTGATTGTTTGAATTTATATTTCATTTATATATGTGAATATAAATGAGGATATAAATGGATTATTAAAAAATTTCACGGATTTGAAGTGATTTGATCATGATCTAGGCTAAGTCTTTAAGGGAAAATTTAAAGGACTTAGGAAATTTTGGAGTTTTGGATTTGAGTTTTGAGTTTATTTTGATTGGTTTGAATTTATATTTCATTTATCTATGTAAGTATAAATGAGAATATAAATGAGTTATGAGAAAATCTCATGAGTTTGAATTGATTTGAAGTTGACTTAGGCTTAGTCCTTAAGAGAGAATTAAGGATTTTAAGAAGAATTTTAAATTTGGAATTTGAATTTTGGATTTGATTTGATTAATTTGAATTTATATTTCATTTATATATATATGTGAATATAAATGAGAATATAAATGGGTAATGATAAAATTTTATGAATTTGAGGTGATTTGATCATGATTTAGGCTAAGTCCTTAAGTGGAAATTTAAAGGACTTAAAAAATTTGGAGTTTTAGATTTAAGTTTTGAGTTTAGTTTGATTGATTTGAATTTATATTTCATTTATACATATGAATATAAATGAGAATATAAATGAGTTGTGAGAAAATTTTATGAATTTGAATTGATTTAGATTTGATTTTGGCTAAGTCCATGAAGGGAAAAATCAAGGACTTGGGCAAGATTTGGAATTTGGAATTTCAACTTAGAATTCAATCATGGATTTTAATCATGTGTTTCAATCATGTGTTTCAATCATGTGGCATTGATTTGATTTTGGAGAAAATCAAATGAGATTGATTTGGAGTTTGACTTGAAGGAAGGAAGGCAAGGAGTGGTTCAAGCTAAGGGTAGGCAAATTTTCCTAACATCCTTAAGGCATAACTATTCTTATGGCTAACTTTTCTAAGTCTCTAGGGCTAGGTTGAGTGTCCACCTAATCACTAGATGTGTCTTTAGACTAAGTAACTCTTAAAGTCAAAGAGGAGTCCTATGTCTAAGATGGAGGGGTTGAGAGCTCATTCTAAAAATGAGGTCAACTGCAGGTAGCGTGCCGATCTGGAAAGTCCACAAGTGCAGAGGCCACTGACTATCAGTTGTACCTCCGGTGCTCCCGGCTACTGATATGAATTGATGTACAGGCCTCTCTAGCCCTCTCTCACTTTTTACCCACCTTGGGGACTCAGATGTCAGACTCCACCACTTGACTAAAAAAACTAGTGGTTGTCCAACCTCCTCCCATCACTAGCAGGGCAAAAAACCCGCGAGGTGAAGCATAGATCCCTTAGCATCCTCTCATGATCAGAGAGGGTGGGCGGTTTTGTAACCATGAGGAAACCATCTAGGCAACTCCTCACAATAGGCGAGTTCACTGCTCCACAGAAATGCTAGTGTGATACCGCATGATCATGCAGTTCTTGTTTCTGTGCTAAGTCCTGGTAGGTCGAGCAGTGTAGGAACTAGACCCAACCTCGAAGGTAGGGGAGACAATCCCTAAAATCAGGGGAGACTTTCCCTTGGAGGGAGCCAATGAGTGGGTGCTAGCCCTAACTGGGGTAGCAAGGAATAACCCGGCACCTTTATCATTCTACTCTTGTGGAACCCACCTTCCATTCTGATGAGGATCTAAATCAAATGGCTGAATGGCCATTCCGGTCACCACACTCATAGCTGTCATGAGGTTCCTCACATGTAATTTTGGCCTCCCTCAAAGCCTTGACCAAAGTGGATGAGGAGGGCATAGTTAGATCATGGAAGGCTAGCCTGGTCCAAGGCCAAATTCATCCCATGAGAAAATGTGAACACATACTTCTGCGTTGCCATTGCAATGAACTGACTGAACTGGAACTGACTGAAAACTAACTGAAGCTGACTAAAAGTTTGCAATGTTGAAACCAAAAATGAATCAGATTTTATTTTTGTTGAGTTTTGAATTTGAATTTAGAATTTAAACTCACACTCAACAACTTGAAAGTGTTAAGTGGGGCTCAAATGAATTTAGATGAGATTTTGAAATTGATTGGAAAGAGGATTTTTTTTTTAAATGTAGAATCCAATTTTCAACAAATTTGGGTATGTTAAAAATGGGTTCAAGTATTTTTGGAGAGATGCTTCCATTAGTTCATATTAGAATTTGATTTTTGAGTTTGAGGACCCTTCATTTAACAAATTTGAGTATGTTAAAGTAAAGGGTCAATTAAATTTTTTTGAATTTGTGATATTTGGAATTTACTCACTTAGTAAATTTGGGTATACTAAGTGAGGTGTTTGAAAACAAATTCTTCTTTTTTTTCTTTTGTTTTCTTATTTTGTGAATCATTTGTGAACTTGAAAATGGAATCCTTATTTGGCAAATTTGGGTATGTTAAATGAAGAATCCCAAATGTGTTGTTTTGAAGATTTTTGAAAATAGGATTCTTAGTAATTTTAGGTATGCTAAAGAAATCCTAATGTATTTCTTTTGTTTTTCTATTTGATTTTGAAAAAGGGGATCCTTAGTAAGCTTAGGTATGCTAAGGAAATCAAAATGTGTTTCTTTTATTTTTTTTTAATATTGAAAAAAAGGAACCTTAGAAAATTTAGGTATGCTAAGGGAATCCAACTATGTATCTTTTGTTTTTGATTTGATTTTGAAAGAGGATCCTTAGTAAATTTGGGTATGCTAAGGAAATCCAAGTATGTTTCTTTTGTTTTAGATTTGATTTTGAAAAAGAGGATCCTTAGCAAATTTGGGTATGCTAATGAAATCTAAATGTTGTTTTTGATTTGATTTTAAAAAAGAGGATCCTTAGCAAATTTAGGTATGCTAAGGAAATCCAAATGTTATTTTTTTATTTAATTTTAATTTTTTATTTTTAAAAAGAGAATCTTCATTTAACAAATTTGGGTATGTTAAATGAAAGATCTAAATATTGTTATTTTTTTTTATCTTTTAAAAAGATGATGTTAATTTTATTTTTGAAAATGTGATTGTTCATTTTGTTTTGAAAATGAAATATTCATTCAATAAATTGAATGAAGATGTTCATTTGTGTTTTTTGAAATTATGATTGTTGGGTTTTATTTTTAAAAAGGATGTTGTTGATTTTTGTTTTGAAAATGTGATTGTCCATTTTATTTTTTGAAAATGTGATTGTTCATTTTTGTTTTTTTGAAAATGTGATTGTTCATTTTGTTTTGAAAATGAAATCTTCATTCAATAAATTGAATGAAGATGTTCATTTGTGCTTTTAGAAAATATGATTGTTAAATTTTATTTTTGAAAGAGATGATTGTCTTTTTGTTTTGAAAATGAAAATCCTCATTCAATAAATATAATGAGGAAGTTCATTTTTGCTTTTTTTTAAATATGATTTTGGATTTTATTTTTGAAAAGAGATTTTGTTGATTTTCTTTTTGGAAAAGATTATTGTTCATTTTTTTTAAAATGAAATGTTCATTCAATAATTGAATGAAGATGTTCATTTGTGCTTTTGGAAAGTATGATTTTTTTTTATTTTAATTTTAAATGATCCAACATATAGCAATCATGAAGATTGGTAGATGAGGGTGATTTATAAAAATTTTTGTGCAAAACATTTTTTTATGTGTGGTTTGAAAAAGTGCTTTTTGGAAATTGATGTTTTTATGAAGGATTTATTTTTCTTTATTTTGGAATGAACCTTTTCTTACCATGGAAATAAGGAGGAAGTCTTTAGTCATTTCTTTTTTATTTAAATTTTTATTTTCACCCATCGGGGAACCCAACGGGGGTTTTAAGACCAACACGGGGTGAGGTCCTAAAATCTAATGATGTTGACTAGCTTAACTTAAGGATGAAATAAGCTAAGTGCCAACAGAAAAGAAAGATAGTCTTGGATTCATATAGTATACAAACCCACTATCGATACTTGGAGACAATGATCATTTACCGAAGATTGAGAGAGGAACTATCCCTCGTGGAGTCACTAGAAAAATCTTTGGTGAAAATTTTTAATATATATATATATATTCTTATATCTATTTATAGAATAATGAAAATAAATATATATATATTATTTATGACTTGTTGGGATATCATGTGGTGTTTATTCTTATTGGTGATCAGTGCGACATTGAGATATGTACTATCTCGAAAGATAGAAGTCACCATCCTACAATGGACCTAATCACTTGAATAAGGACTCCTAAGGACTATGGGTCTTCAGAATGTATCGGTGATTCTTCCCCTACTTTACATGGAAAAGTAAAGTAGGGTTTATTTTAAACTAGGTTCATTAAGTTCTTACAGGGGCGAGCCCCCATAGTGAATTACATCCTAAGGAACATGATTCCTTAAGAATACTCTCGATTAAGGTAAATGATCATTATCTCAAAAGATTTCAAAGGTAGGACTATCAATCAATTGGTTTATTTTTAGAAAATTAAGTGGGATCGATCAAGAGGAGGGAGTTTTATGAAGCCAAATGAAGATAAGTTGGGGATGCTTAGGATACTGTGAAGCCTAGTAAGTACCCCAAACTATCTTATGGTCGGGCCTTATTTTTTTGAAGTTGAATTAATTTATTTGTTTGAGTTAAATTTTTATTAGAAAGCTAGGGCATACAATTCTATGATACAAGATCATGAAAATGCCTAAGAGGCAAGGATTTATGCTCATAGGCCACAAAGGGAAGTAGCAACCTTTGAACCTAAATCAAGGGAGCTTTAGGGAGGGTCAAAAGTATGACCTAAATCTAAGGTAAAAATGAGTATTTTGTTTACTTCTACAAGAGGATAAAAATCTGCTTTAGCTAGGGGTGGCCTAACTCCTCCTACGATTTTAAATACACATAGGCAAGTCATATGCTTTTATAAGGTAGCTAAGTTGTTGTTTATTTAGAAAGAGACTAAGTCCTTAAACACACTCTCTAAGAGACTATATCATGAAGGGCATGATTAATGACTTAGATTTAATGCAATTTTTTTGTTATATTTTATTTTCATTTTGGACAATCAATTTGACAAAGGCTTTATGATTCATATGCCTAATGCATGAGAAATTAGATTATGGGCTAAAATTAGCAAGATAAGGAGGTATGTTTCCACCATGGCTCTCAAAGGTCAAGCCAAGTTCTCTACCAAAATCGAAGCCCTCCAATCAAGAGTGAAATAGTATGCTTTTTATGCATGATGTCAGAAAGAAAATACAACATCCAGCTAAGGGGTTGCTAATTCTTTTATCTTGTTTATAGCCTAAGCTTTAGGTGAGGTTATGAGTTATTTATTTTTAATTTGAATTGATTAGTTTGATGGAAAATTTATTTTCTTAAGAGCCTAATCATCATCCAGGCCATACATCAAAGCAAGGAAGAAACTAGAAAAAAATGTCATCTTAATGCATAAGCTAAAAAAATATCAATCAATTTATAAAGCTAGCGCAAAAGAATAAGAGGCCATTTGTAGTCGGGCTCCACCACACAAACCCAAAAATAAATTGGGTAGCTGAGCTCTACCATTATACAACCCAGATTATAAATGAATAAATTACAATCAAGAAGGAAATCATTGTTATGGGGGTCTTCATTTTCATTTTTTTTCTTTCTCCTTTCTTCTTTCTTCTTTCTTCTTTTGGTTGGTCAGAATGTGGTTGCTCCAAAGGCTTCACATGGTACATAAGACATAGTCTTATAACCTATGTTCATCATAATTCCTCATAACAATCATTATAAATTCTAATTATAAAATTACATGAAAATGAGAAAAAGGAAATCTAACTAAAACCTACAAAATAGAGATTAGCTAAACAAACCATACAATCCTAAGCATGTATATATATAAGTTGGACTTAGCACCCCACACATGGGAAACCAAGTCCACCTGGCCTATTGTGTATTATGCTTAGGAGTATAAGCAACTTGCACAGCAAAAGAATTTTATATTTTTATTATAGCGCCCCTTAAGCACAATCCCCCGCAGAAGATAATGGTTAGACTAAGATCGCCCTAACATTCAGTCTATGCACCCTAGCATTCAGACTAAAACATTACATCATAAAATAAAAGGAAACATCAAATCATGCACCACCCTAACCTAAAGCTAGAAGTGGTGACTTAGCCTATTGTGTGTGCTATTTAAGGTTTATGTGGTATGCTTAGCTAGTCTTTAAGGTTAGAGTTTTCTAAGTGTGAAATGTTCAACTTAGAGGGTGGTTTCATTTAAGTGGTTTAGTTGATTTGGTTGATTTTATTTTGTGATTTGATTAGGTTTGAATGAACCTACAATTAATTACTAAGTGTTGTAAAGACAGGAAAATAGAAGAGAATTTCTCTTTCCTCCCTTAAGTAATTTCTAAGGTGGATTCATATTTGATTTTGGTTTAGTGAATATTTTATTATGTGTTTTAATTAATCCTAAGTTTAGATTTTCCCTAAACAAACCTATTCAAAAAGGAAGGCATTTTAAGATTAAGTAAAGTGAATTATTATCACAAAACACACAACACTTTATTTCTTTCTCAGCATGTGTAACATGCATATGGATGAATCTAAGCATATCTATATATGCAAATAGAAGTGTTTAGCACACCTTAATGATGAATGCTAAGAGAGTTTGTTTAAGAAATTTTGGAATGTTTCATGATACATGCTTTCCATTAAGTAGAAAAAGAGAGATTCTCTTATCCATTTTCATATGTACATTTATAAGTATGAAAGACATAAGTGAGTATGGCGCCATTGTTTACACCAAGGGTGTAAGGTACACAACTTACTTGGGGCTACTTAAATTCTCGCATCCCCGGGGTGTCCAGACTAATATAATACTTTTCTTAAATACATGTGCATGCACAAAAAGAAATACATGAAAAGAGAATCATGCAAAAAGTTCATGTTTGTTTGATTTTGGTTTGATTATTTAATTTATATGTGTGATGTGGAATTCCTTCTTAAGTCATGACATAGGAGTGTATAGGAATGGATTTAAGCAAGTGTTATGTCCTTTTCAAATGGACTATACACTTTGCAAATCCTATATAATTCTATGTTAAGAAAGAGAGGGAAAATCACATAACACATTTTATACTATCCATATGCAAGGTCATAAGCAATTGTAAATAGCATACCCTTCATTCGCAATGTTTGATTTATAAGTTTTAAAAATAGTTTTGGATTTAATAGTGATAATAGCCATTAATATTCTTACTTTAGCCAAAACATGCAAATTGACATAAAAGAAATATTTCATTTTAATTTGATTTTTAAAAGGCATGAATGCATGATTTTCATATGACATACACATTTAGCATGTTAGGAAAGAAATAATGTGATAAAACCATGTAAATTCATTCACCCTAATTAATTCTTAAAGGCAATTCTATGGAATAAGATTATTTAAAGTAAATCAAATAATTTTAAAGAGATTTTTATTTTATTTTGAGTTGATTTGAATTTAGGAAATGTGAAGAAGTTTGTTGGTCCTAACCCATTTCTCACATGTGTATGATGCTTTAATTTATTTTTAAAACCATTAGATTGATTTCATTTTTTGTTTAGGTTAAGGTGTACATTAAGTTCATTAATTACCCTTTACCTACACCACTTTAACATATTTAACCAAATAATTATGAGCCAAAGTATGACATAAAACCATAAGAAATTTAAATGAGCAATGCACCTAAGAAAGAAAGGGGACCTAATGTATTTGGCTCACAATTAATGATTAATCAAGCTAAAGGGTTTAATTTAAGTACTTTCAACACCCTTCCCACACACTTGGGTTAGATTTGATTTCCTTAAGTTTACTTAGGATATTGAACACCGAAGCATTCTACCCAAGAAGGAAATGATTGAGTTCTGGAATATTTTGAAAATTTTACTAAGTTAAGTAAGCAGGTCATTACTGGATTGTGGTGAAAATTATTCTATACATCTCCACCTTCATCTATCTCCCTTTTTATTTTAGGGAAAAGAGGATGAATAAAAATAGAGATATATAAAATACACCTTGTTGGGACACCACACAGATCCGTAGGTGTTCTTATTAGGGTGATCAGGTACGACATTGAGGAAAGGTGTGCTATCTCGAGAGATAGAAGTCACCACCCTACAATGGACCTAATCACCTCAATAAGGACTCCTAAAAACTATGGGTCTTCAGAATATACAAGAGATTCTTCCCCCTACTTTACATGAAAAAGTAAAGCAGGGTTTATTTTAAATCAGGTTCATTAAGTTCTCTATAGGGGTAAGCCCCTATAGTTAATTACATCTAAAGGAATGAGATTCCTTAGGGATACTCTCGATTAAGGTAAATGATCGTTGTCTCCAAAGATTTCAAAATGATAGGACTATCAATCGATTGGTTTATTCTTAGAAAGTCAAGTGGGATCGATCAAGAGGAGGGAGTTCTTATTGAAGCCATATTAAAATAAGTAGGGGATGCTTAAGATACTAGGAAGCCCAGTAAGCATCCCAAACTATCCTATGGTTGGGCTTTATATCTTTGAAATTGAATTGATTTATTGGAGTTAAATTTTTATTAGAATGTTAGGGCTTATAATTCCATGATACAAGGTCATAAAATTTTCTAAGAGGTGAGGATTTATGTTCAGAACCCGCAAAGAAAAGTAGCAACCTCTGAACCTAAATCTAGGGAGCTTTATGAGGGCCAAAAGCACGACCTAAATCTAAGGTGAAAATGGGTATTTGATTTACCTCCACAAGAGAGGATAAAATATCCGACTGTTAGACTTACAACCGCCTAGGGGTGGTGGCCGACTAACTCCTCCTACGATTTTAAAATATGTAAGAAAGTCATATGTTTATGCAAGATAGCAAGGTTGTTATTTATTTAGAAAAAGACTAAGTCCTTAAACACACTCCCTAAGAGACTAGATCATGTAAAGGCATGCTTTAATAACTTAAATCTAATGCAAAATTTTCATATATTTTATTTTTATTTTGGACAATCAATTTGACACGGGCTTTAGGATTCTTTATGCCTAATGCATGAGAAATTAGATTATGGGCCAAAATTAGCAAGATAAGGAGGAGTGTTTCCACCATGGCTCTCACAGGTTAAGCCAAGTTCTCTGACATAGGTGGAAGCCCAATAATCAAGAGTGAAATAATATGCTTTTTATGCATGATGTTAGAAAAGAAAGTACACATCCAGCTAAGAGGTTGCTAATTTTTTTATCTTGATTTTAACTTAGGCTTTAAATGAGGTTATGAGTTATTCATTTTTATTTTTAAGTTTATTAATTTGATAGAAGGTTTATTTTTTTCCTAAGATTCAAATCTTCATCTAGGCCATACATCAAAGAAAAGTAGAAACTAAGAAAAGATAGCATCCTGATGCACAAGCTAAATAAACATCAATTATTTATAAAACTAGCGTGAAAGAATAAAAGGCTATTTGTGGTCAGGTTCCACCGCACAAACCCAAAAATAAATTGGATAGTCAAGCTCTACCCTAATACAACCCAACTTACAAATTAATTAATTACAATTAAGCAAGGAAATTCATATTATGGGGGTCTTCATTCTTCATTTCTTCTTTCTTTTTTCCTTCTTTCTTCTTTTAGTTCCTTCTTTTGGATGGTTGAAATATTGTTGATCCAAAGGCTTCACATGGTACATAAGATGAAATCTTATGACCAATGTTCATCCTAATCCCCTCATAATAATCATTCGAGAATCCTAATTATAAAGTTATATGAAAAGGGAAAAGTAAATCTAACTAACATTTGTATAATAGAGATTAGCTAACCAAACCATACAAATCCCAAACATGTATGAGCATATATTGGACTTAGCACCCCACACATGGGAAACCAAGTCCACCTGGCTTATTGGATTATGCTTAGGGGTATAAGCACCTACACAATAAAAAGCTTTTATATTTTTATTACAGTGCCCCTTAAGCATAATCTCCTATAGAAAATAATGATTAGACTAAATCATTCTACCATTTAGTCTATACACATATACCCTAACATCCAGACTAAAATATTATATCACAAAATAAAAGTAAAGCATCAAACCATGCACTGCCCTAACCTAAAGTTAGAAATGGTGACTTAATCTCATGTGTGTGTCATTTAAGATTTGTGTGGTATGCTTATCTATGGATTTATGATTTAGATTTTCATTGTTTAAAAATGTTCAACTTAGAGGGTGATTTCATTTAAGTTGCTTAACTAATTTCTGTTAATTTTATTTTGTGTTTTGATTAGGTTTGAATGAACCTATGATTAATTACTAACTGTTGTAGAGAGAGGAAAAGAGAAGGAAACTTCTCTTTCTCCCTACCTTAAGAAATTTCTAAGGTAGATTCATATATGATTCATGTTTAGTGAATGTTTTATTATGTATTTTAATTAATCCTAATTTTAGATTTTCTCTAACCAAAGCTGTTCAAAAAGAAAGGCATTTTTAAGATTAAGTAAAGTGAATTAATATCACAAAACACACACCATTTCATTTCTTTCCCAACATGTATAACATGCATATGAATGAATCTTAACATATCTATATATGTAAATGGAAATTCTTAACACACCTTAATGATGAATGCTAAGTAGTGTTAAGAAAATTGTGATGCATGATTTTCACTAAGTAGAAAAGAGGGATTTCTTTTATCCATTTTTCATATGCCAATTTCTATTTATGGAAGTCATAAGTGAGTACGGTGCCATTGTTAGCACCAGGGGTGTAAGGTACAAGACCTACTTAGGGCTACTTAAAGCCTCGCAACCCTAGGGTTGTCCAAACTAATATACCACTTTTCTTAAATACATACGCATGTACAAAAGAAATGAATGCAAAAGAAAGATGCAAAAGTTGTGTTTGTTTGTTTGATTTATTTATGCAATTTATATGTATAAGTGTGGATGTCCTTCTTAAGTAATAACATAGAAATAAATTGGAAAGTATTTTAAGCAAGTGTTGTGTTCTTTTCAAATGAACTATACATTTTGTCAAATCCTATTCAAAACTATGCTAAAAGAAAAGAGAAGGAAAATCAAACTATGCGCATCTTTATATTTCTACTCACTTCAAAGCTTATAAATAATCATAAGTAGCATACCTTTCAATTTTGATGATTGATTTATAAGTTTCGAAAATAATTTTATATTTAATAGTGATAATAGCCATTCATATTCTTACTTTAGTCAAAACATATAATTTGACATAAAGGAAACATTTCATTTTTAATTTAACTTTCAAAAGGCATGAATGCATGAATTTCATATGACATACACATTTAGCATGTTAGAAAAGAAATAAAGTGATGAAAGCAAGTAATTTCATTCATTCTAATTAATTCCTAAAGACAATCCTATGAATAAGATTATTTAAAGTAAGTCAAATTTGTCTTAAAGAAATTTTATTTTATTTTGAGTTTGATTTCAATTTGAGAAGTGTGAAGAGGTTTGCTGGTCCTAACTCATTCCCATATATATATTTAATGTTTTAGTTTAATTTTTAGGTGATTAGATCACTTTTATGCTTTGGTAAGGTTAAGGTGTGAATTAAGTGCGTTAATTACCCCTTACCTATACCTCTTTAGCATATTTAATCAAATAATTATGAACCAATGATATGACATAAAATCATGCAAGAATTTAAATCAGCAATGCACTAGGAAAGAAAGGGCTAAATGCAATTGGCTCACAATTAGTAATTAATTAAGCTAAATGGTGAAATTTAAGTATCTTCATAACCCTTCCCACACATGTAAGTTGGATTTTGATTTTCTTAAGCTACTTAGGTTATTGAACACCTAAGCACCCACCCAAGATGAATTGATTAAGTTTTGGAATATTTTGATTTTAAAAAAGTTTCATTAACTAATCCATTTAATTAAGTGATTAGATTATTTAATTGATTTGCACTTTAATTAGATTTTAATCTAAATGAAACAAGCTTAGGGAAAAATATATGGGAAAAAAATCCTAATCTTATTCCCTAAGTCCACTCACTATCCTAAGATAATTAGCAAAATTAATTAGTGAATTTATCACTATTTAAAAGGTTAATTAATCATTTAATTTATTAAGAGAGTAATTAGCAATGAGCCAAGCAATTACCCTAATTAAGCCATAGTAAATTCCAAGAAATCATGGGAGGCAGAGGTCATCCCATTAATCAACCCTAGGAAGTTTGAAATTAATTAGTGGAATAATTAGTGAGCAATTAATGCAATTATATTCCCAATAAACCCTAATTCAAACAATATAACTATTCAAAATCAAGTGAAATTAATTTTGGAATATTCCTCTTTGAATTACCTTTCCATTGCTTTTTATTTTGAATTTTTTTATTTTTTTTACAATTAGTTATGAATATTTGAAGTTTCCATGATTATTAAGTAATTAATCCCTTTAATTATATGGCTAATTCTGTCGGCACCATGTGGAGGCTGAAGCGGCATGCGCTTTCTACATGGTGCAATGGGAGAGCTCACTTAAGTTGTCACATAGTAGCGCTGCATCAGCGGTGGTACTATGTGCTTTCTCCCCATCCATTCGATCAAGGATCAGACGGCTGAGATTGAGCCCATGGTATTAATAGGAATAAATCAAGGATCCTATGCATCTTGATCATGGTCATCCATCCAAAATGTATGGATGGACGGCTCATGATCCGTCACTGATCTTCCCTATGGGAGAGGACATCCGTCCATCCTTTCGAGCAAGATCTGAGCTCGATTGAGCTCAAATGGAGCTCTAACTCAACCCACACATCATCATGCAAGGGGGGACACATCCAATGGCTAACGTTGCTTGAGATGAAAATCTACTTCACAAAAGACCACACACTTTCTAATTTAAACTCGAGTTGAAGGCATACCTCGCCAGAGGCTATCATCGACACTCAAGTTTGATGAGGTAGCTTTGTCTAGTGGAGACAAAGCCCTGTTGAATATTTGAGGTGGTTTGGTTGAGTGGATCTTCCTATGGACCAAGTTCTTCTTCAAATGGATTTGATCTTGATCAAAGTTCCACCTTCCTTGCCTTTGGAGCTTGGAAGAATTTTGGGATGAGTTTGACTAGGCCCTTTGAGGGTGCTCGAAGGAGGAATTGGATTGGTTTTATGTATTGGCTAAGTTGGATTTCCTTGCTACCTCCCTTATTTTTGGCTTGGAGAAACTGAGAATGGAGAAGTTGAATTGGCTCTAGGAAGCTTGGAGGAGCTCTAGAATGCTAACTCTGACTTCCTATTACTCAATCGAATGCAAGGGAGATTTGAAATAAAATTAGGGGGAGTATATCTCCCCCTTGAAGGATCGAACGGCCGTAAGCTCTTTTGCTATTTTGATCTAATACACCTCCTTGAGTGGGTTTGTTAGGTCATTTAGGGTGGCATTGCATTCGATTCAGTCAGATAGAGGTAGTGGAGGAGTGTCATATGCTTGAAATGGGTGGTGCTAAGTAGGTTGGGTTGGGCTGACCCAAACCCAATAGGTCATGTGCACCACATCCATTAGTGACCATTTGGTTCACTAAGAGGATTTCAAGTGTCCATGAAAAGGAATTGACCAAATTCCAAGTAGTTTTGAGTTTAGGTTACCCTATGATCTAGGGGTACAATGGTCATTTGACCTTTAAATTTCAATATGTTTGGTATGATTGAAAAATGGGTTAGGCCAAGTTTTGTTGAACTTGGAGTTGGTTTAATATGATTTCGCTCATGTTGACCCGTTTAGGTCAAAATGGGTCAACTTGGGTCAAGTTGACTGATTAGTCAAATTGGGTCAAACTAAGGGTTGATTCAAGTTCATACGATCATTTGAAATATTTTGGCATCATTGGTTTGGTTCAATTTTATTTATATTTGAATTTGGTTCATTTGATTTCATTTAGATCAAATGGGTCAAGTTGACCTATTTGGGTTAGATCATGAGTTGGTTTATGTTTGGTTGATAATTTGAAATGGATTGGTATCTTTATTTCCAATCAATTTGGTTTATATTTGGATTTGGCTCAATTTAGCCTTTTAGGTCAAGTTAAGTTCTAGGTCAATTGGGCTAGGTTGAGTCTAGTTGGCCAATTGAAGCTTTGGTCAAGTTCAACAAGTGATTTGGAATGAACTTGACCCATTGGTTTCAATCAATTTGGCTTAGATCAAGATTTGATGCATTTTGACTTTTAGGTCAAGTTGGGTCAAATGGCCAATTTGGCTAGGTTAGGCTCAAATGATGACTTGGTCAAGTTCAAACATTGATCATGAATGAGTTTTGATCAATGGTTTCAATCAATTTGGCTTATGGTGGATTTTGGCTATTTTAGGTTTCATTTTGGCTAAGTGTTGACTTGCTCAACCCTTAGGTTTGACTTGGTTTGACCCAATTTCAGTGATTGATCATCTCATGATGATTTTTGCTCACAATGTGAGCTTAGATGGGCTTAGTTCAATCCAATTTGCCTAAGATTAGAATTTGGCTCATAAGGGGTACTTTAGGTCACTTTGGGTCAAGTGAACTTGATTTGAGTTTGATTGAACTCGCATATGGACTTATGATTGAAATATAAATCTATTTGCAAGAGATTTGAAGTCAAATGGGTTTTGATTCATTTAACAATTTCAAGTTCAAAAGGGTGAACATGAGTTTGACTTAGGTTTGATTTTTGAATTTAGTTTTGGTTTGGTGATTGAAGTTTATGTATATATTTGGATTCATGATTGAAGGATTGATTGAATCATGAAGAAAAATCAAGGGTTTGACTTGATTTGAATTTGAATTGGCTAAGTTCAAGATTTTGACTTGAAAAGCTTAGGTTGAATTTTAGTTGAATTTGAGTTTGAGTTTTGGATTTATTTTTAGATTGTTGATTGAAGTTTATGTTTATCTTTGGATTCATGATTGAAGGATTGATTGAATCATGAAGAAAAATTAAGGGTTTGACTTGATTTGAATTCGATTTGGCTAAGTTCAAGATTTTGACTTGAAAGGCTTAGGTTAAATCTTGGTTGAAATTGGATTTGATTTTTGAATTTAGTTTTGGATATTTGAATTTATATTTCATTTATATTTGTGAATATAAATGAGAATATAAATGGGTTATGAGAAAATTCCTTGAATTTGAATTGATTTAGATGTGATTTAGGCTAAGTCGAAGATAAGAATCAAAATGACTTAGGAAAGATTTTTTATTTGGATTTGAATTTTGAATTTGGTTTGATTGGTTTGAATTTATATTTCATTTATACATGTGAATATAAATGAGAATATAAATGGGTTGTGAGAACATTTCTTGAATTTAAATGGAATTAGATTTGATTTGAGCTAAGTCCATGAGAGGGAATCAAAGGACTTAGGAAATATTTTAGAGTTTGGAATCCAATCATGGGTTTCAATCATTTGGAATTGATTCATGATTTGAGAAAATCCATTGAATTCATTTGAGGTTTGATTTTGGAATTGGTTTGATAATGAGTTTGAAGTTTGACTTGAAAAAAGGAAGTGAGGATTTGGTTCAAGGTATAGGGTAGGCAAATTTTCTTAACACCCTTAAGGCATGACCTATTCTTATGGCTAACTCTTCTAAGTCTCTAGGGCTAAGTTGACACCTAATTAATAGAAGTGTCTAAAGACTAAGGAACTCTTAAGTCTAAGAAAAATCATATGTCTAAGATGGAGGGTTGAGTGCTCATCCTAAAAATGAGGTCAACATGGATTAGCCCTTAATTAAATTTAGATTAAGGAAGGAAAGGGGTTTAGGGAATGACTTGGGTAAAATACCCCAAACCCATTCCATAAACCTCCTCTTCACTTAAATAAAGTTTAATTAACTTAATCAAGGGATTAAATTCACATTCTTAATTAAGCTTAATTACATTAAGACAGTGATTAAGGATTCATTAATTGATTTTCCTAATTAACTCATCAAAAAATTCCAAGAAAATTAGGGAAGGTAGAGGTCATCCCACTAAATACATTTGAGAAACTTGGAATCAATTAATGAAGTAATTAGGGAGTAATTAGAGTTATTAAGTTTTAAATAAAACCCTAATTAAGAAAATGCATTATTTAAAATCAATTGGAAATAATTTTAATGAATTCTCCTCTGAATTATCTTCAATATGCATTTTATTTTGTATTTTTCTGATTTTTCTACATTTAGTTATTTAATATTGAAGTTTATGTCATTAAGGATTAATTAAAATGCTAATTATATAACTAATCTGGTTGGTGCCATGTGGACCACTGATGCACGCTTTCCATGTGGGGAAATGAAATTCGCTATTTAAGTAGTCACATCCCGTGCCATGTCAGCCGACGGCGCTACGTGCTTTCTCCTTGACCGTCCGATCAAAGATCGGACAGTCGGGATTAAGCCTGTGATTCTTAAGGGATAAATCGAAGGATCCTACACAAATTAAATAAAACCCTTCCTTCCAAAACACGCGGGATGGCGGTCCATGATCCGTCACTAAGCTCTCCTATGAGAGAGGGCAATCGTTCACTCCTTATGGCTTTATCTGAGCTCAATTGAGCTTGGATTGAGCTCAAATTTAACCCACACCATCATCATGTAAGGGGATGAAGATCTAACTGTAAATTTCACTTAGGGCAAAACTTTCCTTTGAAAGGACTAAGAAAAATTCAATGCAAGCTCAGTTTTGATCTATACCTCGGGAGGCTATCATCGGTGCTCCCAACCATCGAGGTAGCTTCGTCTAGTGGAGATGAAGCTCTATTGAGGATTTGAGGGCTTAAGGTTAAGTGGATCTTCCTATAGACCAAGGTGGGCTTCAATTTCTTGCAGCCTTGATCAAACTCCCCTCTCCCGTGCCTTGAGAACTTGGATGAAGACTTGGGTGAGCTCGATTAGGTCCCCTCAAGGTGCTTGAAGGAGGAATTGAGCTCTAGTGGAGAATTGAATGAGATGGAAATTACTTTGAGCTCCCTTATTTTTGGCTTAAGGAAAACCGAAAATGGAGAAATCAAAGTAGCTTAGGAAACCTTGGGGGAGCTTGCAATTGCTTCCTCTGAGTTCCTACGCTTCAATCGAGTGTCAGTGAGTGAAAATGAAATGAAATTAGGGGGAGTATATCTCCCCATAGAAGGATCAGATGGTCGAGCATAGCTTTACCATTTTGATCAAATTGATCCTATGGGTTGAGTTGGTTGGGCCATTTTGGACACCATGTGGTTCTGTTTGGCCAGAGGAGTGGAGTGGTGAAGCTCCCATGTGCTCAAGAGAGTGGAGGAGTGATTCCATGTGCTCATTTTGAGTGGGTTGGTCATTTTTGGCCTTGGGTTGGGTTTGGCTGACCCAAACCCATTGGGTCATGTGCACCACACTCACTAGTGTCCACTTGATTCACTAACAGGGTGTCAAGTGTCCATGAAAAAGAATTAACCAAATTCCAAGTAGAATTGGCCATAGGTTACCCCTTGAATTAAGGATAAAATGGTCATTTGGCTTTGATTTCACTCTAGGCAGATTTAAAATAGTTTGAAATTAGGTTGGTCCAAATTTCAAAGAATTTGGAGTTGATTTGATATCATTTGGCGCATGTTTCCCATTTAGGTCAAAATGGGTCAACTTGGGTCAAATTGACCAATTAGTCAAATTGGGTCAATCCAAGGGTTGGGTCAAGTTCATATGACCATTTGAAATGTGTTGACATCATTGGTTTGGTTCAATTTGATTTATATTTGGTTTTGGTTCATTTGATTTCATTTAGGTCAAATGGGTCAAGTTAACCAATTTGACCAATTTGACCTATTTGGGTTACGTCATTGGCTGGTTCAGGTTTAGTTAGTCATTTGAAGCATTTTGGTAGCTTTTGTTTCAATCAATTTTGATTTAATTTGATTTTGGCTCAATTTGACCTTTTAGGTCAAGTTGGGTTCATAGTCAATTGGGCTAGGTTGGGTCTAGTTGGCCAATTGAGGCTTTGGTCAAGTTCAACAAGTGATTTGGAATGAACTTGACCCATTGGTTTCAATCAATTTAGCTTAAATCAAGTTTTGACACATTTTGACTTTTTAGGTCAAGTTGGGTCAACTTCGGTCAAGTGGCCAATTGGGCTAGCTTAGGCTCAAATGATGACTTGGTCAAGTTCAAACATTGATCATGAATTAATTTTGATCAATGATTTCAAACATTGGCTAGTGATTAGGTGAACACTCAACCTAACTCTAGAGACTTATAAGAGTTAGCCATAGGAATAGGTCATGCTTTAGGGGTGTTAGGAAAATTTTCCTACCCTATAGCCTGAACCAAATCCTCACTTCCTCCTTTAAAGTCAAACTCCAAATTCAAATCAATCCTAAATCAAATCTCAAATCAATTCCAAACTTAATTGATTTTCTCAAACCTTAAATCAATTCTAATGGATTTTCTTAAATCATGAATCAATTCTAAATGATTGAAACCCATGACTAAATTCCAAATTCTAAAAATGTTTTCTAAGCCATCTTGATTTCATCTTATGGACTTAGCCTAAATTAAATCCAAATTAATTTAAATTTAAGAGATTTTCTCATCATAGGCGGCAGCGCCTTGCCTGGCGTCTCGGGTTGGGTTGGCGGGTCAGAATGGGATGCTCGTGGTGAACAAGCGGTCTTGTAGTCGCGCGATTCTGATCATGAGGGCGGGTCATGGGCGGATCGGATCATGTGGAAGCGAGGCGTCCTCAGAGTCGGCCTTGACAGGCGCAGCTTCGGTCATGAAGCGGTCAAAGCTGGCCGGTTGGCGCCATGAATAAGTTCCAGTGGTTGTCTCGTGGGCGGCGGTTGCGGCCATGAATACCATCTGAAGCGGCGGTCAGGCAGTTCGACCACCAGACCCGGCATTCGCGTGGGCCGGCGGTTGCGACCGTGGGTAGCGGTTGGGCGTGGGCCGGATTCGCGGCATGGGCAGCGTCGCGAGCGCGCGAAGCGCAGCGAGCGCTGCGATGCCTTCCTTGTGGCGGGCGAGGGCCAGACGAATCGATTTTCAGGCGATTTTTACCCTTTGCCCCTGAAGAGTCTATAAAAGCCCCAGGCAAGGGAGAAGGCACCTTCTCTTCTTCTTGAGAGAAGGTCATTCGGAGGCAATCAAGACCCATAGTTCATACGGCAAGGCTCCAGTTTTCCCTCGAAAGAGGTGTTAACTAACCTCGTCGGACCGACCGGGATCGGAGGCGATCAAGACCCGTAGTTCATACAGAGCTCGATTTTCCGAAAGATGTTAAGCGACCTCGTCGACCGGCCGGGTTGAGGAGGATCAAGACGTAGTTCATGGCAAGGCTCCGTTTTCCCTTGAAAGTGGTGTTGCGACCTCGTCGGACCGGCCGGATCGGAGCGTCGGGGACCCGTAGTTCATCTGGCAATCAATTTTCCTTGAAAGAGGTGTTAGCCCCGACCGTCGGACCAGCCGGGTTGAGATCAAGAGGATAACCGGAGACTAGGGTTGGCCAATGCTCGGCGATGGCGGCCGGCGGTGGTCGGCGAGATAACCAACGATGGTGGTACCGGCGAGATTGCCGATGGTCGGCAGCATGGCAGCAGCAGTAGTCGGTAGTGGTTAGCGGCCAAAGAGTGTCGGCCGCAACAACGGCAGTAGTCGGCTGGCGCGTCGTAAATGATGAGATTGAGTAGTGGCCGTGATAGTAATCGGCAGCGGTGACCAGCTCTGATGGTTAGCGGCCGGAGGTTATCAGCAGTGACAACCAGCAGTGGTAATCGTCAGTGGTTAGCGGCGATGGGGGTATGGTCGGCAACAACTAAAACGTAGTCACTAGCGAATAAGCGTCAGTAGTGAAAGATTGCCGAGATGTCAGCGGTAATAGCCGGCAGCAGTAGTCAGCAGCGGTGGCCCGGATGGTTAGCGGCGAGGTTGTCAGCGGTAACAGCAGCGGCAACAACGTGTCCGTCGGTCAGCAGATAGCCGGGCACGTTGCATTCAAACAAAATGCCATTGATGTCGGCATGGTTGGCCGATAAATTGGTCAACGATGGCGGCAGTAATCTGATGCAGCCTCGGTAGTCAGCGAGATATCAGCGGCGTTAGTGGCCGGATTACCGGTGATGGTCGGCGGTGGTTGCCGGCGATGGGGGTCGGCGATTCTGGCAACAGCAGTAGTCTGGTGGTAGCGTCGATGGTCGGCGAGATGGCAACGCGTTGAGGATTTTTGACCTATCCGAGGTTGTTTGTCAGAGTGTTTGCTCAATGATGTTAACACGATGATGTTAACATGTGTGGAAGAGGTTGAATTGAATCCACTGAGGATTTAGACCCATCCGAGGTTGTTTGTCAGAGTGTTACGCGATGACATTAACCTGTATGAAAGAGGTCGAATTGAATTCGCTGAGGATTTTTGACCTATCCGAGGTTGTTTGTCAGGGTGTTACCCGATGGCGTTAACCTGTATGGAAGAGGTTGAATTGAATCCGCTGAGGATTTTTGACCCATCCGAGGTTGTTTGTCAGGGTGTTACCCGATGACGTTAACCTGTATGGAAGAGGTCATGGGAAGTCCACCAAGGACCTTTTGACCTATCCGAGGTTGTTTGTCAGAGTGTTACCCGATGACGTTAACTTGTATGGAAGAGGTCGAATTGAATCCGCTGAGGATTTTTGACCCATCCGAGGTTGTTTGTCAGGGTGTTACCCGATGATGTTAACCTGTATGGAAGAGGTCATGGGAAGTCCACCAAGGACCTCTTTACCTATCATAGGTTGTTTGTCAGAGTCTTTGCTCGATGATGTTAACCTGTATGGAAGAGGTCCGATCAAGTCCCCTTGGGATTGATCATGCCCGATTGAGATACAATGTGGGTTGTATATTTCTCAAGTGAGAGGATTAAATGAAGAAGAAACAAGCTTGTAAGAGAAAGCCATAAACTCATTATTTTGATAATATTGATGATACAATGTTGTCACAAGATAACTTAACAAAAGGGACGAGATACATTTTTAGAGAAAGTTAACAAAAGACAAGAGGTGGAGAGGAAAAGATAAATGGGATAAATTAAGGACTATAATATTTATACACCAAGGATTACATATAACACTTTTTAGAGACCCTCCATGTTCCAAGTTCTAGGGATGATTTTTTCCTGGTTGCCCCCCAGTTGGAGCTATGTTTGCTTGAGTTGGTTGGTTTTGCACAAATTGACGCAGATATCCATGTTGAATAAGCCTCTCAATCTCTTCTTTAAGTTGTTTACGCCTCAGTATGTCCATGACTTGATGGAAGTGACAATATTGCTGATTTTGAAGTTGATTTGGATGTGGCCACTTAATGGTCTCTTCATCTCGAATGGCCATCAAGATGTTAACACGAGATGTGTTCAGTGGCATGTATTCCAATCATTGATGTGAGGGCGTGGGGAAATCACTGCTTGTTCTTCTTGGTGGGATTGTTGATGTGTTTCTAGAGCACCCCACTCCGTGGATTGCTCAAATTATTTGTGATGGGCGTAATAGCCTCATCGGAGATTTGTGCTTCCACACAATGAACTAAGTCGACATATGAACGGACCGTGTCTATTAGTGATGAGTAAAAGGCCTGGGCGAGTCCTCCAAGGAAAATTCCTCTTAATAGTTGATTACACTCTAGGTATTTGGCGAGCTTCTAAGGAGAACCTCACGAAAGTATTCCTTAAGTGATTAGCCCTCATTTTGGAATCTTGGAGAGATGGGAGGAATCTTTAATGATCCTCCGTTTGTAATGAAGCGTTCTACAAAAATCTTGGCGAGTTCGTCAAAGGTTTGGATGGATTCCCTTGGAAGGGAGTAGAACCAAGTGCGAGCTTGTCCTTGAGGGTAGCTTGGAAAGACAAAAGCGTGTGTCAGAGCTTGTTGGATATGCATGATAGTCTGAATAGATGAGGAATCTTTAATGATCCTGTTGCAATGGTTCTACATCTTGGCAGTCGTTTGGATGGATTCCAGGAAGGTAGAACAATGCTTGTCCCGAAGCTTGGAAAGACGACAAGCGGTGAGATGTTGATATGCATGATAGTCTGTAATGGTTGATGTGTTCATGTGGATGATCACCCCATCGTAGGAATCAATGTTGAAGCTTGAAAGGAATGGATGTTGAAGAATTGCTTAAGGTGAGATTCCTCATCGGTGAGGGAAGATGATTTTGTCTTGAAGGTGAAATTCATCTTTTAGCGTCATAATTACATGCGTATAACATGATGAGTGTTACATGGCGAGATGTGTCAAGCTACTAGCAATATTGGTGGATTGTCGGTTGGTGGGCGTGATGGATGAGTAGAACTAGCGGTGTCAAGGAGATCGACATCCGGTCTCTGGCGAGGAACCTGTCAAGGAGATTAGCATTTTGACCTCCAAGATCGATCTTGAGGAGATGTGTTTTCCTGGTATTTGTTATGTTCCTCGTAAAAGTCGGATCATCTCATTTTGAGATTCTTCCATTCGCCACGGTCTTCTAAAGAGATTTACAGCCTTTGCACAGGTCATGCCTATCGAGGAGAAGTGAGGCGAAGGTTGGCATCCTTGGTTCAAGATTGGCCTCGAGTGGCGGAGTTGGGCGGGAAGCTCTGTTATTCAGTGTTGCTTTATTGGCCATAACGAGGGTGTTCACAGGAATTGTGATTGAAGGGTTCTTTTCCCACAGTTGGTGCCAAACTGTTGCGTACTAGAAAACCAGTTTCGATAGAGTGAAATTTTTTGCCTTAGCAATGTTGTGAAATCCAGCACACACACAGGTATAAAAAGTGTGAACAATAAAACTCAATTTTACGTGAAAACCTCGAAAAAAGGGAAAATCACGGGGCTAGCAAAAAACTTCCACTATGTATCATTAAGAGTACAAGATCTTCCGATCTGGAATAGAATCGTATATGAGGAAGGGACAATAGTTGCTAGTAATAGACAATGTTGACGACGATGTTGACGACGAAGTTGTCGACGAAGTTGACGACAATATTGACGACGAAGTTGACGACGGCGAGAATCAGCGGTGGCGGCGGCCAGCGGCGGTGGTTGACGACCGTCGAGTGGAGGCACGATTGTGCTTGGAGGATCTTTAGAGCTCTCTCCTCTCTCTTGCTTGGGCTCCTTCTCCTTCACTTGGCCTCCTCTCATATGAGGAATGAGGGGCTATTTATAGATTGGAGGAGTGGCGTCTCTGTAAATACATGCAAAATTCGAACCACTCCTCCAATCGGACGGCTCATGATGATTCCCTCGATCATATGATGTATTTTGTGTATTTGAATGCTCAAATGAAGTTGGAATTATAAGATCTTTGGCTTGTTGGAACCGACTCGTCGAGACGCTCGATTTGACTATAAACACTCCATATTTGAGAGCTTTTTAGGAATTTAACTGATGTCTCAAAATTTTCAATGATATTTTAAGTGCTTGATCTCGACCAGTTTCAATTTCTGATTAGCTTGCTTTCGGCATCAAGATTCGTGCTTCGACTAGAGGAATTTTCAGAGTCATATCAACTATATATAAAGATTTATAGAAATGTAAATAACATTTTTATTATTCAATCATATTTAAAAAAAATTTTAAAGATTTAATTATCAAGATGTGAGTCCTATAAGCACTCCATATAACTCTAGCATATCTTATAAATAATTTAGGTGATAGTATATCACAATTAAAATATTCTCAAGTAATTGGTTGTTTTATGCATCTAACAAATTATTATTGACTTGATATTACTTATGATGTAGGAAAATTGAGTAAATGTACTAGTAATGCTAGTGAAACTCATTAGAAATCACTAGAAAGAATTTTTAAATATTTAAAAGGTCCAATAAACTATTCCATTCATTATAGTGGTTTTCTTATAGTCTTAGATGGATATTGTGATGTTAGTTGGATTGACACTAGTGAAACAAAAGCAATTAGTGGTTATGTCTTCATATTTTGTGGTGGTGCAATATAATGAAAACTACTAAATAAACATTAATCTCGAGATCTATTATAGAAGCGAGAATTTATAGCTTGATCTTATTACTTCTGAAGCTGAGTGGCTTAAAAATTTATTAATTTGTTTACCTTATATTGAAAAACTTATACTTGTTATTTTAATGAATTGTGATAATCAAGCTGCTATATAACAAAAGCAAAAAATATAAAATTCAATGATAAAAAATGTCATATGAGAATAAGACATGATTTTTATATGAATTATATAAAAGAAGTGTTGTTACTTACCATTTTGTTTGCTCTGAGAAAAATATTGAAGATCTATTGAGGAAAAGCTTGCAAAGACTTCTATATTGAGATCATTAGAAGAGATAAAGTTAAAAATTGTCATCACAGTGGAAACCCAACTTTCAGATTGAAAATGTCATAATAGAAGGTTTAATGTGGTAAAAATGAAGCTGATCGAATGACTAGTAAAAATATAATTCTAAATATTATAAATATCATCTTTATTTATATTTGTGCTAAACTGCAATCAAAATAAGGTTGAGCTATAGCTATTAATGAGATCAAAGGCAAAATTTTGCGAGAAATTATAATTGTAGTGTATCTTGGAGACCCCATCTATATAAGTGTTGTAATAATATGTCACTGCAATGAGGTCTTATTAATATCCTAAAACATTTATGAATTAAGTTAAAACTGCATGCCTTTAGAGCACCCTTGAGAACTTATAGTGTGTGTCATATCATATGTATACCAAATGATACAATAATTTATATACTTAGTTCAAAATTTTGGTTCTTATAGTATTATTATTGTTAGATTTTGGTTATCTTAAGTGAAAGTTCAAATCAGGAAGGTACTTTCATGCATGATAAAATTATCCAAAATGAAATTTTTTATTATTGATCTCTTATTTTATTCATCTCAAGTTTATTTATAAATATTTTTTGTGAGAGAAAATTGTTACAAAAAAATAAAGAAAAGAAATATATTATTTTAACGTTATATTATAACGTTAATATAACATTATAATATATATAGACTTAATTTTTAAATTAGGCCATTTTATAACTTTAATTAGGTGATTAGCCATTTAAAAAAAAATTAAAATAGGCCTAGTCACCGGTCGGTATGCGGCTGATGCATCCATTCGCCCGTGAGCACAACCCTTTAATTTTTTTAAAAAAAATAATTAAATGGGCAGTCCATATTTTTTTGCCATATCTAACTCATCAGTTGTCGGATTTTGGTGTACTTGGTATAGTTGGAAAGCTAATGAAAAAGTCTACAACTTTTATGTTAACAACTTTTGACGAATCTCGTTCGGTGAGCCGTAGTATTTACAAATGTACGACTTCTAAAGTTACAAAAATTGAAAATATTGATCCAGCCCTCATTTTTTGGCGATATCAGGCTCATTAAATGTCAAGTTTTGGCGTGGTTAGTATCGTTGAAAGGTAATGAAAATTTCTACAACTTCTATATTGATAACTTTCGACGAATCTCACTCGGTGAGACTCAATTTTTAAATGTGTGACTTTTGAAGTTACAATTAAATGTATTGTGACACCCCCTGTTTTTTTTTATCATGATATAAGGATATATTATTTTTTGATAATATCAAACACTCTCATTATATTTTATATATAAATTGAATTTGAATTTTTATGTAATTCCCAGTTGAATCTTTCCTCTTCAAAGAGATAATATCAAACACTCACATTATATTATATATATAAATTGAATTTTGCTTAGGAAATATTTGAGAATTATAAAGATTCAAACTCAATTTATATATGAATATAATGAGTGTTTGATATTACCAAAAATAATATATCCTTATATCATGGCACTCGATATATTTAATTTTGACTTCAATCAGCGTTATAAAAACTAGACTCCGGCAAGATGGTAAAGTTGTCATAATTGTATAATTTTTTTATTATCTTTCTAAAGATACAACCACGCAATCGACATCTAATGAGAGTGTAAACGTACATCAATATCTTCAATTTTGCTAAATGACATTTGCAAACACTCGGCTCGAAATCAAAAGTATGAAAGTGTAAATTTTCATTCAACAATCCTGGCTAATCCGACACTGATAATAGTTTTATATAAATTTAAAAAAAAATTAAAGAGTGGTCGCGGTCAACGACGGCGTCGGAGATGCCCGTAGCCAAGGCGACTTATTTTAATTTTTTTAAATGACTAATCACTAATTTATAAAATGGTCTAATTTAAAATCCAATATATATAATGTTATTAAAAGAATATTAAATTTTATAACTTATAACATAAATTAAATAAATATAAATAAATTAATTTATAACTTAAATAAATATAATTTTTTGTGATTCTCTTCATTTCATTTTGGCAACAAGAGCATATTAGTTTGAAATTTTGCGATGCATTAGTGCGCATCGATCGAGGTAAGGGGGGGGTTGTATCACGAGTAGAAAGAAAAATTGGTGCGAAACGTCTATTCAGGATAGTGTCATAAGCTCCTCCTCGGTCTATTTCGATCTCATTACTTTTATTTTTATCTGTATAATTGTGTTAACTTTATTTCTTAATTGCTAGCTTATTTTCTTTATAGTTCTAACACTTATAGCTTGCAGTTTTGAAAAGATTTCTCTGCTTTGAACTTAATTATTGTGAAGAACCAATTTCAGTCCTAGCACAAGGCACATGGTATGTGCGCTTGGAAGTTGGATCCCTTTATAGGTTAGTGCGATCTGGACATCACTACAATAATTTAGAATTGTATAAGAAGTTTAATTGATAAAAAAAAATCGAATTTGCTGTGAACAATATGAGATCAAATCTCTGCTATAATATATTTGTATTTCAGTACTCATTATAGGCTAGACTTCGTTTCATGAATTTTTCTTCTTGGCATTTCGTTAACAACAATTAATTTAATTGGAAATAAATTTTTTTTATAGTAAAAAAATAATATCAAGATTGCATTGTCAAATTGTCCTTGGATCGAGTTTATCTTTAAGATAAGGTTTAGCACCTTTGAATCCAGTTCAAGATAAGAGACGTGGTTTATTAAGAATATTTAGGTTTTATAATCATTAAATGAAAAAATCACGAAAAGTATTTACGTGAAAATAATTGATTATTGAACTTAATTAGTCTGTGCATTATCAAAATTAAAATCTTAGATTTGATTTTAACAGTCTTATCTCAATTCGTAATCATCATATGAATGAAATCTATATTACATAATTGATTATTGAACTTAATTAACTTAGAGAATCTTTGTAATTTTTAACGAGTTTTCTCTCAAATTTTTCTCTTTTCTTTTTTTTTTTTTTCTTTCTTTTCCTCTCTTGCAGTTTATGCCTAGGTGGTGTGAGACCACTGTCAATTAAAGATTCAACAAAAATATTATGATACAAAGCATATCAAATTATTTGTACGCGTGCACACACACTCTTGAAATTAAAAATACTTTATATAAATTAAATGACATTTAAATTGTTTATTAGTAAAAAATCTATGATATTATCTTTGTATTTAGATCTAAATATCTATTAGCATATTTAAATATTCTTCTTAGTTTCAATAAATATCTTTGATATATTTTTATATCAGCATATTTTAATATAAATGTTTTAGATTATTGATGGATAACTAATTCTTGCCAATTAATTTATGTAATAAAATTTGAAAAATAGATTTGAAATTTTATTGATGTTATGTTATTGCAATATTTTATAACAAAAATGATCATGACATCACATTGAAGTACGGGTTGTCCCACAAATCATCTCGTTTACTTAAGAAATTAAAAAAAGGAATGAATGGGTATATGCTAATTTTTTAGATATATTTTTTACGCAAATCAAATGTTTTTTTTTTTTTAAATTAACTGGGAAAGAAGCAATGAAAGCCTAGATTCCATTTGGATAATATGAATTTAAACAAAAATATTTAGATAAATAAGGAGATGAAATTCAAAAATAATTGATTTCTGATTCTTAATTAAATAATAAATTATTTATCTTTCATTTAATTTTTACATTATTATTAAATCCTCAGATGATATCCATATCTTTTTAATTAAAAATTGTAATTAAAAACAAGTCAAACACCAAACGAGTTGAACAAGATCAAATATAGAGTTGTTCGTATTGAACTAGTTTATAACATGTTTATGGTAACCTTATTTTCTTAACGAAAAATTCAAATATTAGCTATTCTCAAATAACAATTTTTTTGACAATCCTAATTACAATGAGAAGTTAGTCCATCGATTCATGTTTTCATCAAAAATAAAAATCATTTTAAAATTAAATAAAAGAAGAGTAAAAAATTCATTCAACCCTCACCAATTAATTGAAACTTTACAAATAGAGGACACATGCAAATATAAAACATATGAAATTAAATCATTGTTGATACATCGTGATACAAATTGCAAATCAAATCGAAACTTTTTAACGCTTCGATCGGGCGAGATACACCAAACATCGAAAATAGCCAAAATAATCTTGATTGACAAGCGACTTATGTCGCGTTGAGCGTCAAAATTGATCGATATAAATATTGCTCACGTCAACGATCAGCGTCAGTATCTGATGTGTTAGCGATATGTCGAAAAGGCGAGATGATGTCAAAGCTTCCGTTCATAAAATTAATTGCGCTTTAGCTTTGAAACGTCGAAAACTATAAAATAAGGCCATTCGCTCAAATTGATGAGTTTGTGCAAATGTCGAATGATCGGAAGTGGCGTCATCGAAATAATCTCATTGATGATGACAGCCATTGCATTTAGAACATCGAACTGATCGAATATAAATATTTCAACATGATAATCAGCGATTCGTTAATGCTCTACACGCATATTAAGGTCGGAGCAAACAACGGCCGTTCGTGAAATTAATTGCGTTGTTGGTTTTTTGAGCGTTAAATCTATCAAGATTGTTAATTCAGATAAGTGTGCAAAATCTAGTACAATCTTGCGGCATTTTGAAATATGATCCATTTGATGTCGATTTCAATCAGTGGCGTCAGCGGTGTCTTTGTTGATCGTGAATAAAATTTAAGATTGATATATATATATATATATATATATATATATATAATATATATATATATATATATATATATATATATATATATATATATATATATATATAATTAATAAACATTAAATTACATTTTAAAATTAACCCTCCTAAATCCTAATCGATCCTAACTCCACTATTCATGGCTTCGACTCTAGCCCATTCGCTCGGTTTTCCTCTCACACGCACAGGGCTCTCGTTCGATTCCCTACAAACCAGGAGGTTAGTTTCATTCACTCGGCTCTCCCTCTTCACGCACAGTGATGCTCCCAACAACAACCGTTCCCGATCCATCCGTCTCCCCTTCAACCACATGAACTGGTTCCCTCTTCTTCTCTTCTTCTTCTTCTCAACCGCAAGCCACGAAGCCTCGCACTCACCTTTGACTCTCCTTCCTTTGATTCATAACCACAAGGAAACTGAATCGAGCCTTCCCCTCCATTTCTCCCTTCTAATCGTACAAATCTCAACAACCCGTTAGCTTTCTTTCTCTTCTTGCACTCTCTTCCTCTTCTTCCTCCAAAACTCCTCCAACTGAAATTTCCCTTGGCCAAAGTTCCTCCTTGGCTGAAAATCCCTCATCTTCCACTCTTTTTCCTCTTCTTCCACCAAAACTCCTCCAATCGAAATTTTCCCTAGCCAAAGTTCCCCTGGCCGAAATCTCCCTGAACCGAATTTCCCTTTGCCAAAATCTGAAATTCTCCTTTATCAAAATCTGAAATTTTTCTTTGCTGAAATCTACAATCTCCATTGCCAAAATCTGAAGTTCTCCTTTGCCTACAACCCCCTTTGCCGAATCCACCCTTAGCCGACCTCCTATCTTTTCACAAGCGAGAGTAGCGGAGAGGCAACACCATTAAGGAGGACCTATACCTCCTCGCTTCCTCCTCTAATCAAACACACAGTCATTGAATTACCATTCCAATTCCTTTTGTCTCAGCCGGAGAGGAACACCGTCATCAGGCGGGTTCTTCTCTTGGTTTCCGGCATATCCCTCCCTGTCTCCTTCCGAACTTTCCTTTTTCCATAGCCGAAGAGGAACACAGTCATTATGCAGGTTCTTCTCTTGGTTTTCAATTTTTTCGCCATTCCTTCCACTTTACCTGTGCTCGTGGATCGCCATGTTATTTGTTGTAAATAAAAATGAGTTTAGATGTGTAGGAATAAATGAATTTGTATATGTATATATACATTTGTCTTTTTTATAGGTTTGAAGGTCTCGTCCTCTTCATCATGTGAGATGAAATTGGTTGTGTGTGAGCCACGCATTATCTCATGGCGTAGTGGCCAAAAAAATTAGATATATCTCACGTCAATCTTTGCTTAAATTTCGTCAAATCTTTGGACTTAGAAAAAAATGGAGGAATAAAAAAGTTGGCTTAAAAGCACTAAATAAAAAAATCTAAAGTTAAATTCAAATTAAAAGAATCAAATAAAAAAATATATATATGATGAAAAATAATGTGAATATGAGTATTAAACAAATACATAAAAAAGTGGCTTATAAAAGAAATTGAGCAAATTGGAAGCTTGCCCAAATTTTGAGCCCTCCTCCTCTTTAAAGTACTTCAAAATCAAGCATATGAAAGGAAATCCCTTAGCACTTCAATAAGCATCATGTGATGACCTACTCTTAAATATAAGAATGATTCTTAATTGAATAATAAAATCTTATTACAACTTGTGTTAGGGATTGAGTTAAATAACTAATCATCGATATTGAAACTGAGAATTCACTCTTAAGTAAGAGAAATATAAATAGGATATTGTAAACTTTTAAAATATTACAATTATATTGAGAGGGTCAAAGTGATTTGAATTGAATCTATAGTGAGATTAAATGCTTGTCAAAGCACATAAATAATTATGCAATATAATGAATGGATGCAAATAATAAAATTGAAAGCTTCAAATTAAAACTAACGTTATATTCAAAGGTTCATTATGAACATAGATGAAGACCTTCGGTGATCTCAAATAGTATGGTAATCAATGTAATGAAGGGATCTTAATGAACAAATGTCTCATACTTAACTCCTATTACATGAGTTGAGAAGAGTTAAAGAGATTTGAGTAAAATTTACAAAGAATTGATGGCTCGCCAGTGGATTTGAATATAATCCTTGCAATATTTCATGTCGAATAAACTAAGAGTAAATTCAGTTGAACAAATGATCAAATCACATGAATCTTGCAACAAACTCGGAGTCTAGCTTTGAAATGCGACTACAATTCAAGTATGATTCAAGCAACAAGGCTCTCAAGCAACAAGGCTCACATACAATAAGCTAAGTTGAAAGAGGTATAATAGCTTATCTATGGGTGAGAATGAAAGTTGAATATAAGGATTAGCAAAGATGTAAAATCATGTCAATATGTATAAGATGAGCAACCAATTTGCAATATTTTGAATTGAAAATATGAACAGAAAACGTTAATTAAGGCATTCTTAAATACACCCTCATGAGCCCCGACACTACGCTGAATGCTTAAATTTAGTGTCATGGGAGGATCTTTGGTTGCTTCCGGTTTGGTCGGGGCCGGTCAAGTTAACAAAACCTAAAAATCCAATTATTATAAGAATTTTAACTTATTAAAATATCTGAGAAGCTAATTTTGTCATATGACAGTAGATCTGATCCTCTGTTAAGAGCTAAACAGAGTTGACAGGATCTAAAGTTCTCAAATATATTCGAGTCAATCAATATTACGATGATAGTTGAATGGTGATTTCAACCGAGGATACTTCCATCAAAATGTGATTTTAATCTCAAATATCAAATTAACTTAAATCAAGTGTCAATCTAAAAAAAAAAATGAAATTTTATCTTTAAAAGCTTAAAGTAAATTCCATTCAATCCACCTTCCACAATTATTTATCGGAGATGACAAATTAAGAAAACTCTAGCTCACAAAGGAGCCAAAGTTAAATCAAGTGTTCTACTATGTTCACTCTCAATCAATCTCATGTTAGTAAGGATGTGACCCATGTCCTCTGACATGGTTGGCCAGTCACAGATGCATGACCGTGAGTCCTGACCTGTTTTGGCTAGTAGACTATATTATATTACGATCATGAGCATATGCTCCCCAATGGCTCTACCCTTTGAGTTATGAATCATAGGGTATACTTGATAGGGCAAAAGCCCTTTGTAGCTAAGGTAGACTTAAGTTTGTCTCCTTAGACAAACACCACCCCAGGTCTACAAGGATTTCTTGGATGATGTAACCCATGTGTTACTAATAAGGATCCTTCACCAGTTTGGGACTACCTCCTCAACTAATTAGACATGGATCAGATAGCTTGGGATGAGAACCATGGGATCTAGACATGTCATCATTCCCCAACCATCCACTTTTAGCTAATAATGATGAATTTCATAAATTCCAAATTCTAAATGAAATTAAACTCCATCTTACTATACGCCATGCATTTAATCTAATGACTAGCCTTAATCAAAGTTCTCTCACTTATTGGGGAGGTAATTAACTATAAGTGCTTGCATAGAAACCTGAACCGATCTAAAGTCCTCACCAAATGAGGGTGAAATCTCAATATATATCTCTACCATCATCATCATCACCTCTCATCTGGATAATCATATAACTTATATAGTAAAGTAATCGTATTTGAAATTCAAAACAAAAATGGTGATTTAAATGTATAATAAATTTAAATTACTAATATATGAGGCTCTATGTAATGAATTATTTTGTAGTATATTTTATTACACTATTATTTTGTTCTAGTACCTCGCATTTTAAAAAGTATGAGGTGAAATAATAATGATTACTAATTCCCATCTTTCACTTTTACAGAATGGATCTACAGAGCACTCCTTTCACTATTCAACTAGAGCATGGCACAAACATCTACTTAGCTAATGCCATCATCAACATAGGAGATGTTAGAGCTACCATTCAATTTGGTTGCTTGAATTTCCATATTATGGTCGTAACTCAAGTACCCAAAGTGGTGGTTATTCGAGGCCTTCGGAAGGAAGGCCTCAAGTTCAAGATAGATCATGATGATGCCATCTATTATGGTAACCAATCAACGAGCCAAGTATGTTTCGTATGGCGATCATCAGAGCGTGACACTTAGTCCACGTGTCCAAGAATCCACTACTAAATGGTCCCAGCAAAAGGGTAAGCAGATATGGAGGCTAAGGCCCCGTGATGAAATCCTGAAGAATGGAAGAGGTGTGACATCTGATACATATACTCAAAAATTCACCTAAAAAATAACTCATTAAGTGGATACCCAAAAGAAGGATATCATCGATAAAAGAAATGACGACACCACTGAGAATCCTCTAGGGGATCTCATCATCGATTCACCCCACAAGAGGTTGACTTTGATCACCTTTAATGGAAGAAGTGTTCCACATATGAACCGAGATCCACGGAAACGTCATAAATTCATGTAAGAAGAAGATAATGAAGAGGATACTATGGAATTAGAAGTCGTCTATATGGTCAGAAATATAGATGAACTTTCTACTCAGCATCATCAACAACATGAATCTAGGGAACTTGAACCTGAATTTGACGTTTATGAAGAAGAGTCTTCACAGAAGCAAGTAGAAGATGGATCTTCAATATCTACTGAAGAAGAAGAAGAAGAAGAAGATCAAAATGAAAAAGAGATCATGTGTTGAAGCTGTCTATATGGTTGAACCAAAAAATGATCAACCTGGTACACGCTTTTATAATCAACATCGCTTTCACCAAACAATATGCCCTACAAATGCACAAGGAGAAGGACAGTCAAGTTCTTCCCATGAAGATGAGCAAGAGTAATAATGATAAAGAAATAGAGGAAGAAGAAGAGTACTTATTCATCAGAAGCTAGAGAGCAAAGAGAAATGCGGTCAAATGGAAGTCAAAGATAAGAAATTGCATACTGGTACCAAGATGAATGATATGATGGTACAAATAAATAAATATTATGATGGATATATGTAGAAGAATATCACATCAATTAGCACATGTCTTGTCTACTAATCAACAAGTTTAATAATATAACTCTATAACCATGTTGCTCTAGTACCTGTTCTTACAAGTACATGCTATACAAGAAGGAATGAAGTTAACCAACTACCTCTTCACCGATAATTCAAAATGGCTAGACACTGAAAGAACAAATGCTTAGCTAGAAATAATAATCAATGAAAAGATAAAGTTATAGCTTCAAAGTAAAGCTAAAAGTTGGTGAGTAAGGGTCCTTTACCCGAATATGATCAAGTGACATACCCAAAGGTTACTCAATGCCAAAATTTAATACTTTCGTGGTTTGTAACCCAAAGCAACATCTTTAATTTAAGGCTACTTGGTAATAAAAGAGGAATGATGCTGTTTTTTCATCATGTCATCACTTGCTTTTGAGTGGTAAGAATTGATGAATGATTTGGTTAAAACTTTAGAGACAATATTCATGAAGATTCTCCAATGCAACGAGAAATAACAATCGCTAACCTGCCTTGCTAAAAGGAGAAAAGATGAGACAATGACAAAATTATAAGTCGTTTGCATAACTAAGTATGAAATGAGCAACAATGGAAGAAGAACATGTGATCCAATTGCTAATGAGCAATATGGATGATAAAATGGCACCATTTTTATGTATGATGTTAATTACAACTTCCAAGACTTGCTTGATAGGGTGGCCAATTTGAAAAGTTGAATCGCCTAAGTCTAAAATATCTAGACAAATCAAAGAGAAACAAACCTTGGACTCAAGAAGAAATGAAACTCATGCGCTTCTATAGCTCAAATGGTGAAAAATGGGTAATATATAATATGGATAAAGGAAAGTAGCAATGTACAATGATGATAAGAGAAAGAAGCTCAATTCTAATACGCCAAAATTGGTATTAGAGGCAATGATAACCTCGACTTTTCCAAGTGGTGGAGAGCATCCAAAACAAGCAACAAGAGATGATGAAAATGTGACCATCTCTTAAGAAAAGATGAATAAAGATTATTCCTTTAGAAGGGAGTGTGGCTAAATTATTTACAAGCCGGGTCTACAATTACCGAAATTAAAAGGCTCAAGAAGGTTGATCAAGTCAATAATCCAAATTACTATCCCTATCATCAGATGATCACATCCTATTGAAGATTGTTATGTCTTCAAAGATTGGCTAGAAAGGAAGTATTGACAAGGTGAATTTATATTATTTGATAGTGTTCTAGTCAACCTAAAAAGAGAGTCTATAAAGATGATTATGTCCTCTTCCGTATCATCCATCAAAGATCAAAAGAAAGAGAAATCAATTTAGACTAAAGAATGGGAAACATTCTCCAAAAGCCATGAAAATGCAAGCAATAAAAGACGTCCCTAGTGTTAAGTGGAAATCACCACTTGAACCTATATTGGATTTAAAAGAGATGCCTAAACCAAGTATTTGGGCTTCAAGATTTTGATAAGCCTACTTCATCATAGCACGAGGAGTGGCCTACTAAATGCAGGCCTCATAAATCAAAGAAGTCTAAAAAAAAGAAGATCAAGAAGAGAACTATAACTTAAAAAATTATTAACAATTTAGAGGAGTATCACCAGCTAGCAAGATAACCATTTAGGCTTGCAGACTTTATGCCTAAACTTCGTATTGCTGAATCGGATGAAAAAGATAATGGTGAATCTTGTCTAGTAGAGACATGCCAAATCATATGTGATATCACATGTTCTTCAAAGATCACTCCAAAATGACAAGGGTAGTCGGACAAGCCAACCCATCAAAATTCTTATTAGGAAAGTAAGAAGAACCTGAGGAGTTATCTGAATTTTGTTTAATGACTCAATAAAAAGATAACAGTTTAGATGAAGATTTATGTTTCCCCAATGAAAATGAGTCAAACTCATCGATATCATCACGTATGAAATGTATGAAGTTGAAAAATGAGTCAAACCCTTTTGGTCAATCCTCCAGAATAAGAAGTGAATTTAAAGAAACTACCTCTTCAGAAGAATCTGAGCAAGATAAGGCGATTCAAGTTCAGTTGAGAAGTGGTAAAGTTTACCACCATCATCAAAGGGAAATGCAAATAAAGACAAAGGAAAACAAATTTGAAGTCAATGAAGATATCATTTCAAAAAATCTAGAATAAAGCCTAAATCAAGCAAGAAGATAGATTATAATATTCTATCATCGAGAAAGATCTTTACACAATTAAGTTTATGAGGCTCTCTTGATGTCAAAAGACCTCAGAAATTTTGATATAGGCTCTCAAAGATCGGAAGTTATGAAGCTTACTTTGTCAAAAAATGTATGACTGAATCATTGAAAACTCTAGATCTCCCAGTAATCATATTTTCTGAAGAAGATCTTATGTTGGGAACAACGGATCACAACTGTCCTCTATATGTTACGTTAGAGAGTGATGACATCTTAATCAGCTGAATATTGATTGATCTAGGTTCTTCTATCAATCTTATGAGTCTAAAAGCATTAAGAGGATTATCACTTGATATCCAACATCTTGGGAGAGATAAGTTGATGGTTCATGGTTTCAATGAGAAAGGACAAAAAATCTTGGGTTCTTTTATTCTCTCGCTCAAGTTTTGAGATTTATACATAAGTCAAGTTTCATGTAATCGATGTTGATACATCATTTAAAGCTCTCTTAGGTCAGCCATGCTTACATGTGTATGACATGGTCCTTTCAACTATGCATCAATGTATGAAGTACTTGAAGATGGAGAAGAGTTCAGAATTCACAGTACAACTTTTTTCCATCTATGAAGCAAAGATCTATGAAGAAGCAAAATATTTCATCCTTAAAGAGCCTAAGCCAACAGATCCTCTTGAAGCGGTAGCATCCACTTGAACTAAAAGTAACTTCACAAGGTGAAAGAGCGAGAAGAGGAAGAAAGAAAAAGGCCATGACGACTTTCCCTAAAACACTTGATTATACATCTAAATCAAGAAGATCAGCTCCTCATTTAGGAAGTGACACATAAGAAGAAGAAAATATTCCTGTCAAACCTAAAGGAACTTATAAGCATTCAAGAAAGGCAAAGTATGAAATAAGTGATTCTAATTCAGACTATGACTTTGAATCTACTTATAGAAATAGAGTTCAGATGGTCGCATCAAGAAGGATAGCTCATTTGACAGTGTCAAATGACTCTCTCAAAGTTATACCCATCCCTTAGCAATACTTCAAAGAAATCACTCCACTAGAGGTTCATAATATTGAAGAATTGATAATATTTTATGTGCCACCATTGATTGAGAGTAGCGGAACATGAACTCTATTTTATAAATCTGAAGAGTCTTAGCCTCATAATTTTGATCAGCCTACTCAACATGAAAATTTTGATGAGATAGTGCTAACAAGAATACCAATATACTATCTACAAAAATTATGAAGAATGATGCATAAGCTTGGAATTCATATTGGAACTACTAAGCATAGAACTCAAAACTTTAACAGGATGTGGAGCCAAAAAAATCCTCAAGCATCATGAAGAAGTGATAATTTTATCACTAAAGGACTTGGGTTCATCCACAAATCTCATCAAAATAAAGTTTTTATAATATAATAGAAGCGATAATGATGAAGAAGATGATTTCTATGAAATTCTTCTTACAAATGATGAAGAAGTAGAAGTCAAAGCCTGCGAAGAACTCAAGATGGTGAACAAATAGCTACTATGGATGAACTCAAAGAAATTAACCTAGAGGCGAGGATGATCCGTCCAACTTTCGTTAGTGCTCTTTAACTTAATGAGAAAGTTGAAGATCTAAAAATGCTAGTTTATTGGATTGCTTTGCTGGACATATTCGAAATGCCGCTTATCCCCCGATGTAGTAGTTCATAAACTAGTTATTAAACTAGATGCAATGCCTATTAAGCAAGTTCCTAGGAGAATGAGATTGGAGGTTGAAGAATAGGTTTGCAAAAACTAAGAAGAATCGGCAAGCTTCATCCGGAGGAGAAGTATGCAGATTGGATAGCCAACATTGTCCTAGTCAGGAAGAAGAATGGTCAAATCCGTATCTGCATTGACTTTCAAAACCTAAATAAGGCGTGCCCAAAAGATGACTTTCTACTTTCAATATCAGAACTACTAATGGTCAATACTTCCAACTACAATATATTCTCATTCATGGATGGATCATCAAATACAATCAAATCAAGATGATGAAGATGAAACACATCATTTAAGACACCATTATATATCTACTACCGTCATGCCTTTTGGTTTGAAAAATGCTAGAGCTACCTACCAAAAACCATGAAATGCATTTTTGATGAGTTGATTCACCGAGTGGAATGTTATATTGACGATGGTGGTGAAGAGCTTAAATCATGAAAATTATTTTAAGATTTGAGAAGTATTGGAGAAAAAATATGATCTCAAGATGAATCCTCTAAAATGTGCATTCAATGTATCCTCCAGAAAGTTCCTTGGGTATATTATACATCATAGAGGAATTGAAATTGATCCTGCTAAAATCAAGGCAATCGTGGAGATGCCTCCAGAAAAGTTTATCCTCCTTCTTTACAAGGACACTTGCATTCATCCATCAATTTATATCAAACTTATCGGATGCTGTCAACCATTTGCAAAGTTGATGAAAAAGAATGCTCCATTTAAATGGGATAAGGAGTGCCAAGAAGACTTCAATAGCATTAAAAGCTACTTATTAAATTTGCCAATCCTTGCAGTGCCTACTCTTAGGAAGCCCCTCATTCTATACACACCTACATTAGAAGAGTCCCTTGGAGCATTATTGGCACAACACAATGAAGAAAGCAAAGATAATGCTCTTTATTATATCAGTCGGAGATTGATAGAAGCAGAAATGAGATATTCTCCGATAGAGAAACACTATTTGGCATTTATCTTTGTAGTCCAAAAAAAGTCATATATATTATCTCACAAGATTACTCTCATCTCAAGGATTGATCCTCTGAAGTACTTGATGACAAGACCAGCGTTGACAAGTTGCTTGGCAAGATGGGCAGTATTGCTTTTATAATTTGATATCACATATGTTCCATAGTGAAGGGACAAGTCTTAGCAAATTTTCTTGCTGCACATCCCATCCATGCGGACTCTTCTCTTAATGAATTTGATGAGCAAATTATGCTTATTCATGAAGAGAAAAATCACAAATTTAAGAAATGTACTTTGATGGAGCCTCATCGATCAAACAAGTCAACATCTAAATTTCTCAAGGGCAAGAGCAGGAATCAACATCATCTTCATAACACCAGAAGGATGGATAATGAGATGATCATATGGGTTGACAGGAAGAATAATGAATCAAGTATGAAGCATTAGTGACAGGTCTTGAAGAAGCTATTTTCATAGGCATTCAAAACTTGCATATTTTTGGTGATTCTCAACTTATTATAAATCAAGTACTTGCATCTATAAAATCAACAAGCTTGAGTTAGCTTTCTATCATAAGAGTTCTAGAGCTTATGAAGCAAATATAATATCACATTAACTTCGAGTTTCTCGATCGAGAATAAGCATATTGCTTAGCAAAATTAGCTAAGAAATGGCAATGAATGGTAATTATGTCATGATCGCATATCTACTCAATGAGTACTAGAGCGACAAAGTACCAATCCCCGTAGGTAGGGTTATCAAATTCAAAAAGATGTGACTCAAGATGCTCCTCACAAAAGAAGTTATACCAGAAGAGCTAAGCATGATATTGCCTTAGAAAATAGTGTGAAAGCTTATTGTAGAAGAGACATGATTGGAGGCAACCCTTCATCTACTTTAAAGAAGGAAAATTACCAAATAATAAATCACTACCACTCAAATAGAGATAAGAGAATGTTGTCTATGCTTTCATGAATAATACTTTATATCATAGATCCTTTAAACAAATATATATGATGATATGTAGATGAAGCTAGCAAAGTGATGGTTGAAGTTCATGAAGGACTTTCTGATGCACATTAAGCAGGTCCCAAAATAGCAGTAAAGATCAAAAGGATGAGCTATTATTGGCCATCTTTGGTGAGAGACTGTATCAATCATGCTAAGAGGTGTCATGAATGTCAAGTACATGGGTATATAATCCATCAACCTCCAAATTCACTACACCCAACAATAATATCTTGGCCATTCATGTTGGGCATGTAATTGGACCAATTGATCCACCATCATCGGTTGAACAGCTTCATCTAGTAGCGGATTATTCTCTAAGTGGGAAGCTACCCATTTAAAGTTCGTTGATCAGTGATCAACTTCTTCGCATAATGTATATATATTTGGAGTGCCACATAGAATAATTTTTGATAATGACACGACTTTCAAAAATATAAAGATTTATTAATTCATCAATTGACATAAAATTAATTGGTGATACTCTTCAATATACAATCCAAGAGCAAATAGTTTGGTGAGGGCCTTCAACAAGACATTAGTCAAGCTGCTCAAGAAGATCCTTAATAAAATAAGAGAGAATGACAAATTAAACTAATAGAGGCACTATGAGCGTATCGAACTATCTACAAGACACCGACTAAAGCCACTCCATATTCATTGATTTGAAACTGAAGCAGTTCTTTTGCTTAAAGTTAAATTATCATCACTTCGGTAGTCATCCAATACAATCTAACTGAAGATCAAAATGCTCGTCTAAGAATGGAGGAACTAGACGTGCTTGATGAAGTTAGATTGCAAGCTCATCAAAATCTAGAAGTTTATCGAGCAAAGATGTCCAGAGCTTTTCATCATGATTACCTCGAACATTCAAGGAGAATTGATCTTGATCAGAAGATCAATTATTCTAATCAAAAATTTGGTGGAAAATTTGAGCCTAATTGGGAGGACCCTTTGTCATTGAAAAGTGTATCAATGGGAGGCATACCAACACATTGACTTAAAGGGTGAAAGACCAATGCTACCAAAATGATCGTTTCCTAAAAAAGGATTATACATGAGAAATATATTCTTGAGGTACAATAAAAATTCCCCTGCAAGATAGGGAAATTTTTTTAGTATATCTATTTAGGTTAGGTGACATCAGAGATCCTAAATAAATATACTTACTCAAGAAAAAAAAATTTCCATAAAATTTTCCTATTACACAGGGGCATTTTTTTTATACATAAATGAAATCAATGTTACATGTTAAAACTTTCCTAAAATCAAATGTATCAACTCATACATTGATATATTTTCTTAAATTATTTTAGAGCTTTTTCAAAGTGCTTTAGAATTTTTCTTGTAAGACAGGGGAATTTTTATATATTTAGCCAGGTTGAAATCGTGTTATAAGACGAGAGCCTCGAATATATTCTGATTCAAGTTGACATCGATCTTTATGCCAAAATCCTTGAATATATACATAATTGTTATTGTTAAGTTGCAGGTTCTTGTAGGAAAAAAAGAATATATTTCTACGCATGAAAAGATAGCCATAAATGTCAAAAATTTATCTCCCATATTTGCCAAATTCTGGAGATCAAATCAGAAGAACTCCTAATTTTGGAAGCTTCAATCTATTAAGTTAGAAAAATCAACCTCTATAAAGTCTAAGACACGGATGGGTTTTAAAGGTCAGTCAACAAGTAAATGGCGGTTGTGCTCTCACTCACTCAACAAGCCATAAGAAAAGGCAATAGCTCATTCATTGATGACCAAATCACCATCACATGGTTTAAGTCAAAGACTCGAGTAGATTCTAAAGAACTCAACATGTCTATAAATGGGGTTCGATGCTCTCACTCAACAAGTTATAAGAAAAGGTCGTAGTAAAAGAGCTCTTGCTCATCAATCCAATGATGATAGATGTTCAATCTCAAATCAGATTTAGCTTTATTATTACAAGCAACCAGAATCCAAGAGATCTTTTTACTTGATCGATAGACCAAGACAATTTGAGAAAATTCTCAATTCAAATCAATCTTTATATTACTGAGGGATATTTCAATATACTGATCGATGCAACAAATCAAAGCCAATCTCCTCATTAAGTCTGTCAGAGAAGAAAGTACAGGACCGAGAGAACAATTCTATAATTCATACAAAGCCGATGGCCGAACTAAAGGTGTTTTGTAGTTATTCAATCTATTAAAGAACACATTGGTAACTCAACATATATAAAGCGGAAGGTTGGGTCATCTGCGCCCTTCAACAAATCAAGCGGCAAGCATAAGATTTGGGGCGTAGATACACTTCTTGATGAGTCAATAGGACAAATCAGTCAGTCTCTAGCTTAAAGATAGGATAGAAGGAATTCCAAATCTCAAAATAAAAAAACTTCCTCCCAACCCAAGCCAGGTTGGAGAAAACTCAAATCTGCAATGACATAAAAGAAAGAGAGCTTCAGCAAAGCTATTGAAGTAGAGAGTAGATGGTGTAAGAACTCTTATCTGTCCAACAAGTTGAGTCTGACAAATCGGTCAATCCCATCATTTAGCATGCCCAAAATAAGACATCATACTAATGACAAATCCTAACAAAGCTCTGTAAGCTATTGCAATTGAAGCTGAAGTGATCCAAGTTCTATGGCTAACCCAAAGAGTCAACCAATTTTTGACAAATGCGACTCACTCCATGCGTGAATCACATTTGTTGGTGGGCATTTGTTGACCTCCATGCATGATACATTAGTCGAGTTGAGCTCAAAATCCAAAATCGATGGACCTTTGACTCACAAATTAGTGAGATGCACCAAACATCATCAAAATCAAATATCTTCAATCAATGAATAGACTTCTCCATTGTGTTTAGAATATCAAAATTAATCAATATAAATATTGTACAATCTAACAATCAACCTATCAAGCGATTGAACGATCAAGCTATTAATGTTCTAACGCATATAATAGAGTTAGGAATCTACAACGATGTCCAAATAACTTTTTTTTCATAAAATTAATCATGTCGTTAGCTTTAAAACATCAAAAACTATCAAATAAGACTATTTATACTCAATTTAGATGAGTCTGTACAAATGTCGAATGATCGAAAGTGATAGCACGCAAATCGAGTCTAAAATACACTAGACATCATCAAAATTAGTCAAAATGATCTCTGATTGATGAACGAACTTCACCATTATGTTCAAAACATCAAAATTGGTCAAAATAAAATTATTGCATAACTTGATGATCAGCCGATCAAGCGATCGAGTCATCAACGTGCCTACACGCATATCAAGGTCAAGAGGCACCAACTTAAACCAAATGACCTCCATTTGTAAAATTGATTATGTCGTTAGTTTCAAAATGTCGAAATATATCAAGTAAGATTGTTCACACTCAATTGGACAAGTTATGTAAAATTGAGCGGTCAAAATGATAACATTTTATAAATTGATCCAATTTGACATCGATTTTAATCAAATGGCCTCCTATCGTGAAATAGACTATGTCGTTGTGTCTGGAATATCAAAATATGCTAAGATTGATATATATATATTAACTATGTGATTTTTTCAGTGTAGAATTTACATTAAGATTGATTATACATTTAAAAAATTAATAAAAAAAATAATAACTCTACCAGCCCTCATCCTAACTCACTATTCATTGCTTGATTCTAGCCCCTTCTTTCGGTTTTCCTCTCTCACGATCTCATTCAATTCCTATAAATTGAGAGCTGTTTCATTTTCGCTCTCCCTCTTCCCACTCAGCTCTCATGTTCCTTTCTGTCCCTCCCCTTCAACAGACGGTTCCTCTTCCTCTTCTTCTTCAACCAGCTTTCGCCTTCTCTCCTTCCTTTGATTACAACTACAACTGAGCCTTCCCTCCATTTCTCCTTAATGACGAATCTCAATAACAGTAGCTTTCTTCCTTCTTCCACTTTTTTCTTCTTCCTCAAAATTCCTCCAATCAATTTCAATCATCCTTGGCCAAAATCCTCTTCTTCCACCAAAACTCCTCCAAAATTTTCCCTAGCTTTGGTTCCACAATCTCCCTCAATTTCCCTTTGCCAAAATTTGATTCTCCTTGCAAATCTAAAATTTTCATTTCAAATCTACAATTTCCTTTGCATCTGAAATTCTCCTTTGTGAACTCTACAATCCCTTTAGAATCCACCCTTAGTGACCTCCTTTCTTTCTGCGACGGTCGAGAGGCAACACCATCAGCGAGTTCTCTCCATACCTCATCCTCCTCCTAATCAAGTGTGTCATTTTATCCTTCCAATTCCCTTTGCCATAGCCAGAGAGGAACACCGTCATCAGGCGGGTTCTTCTCTTGGTTTCTGGCATCTCCCTCTCCATCTCCTTTCGACCTTGCCTTTTGCCGTAGTCGAAGAGGAACACCATCATCAGGCGGGTTCTTCTCTTGGTTTCTGACATTTCTGTCATTCCTTCCACTTTACCTGTGCTCGTGGATCGCTGCGTTATTTGTTCGATAAAATGAGTTTGGATGTAGGAATAAATATGTGGAATGTGTGTATGTATTTAAGTGTTTTTCTTTTGCAAATAAAATGAGATGAAATTTATATGTGTTCATGAGATCAGCTATACTCATCGGGGTATCGAGTAAGCCAAAAAATTTGTTAGATGTCTCTCTAGCCAAAATTTCGTTAAATCTTTGGACTTAGAAAAAATAGGAATAAAAAACATGCTTAAAAGCACTAAATAAAGAAATAAAAGCTACATTCAAATTAAAAGAATCAAATTATATATATATATATATATATATATATATGATGAAAAATAATGTGAATATGAGCGTTAAACAAACATAAAAAGAGGCTTATAAAAGAAATTGAGCAAATTGAAAGCTTACCCAAATTTTCCTCGTCCTCTTTAAAGTACTTCAAAATCAAACATATGAAAGAAAATCCTAAGCACTTCAATAAGCATGTCTGACTACTCATAAATATAAGAATGATTCTTAATTGAATAATAAAATCTTATTACAACTTGTATTAGGGATTGAGTTAAATAACGATCATCGATATTGGCGAGAATTCACTCTTAAGAGAAATATAAATAGGATATTGTAAACTTTTAAAGTATTACAATTATATTGAAAGGGCCAAAGTAATTTGAATTGAATATGTAATGAGATTAAATGCTTGTCAAAGCACATAAATCATTATGTAACACAATGAATGGATGAAAATAATAAAATTAAGCTTCAAATTAAAACTTACATTTTATTGAAGGTTCATTAGTGAGCATAGATAAACCTTGGTGATCCCAAATAGTATGGTAATCAATGTAATGAAGGGATCTTAATAAACAAATGTGTCATACTTAACTCCAATTACATGAGATGAGAAGAGTTAAAGAGATTTGAGTAAAATTTATGAAGAATTGATGGCTGCAATGGATTTGAATATAATTTTTTACAATATTTCATATCGAGTAGTCTAAGAGTAAATTTAGTTGAATAAATAATAAAATCACATGAATCTTGCAACAAATTAAGATTCTAGCTTTGAAATGCAAATACAGTTCAAGTATGATTCAAGCAACAAGGCTCACATACAATAAGCTAAATTGAAAGGGGTATAATAGCTTGTCTATGGGTAAGAATGAAAGTTGGATATGAGGATTAACAAAAATGTAAAGTCTTGTCAATATGTATAAGATGAGCAACCAATTTGCAATATTTTGAATCGAAAATGTGAAACGTCTTCTACTCCACCGGATTCGCAACACTCATATAAGCAAACAGAAGGCGTTAATTAAGGCATTCTTAAATACAAGTATGGGGACACTATGCTTAAATTTGGTAATGCGAGAATCTGCGTTACTTTCAGTTTGGTCTTAGGGGCGGGTCAGTTAACAAAACCTAAAATCCAATTATTATAAAATTTTAATTTATTAAAATATCAGCTAATTTTATCATGATAGTAGATCGATCCTCTGCTAAACAGAGTTGATAGGATCTAAAGTTCTCAAATATATTCATTTAATCAATTAACTACGATGATGGTTGTGTTGAATATGATTTCAATGGAGGCTTCAATCAAAATGTGATTCTAATCTCAAATTAACTTAAATCAGTGTCAATCTAAATCGCTTAAATAAAATTTAATCTTTAAAAGCTTAAAACAAAATCGTTCAACCCACCTTCCATAATTGTTTGCGAATTAAGAAAACTCTAGCTCAGCCAAAGTCAAATCAAGTGTTTTACTATGTTCACTCTCAATCAATCTCATGTCCATGCGTACGTGTCCTCGATTGCATGACTTTGGCAGTGACTGATGATATGTAGTTATATTTAGAGACTCGATGTGATTTGGTAAGGCTCTATTATATTATGATCACGATCGTAGCTCGTATGCTCCCCAATGGCTCTGGCTTTGAGTTGTGAATCATAGGGTATACTTGATAAAGCAAAATCTCTAGGTAGACTTAAGTCTGTCCAGAGAAATACCATCCCGGGTTTATAAGGATTTCTTGGCGATAAGCGAGGTGTTGCGATGGATCCTTGGTCAAGTTGGGTTATTCTCATAAGTTGACTAGGACCACGATGGGATAATGGAACCATAGGATCTAGATCGAACATGTCATCATTCCACCAACCATCCATTTTAAGCTAATAATGATGAATTTCATAAATTCCAAATTCTAAATGAAATTTTAAACTCCACGTCTTTCTCGCACGCATTGCGATCTAATAAGCTTAATCAAAGTTCTCTCTCACTTATTGGAGGGTAATTAACTTTGCTTTATAGAAACACAGGCATATCTAAACCTCACCAAATGAGGTAATCTCTGGTAGTGTCTATCTACTATTTATTTTCTTCAAAATTTAATATTTAATCTACTTATTTTCATCAGAGATTCGGTAAATTTTGGAGCCAATCATTTAACAAATTAAGGAAAAAAAACGCTATTGATTAAACATTTTAAAATCGCATATGCGATGCATAAAAATAACTATTTAAATAATTTGTTTTGTGCTCTCCTCTATGATTGAGGATTTTAAAGAGAGCATACACTTATAAAAAGTCATGGAGGCAATTGTCATCAATTATTAATATTTTTTGTTTCTTTTCTGATTCCTTACCATTCCTTCAATTTAAAAATGGAGAAAAAACAGAGAGTGGCATATGTGAAATAGGCCCCTAAAGCCTTCTTTCTCCTCCCACCGTCTCCCTCTCTATCATATTATAGGAATCCGAGCGCTTTGATTAATTGAAGGGCAATATGTGCCTTCCTTTGTCTTCTTCTTCTTTCATGTAGGTCCCCTTCTTTCTCTCCCTAGGGCCTGAAACCCTAATAAATTGGCAAGTGCAGTCCCTCTATTTGTTCTGAAACAATAGTAGTTTGGCGGCTTTGATGGCTTATATTGTTGATTGTTTGGTACCTTACGCACTACCTGACGTTCTTCTTTGTAAGTACTCATAGGGAGGTAGGCTGGGCCACTGATCCTTCAGAAGCACTCCACGGGTACTGTTTAAATGTCAAAGAGTTAATGCATGCTTTGTACTACATATATTTTAAGAAGAGATAAATATAAAAATGGTCATGATTTTTAATGTTCTATGTACTTAGCTATTTTATATTAATTATCTATTGATTTGATGTTGAAAATTTATATGAGTAGAGCATACATTACTCCAAATTGCATAGCTAAAGGTTGAAGTTGATAAGGTGCAGATGACAGCTAAGCAACTTTATTTTATTTTAGTTTTTGAATAATGCTCATTATATGCCTTGTTATTTTCCCTATGGTAATTTGGTAAAGAGCTGCATCAAGAGCTCCTGATATATTTTTGATATTAGCAGTCCCCCAAAAATGGTCAAAATAGAAAGATGTTTGAATAAAATATAAGACAGTTATTCTAAGATAAATAATGAATTTGTGTTATTTTTTGGTACAAAGTAATCATCTTATAATTATTATGCAAATATTTTATATTTCTGAATACTTAACAGTTGTTAATCTTTCTATTTTGATTTTTTATCCTACGCTATTGATGAAAAAATGCATTAGAGCTCCTGATATAATTTTTGTTCTTGCAATAATTTGATGGTTCCCAACAATATATTTGTATGTAAATATGGCATCAGTCTTTCCATTCAGTTTTCACTAACAATAAAGCTTAGCTCACTTTCATAACATTCTGTCACAACCTCCGCATCAAGCTGCACCAAGAAATTTGCTTCTTCTAGTAAAGAAGATTAATAACTAAAGAATTCCGAAGAGACTAAACATATTTCATGAAAAAGCTGAAGGGTGATAAATTAAAGGGTCAAAATTTTAAATTAAGCACGTTTTAAATTATAATTAATGAAATAAGCATTAAAAAAAAATTTAAACTAGGCATAGTCGACCATTTAACGGTGGATGAACACTGATCGGTAGGTGCACGAATAATTATTTTTAAAAAAATTGTGGACCGATTCGGTGTTTTGGTAGACGAGTCGTCCATTGTCGGAATTGGCGAGCGATATCGTTGGAATCGACGAAATTTGACTTTTATGTTGAAAAAAGGCGATTGTGCATAGCAATTAATTTTGCCAATAATGAAAAATCTGCGGATTTTGAAAGTGACCAACGGTATTTTGGCTATCTGGATTCCTTTGTCAAAGCGAGCTTCGTTGAAATTAAACAAAATTTTCCACAACTTTCATGTTGACCAAAAAAAGCGATTGTGGCCTCTTGTATTTTACCAATGCGAAAAATCGTGCGCGGATTTGAATAGTCGACCGGTCCGGTATCGAGTCATCCGCTGAATTGAACGAATGGCATTGGTATCGCATGTAATTGGGACAAAATTACCCATGACTTTCATGTTGACCGAGAAAGGCGATTGTGGCCCCTTGCATAGAAATTTTTGCCAATGCGCGAAAAATCTGAGGGGCAGTTTTGAGAAGTGTGACCAGCCGCGGTATTTTGGCTGTACCGGAGTCGTCCGTTGTCAGAGTTGAGCAAGCTTGGTATCGTTGGAATTGTAAAAAAATTTCCCACGACTTTTATGTTGACTTAGAGATGCAATTTTGGACCGTTGTGCAGCAATTTTTGTGGATATTGGTGGATTCAAAATAGCAATAATGGATGAATTTACCTAGCATGTGAAATTTGACAGTTGAAGACATTAATAAAAAATAATAGATGTAGCAATTTCATTACAAAGTTTGCTAGTTGAAATATTTACTCAGCATGACAAATTCGTAGCTCTTGACTACTTCTCCAAACATTCTAAATTTGACAAATTCAATATCAACAAGATATCTCTTATATTCCATAGCCAAAATGCAATCAATTTTGGAAATATATAACATAGAAAAAATAGTGTTCTAATATACAAAGTGTACATAGAAAATATATAACATCGAGAAAAACAAAGGTACATCAAGCTATCGATGATCTACAACTACATGACAAGTGACGACATCTAACTGGGTTCCGTAGGAAGTGCCCACTCCGAAAGTATACCGAAAGGGTGTGGTTGTGATGATCTCTCAAATGGTGTTGTCGATGATGTGCTTCATCTTCAACTTGGTCAGTGGTCTGCTTTGGATCACCGAGAGGTGTAACATTGGGTATCTCCTGTGATGCTTCTAGCTAGAAGGGGACAGTGGGGTACACTTCGTGCATATGGGGCATAGGCCGGTGGGTGATGATACATGGAAGGCTCTGCCCGCCATAATGAAATGAACCATATATGATATGAGTAGAAAGTCGGTGTGCCAAATGGGTAACTATATGGATGATATCCGGTATGACGACAGATCACCCATCAAATCTATGTGGCAGAAGATCTTAAGATGCCGAAAAAGAACTACCACTTATCCTCAGATATGCTATCGATATGTGCATATTCTCATGAAGCATAACTTTTCATAAGTGTTGATTGAATGCTGAAAAATTAGTGTCCTCTCTCAAATAACAGAAAAAATATCTTGTGTGTCCAAGATATTCTCGCTGCAGAGGCAAGTATGTAATTTAGTATTCATTACATATAAATATTTATTTATCATACAATTTTTCCAAGCTTACCATCGCCTCTCCGTGAGCTCGAGGAAAGTAGATGGTAGGAGAATGGTCGAGCCCTCAAGATGTACAAGAAGCCCGGATCGATACCACCTCATGTACCAATCGACACAACCTGGGTCAACAAGAGGTGTAACATCATCTACGATAACAATTGAATCATGTCTGGCCTCCCACTATGATATGTAGACCTGGTGATAATCAACCTAGTCAACATCAACCTTCCCGTGACCATCAACTCACTGTAATGAAGGATCTATAGGCCAAGTCCAAAGCAACCAAACTATCTCGCACACTGGGAGGTACCACTCAATTCTTTTTTAGCTGATCAAAGGTACCCTAGCGAGCCAAATAGTCTGTCCAACTAAGCAGATAGCAATTACTCTCGTGTGTACCTATTGTCCATATGACTCCCATATCACCTACAACTTGAAAGAAAATTATATTTTATACATATGATCATAGAGGTGATCATAAGAATAAATTGTGCTCTTAGGCATCTCTGACTCAGGCCATCATCATGCTCATCTTATATACACTCTAACATGGTGTGTCATCTCTCTTAGGTAACTCTCATTCCACCTACAACCAATGCTCAACCCATCCAACTCTGCCGAAAAAGGTACCTGCAATGTGAGTCACCCAACATGTACATGCTCCCACGACCAAAGCTGGAGTAGTGCACATCCATGTCCTTTGCCTTGTGGCCTCATTCAACACCCTGTACAAGTGTACTAACACAACCGCTCCAATGGAGTACATACTGAACAAGCTCAAATCATCCAGTAGTGATAAATACTGCAAATGTACCTCAGACCGACGTATCTGATAGAAGGAAGCAGTCAATAGTAAACAAAATGTAAGCTCTAAAGTGAACCAGAAAGTTAGCATCTGGTAGATCCAAGTATGAGTCCTTATAAAATGTCCACCGCAACAACAGGTAAGTAAGTCGCCTATAAAATGTTAATGTAATATGTGGTCATAGATTGATATAACATCGCTCTGATGCCATGATGAGCTCATCACAACAATCAGACCAAGATAGCCATCGCCTCCCTCCCTAATCATTGTCATAATGAGGCCCATCAACTGCATTCTATAATCATGGCCACTAGAATCGTTATCTCACCAACTATGAAATAAAAGTATTTGTAGACCACTAAACTAAAGTTGTGGTGGTGATCAAGCCTAATATACCGCAATGCGGAAACATAGTCTAAGTCAAGATTGTCTTTTAGTAATTCACCCGCCACTCTAACATCAATAGGTGTGACGCTCAATAATCAATAATAATATGAATTGAGAATTTAATCAAAAGGCATTTAGTGTAGCTAGCTTTGACAAATAATAAATCTTACAAAATGTCCATGCAACAAAGCAATGTGTGTACTTCTATTGGTGCAGCCTCAGTCTACTAGGTTCCTTCCTCGGTACAAGATCTACACCTCGGGATGCTCCTCCTTCCTCATATGTCATTTCACCTGTCTAGCAAACAACTTTTGAAAGTATATGTCAACACCAAAAATATAAATCATCGGCACAAGGTAAAGAGGTGGATAGAATATAAAATTATCTGAGTAAACACAACATACATAAGTAAACTATTCATGCACACAAGAATGAGGTCCTATATATACAACAAAATGTCTAAATAAAGTCTACAAAGGTGAAAAAAATAGGCTAACAATGTATAGCTACTTACATTAACCAAAGAAAACGACAACTTCTAGTAATATAATAGAGAAAACTGCCTAGTGCACATAAGTAAATTATTCATGCACACAGTAACAAGGTCCTACATACACAGGTACAACAAATACATATCTACAGAGGCATACAACTAAAAAAATAGCCTACTAACAATGTATAGCTACTATCAATAGCATAGCAAAAACACGTAAGTCAAATGTCACAAGAACTATGCATTACCAACCAAGGAAAATACACCATACACTAGCAACAATATAGAGTAAAATACATCAACAATAAACATACATGAGTAACAACAGTACTGAGAAAACTACATTACAGACATACACAGTAACAAGAACAAACATCTTCTAGCAATATTAGTAGGACAAAATAACAGTCTACCGTAACCACACTAAGTTCTAAGTAGACAATTTTGTGGAAAAGTGGCTCTATTGTGCCAATCATTTTTGCATAGTCCACATATTCTGTTACTTTGCTGCACATTCTCATCCATTGTGTTGGTATATCTCCGTGTCTTGGTCCGCTGGCCTTTCGATATTCGATGGTGCTAGTTCAATCGATGACGATCGACAAATATGATGACCCCACGCATCCGATGATATTAAATTGAGCTTTGTACGCATCAGTACCAGGGTAAGATACATACTATGAATGACTCAAATGATGTTGCCCTAACACAACAATAACATGCGAACATGGAATGTGAAGTAAATTGAGGCTGTCTACATGTACAACTACAACTATCTTGTTCTTGCAGTTCAACCTTAAATGACATTGAGGCCATACTAAACACCTGAAATTCATTTAAATTTATTCTTGTGGGCTTTGGGCATTTCCTGCATTATTCTACTGGGTTTTGACACACTGCAAGTAATGTCGAATCACTATGCTTGATCAAATCAGAATCTATCTCAAGGCATTTGGTAAAAATTGATACAAGATTGTAATAAATTGATGTAATTAGAGCTTCTATTGGCAACCCACGTGCCCTCTTTAGCACACTGTTGAAACACTCTGATGCGTTAGTGGTCATTGTGCCATAATGATACCTGCCATCATGAGTCAATGACCACTTCATCACATCTCTTGCAAGCATCCTCTGCTTTGATATTACTGATGTCTGTCATGTAACGTGTGAAGGTGTGAATGTCAGTTGTATTAACTGCCATGAACATCTTCTGGAATATCAACTTAGCATCAAAAATTCTCATAGTCCAGCATGCCTTCTTGAAATTCTCTCTAAGATGACGTAAGTAGTGGCGATGCTTCACCCAAAAAATGTGGCATCCACGCACTAAGCTGAATGTCGAGATAATGCATAAATCAGAGTACATGTTTTAATCAAGTCCTATAATATTCTAATAAACCAAGCCCAAGACTCATTGCATTTTGCTTCAACTATTGCAAATCCTAGAGCATACAAGCCATTATTTGCATTAATCCCAATTGCATTAAGAAGAATTCCTCTGTACTTTCCCAACAAAAATGTACCATCAAGACTCGTGATTGGTCTGCAAAATTGCCAACCGACAATAAATGGCCCAAATGACCATAATATACTAAAAATGGCCCGATTCACTTGATTGAATATGGTACACTGTGATAGGCATAACTACATATACAATAGCCATGAAGTGGTCCAGTGAACGATATGACTCTTCCCACCTACCAAAAATAGTCTTTATGACTTTTCTACGTGCATCCCAAGCTTTCATATAGGACACCCTAATGTTAAATTTTGATTCCATACAACTAATAATTTTTTTGGGCTTCAAATCCAATTGGTATCTAATGATAGGTTGGATGTAGTAGCTAATAAGGTACACTACTTGTGTCCGATACTCAATATCGAATGAGTGGATGTGTGTAGGGCTGTCATACTAGATATCCTCCAGGTACCACCAAGCCACTTGCTCGCCCGAGCATGTAGATGGCACATGTATGGCCTACTAGAATGACTGCTATGTATGCAAAGTACAGTGAACCTCATCTTGTTAGAGTCACATGTTACATATTCCATGCTATTTATTATAGGCCCCAACAAGAAATTTAAGGTGTCTTTTGTCATGGAAACACATCCCCTCATTTAAGTGTGAAATTCTCTTCTAAAAAATAGAATCACTGAGAGTTTATCAGTTGTTCATCCCATTCTTGTACTGTCTAGCAAGCCTGAATATAATCATTGCGACTGAACATGTGTTCCTCAACATTATTTATTTTGTTAGAGCAATTTCTTAGCAAATGACCGTTCCTAGAGTCTGGACATTGTTCTTCTCCAATGTCACCGTCACTATGTCGTAACTCATTACGTCAGGCATTATTTCGTAGCCCTCATCTTCAGTTGGTAACGGCACTACATGATCGCCATGATATTCACCCATACTAGCAGAAGTCGAGGTAATATGATGAACACAAATAAGAGATGTAGTAACATCTCTCTCATAAGTACTGCACATTATAATGCAGCGTATAAGATTAAAATGGAAAAACTTAATTAGATAATTACGCACAAAAAATCTTTGTTATGGGTCGATATGGTCCCGTGATAGTATAGTGTTGTGGATGCTTGGATGATGAAATTTAAAATTATGAACTTCGTTATCATCTGTTTGCTTGTTTCAACTCAACTTCAACGATATACAATTACATGTATACTTGCGATAATGACTCACTCACATACTTCATCGTCATTTAATGGAGTAGCAATAAGTACCAATAAAATATCTACATATGAGATTAATTAAAACATGTTGAATGTTTCATGATGATTTGATTATGTATGCTTATAAAACCAGCCCATCGTGAAACTTATATAGGACAGTTTTTTCTACTAGTGTACATAGGGAAGAAATCGTTAATACTAAGTTGGCGTAATATAATACTAAACAAACTGTGTCTAAACTCATATTTGAATCTAAAAATATGTATTGGAGACAGAAATGCTGAAGAACACACTTGTTTAAATCAATCAGATTCATAAGAACTGTATGGATCTCATTGAGACTCAATTTTTGTTAAAGTAAAGACAACCAAAATGAATACCACATAGAATTGCAAATCCCAAATCTTATTTTTCATTTTGGACATCTAATCAATTTATTCAAACATAAAACACATTCTTAAACATACATATCCAACAACACATTCATAAATCCTAAAACATAATTACACTTACTTACTTACTAGTAATTGTAATAACTACTAACTCACTAATTATTATTCATGAGCACAAAATAACACACGATACCTAAACATACAATCATATTCAATATTTAGAAAAAAAAGTTACTTGAAATACACATAAAATACATAAAATATACATAAAACATTACAAAATTAATATTTCCCGAAAAAATCAAGTGTCAAATGTACATTTTCTTTGGAAAAGTGTTCCTCATTTATTTGGAAAATTTATATTTTCCTAAAATATCAAATCTCAACAACACATGCATAAACTTAAAACTTACTCATTGCAAAATTAACATTTCTCCTAAAATATCGATTTACATTTGAAATCATAAAAATGTGATCCTCATTAATTTAAAAGTTCACATTTTCCTAAAATACCAAATCCAACAACACATGCCTAAAATTAAAACTTATATTTATTTACAAAATTTACATTTCCCTAAAATATCGATGTACATTTCAAAATCTAAAACATGTTCCTCATTTTTTTGCATAATTTATAGTTTTCCTAAAATATCAAATCCAACAACAAATGCCTAAACCCTAAAACCGCTAATCACATGATAAACTAAGTAATCATATGTTAGAACACATAAAATGAACATAAAAAACCATTTTTCACTTAAATAAAAAGGAGTTCCAAAAAATGCCTAAAAATATCCTTTGAAAAAAACTTAAATCCACTCCAAACTTTGCCTAAACCATAATACTAGCTAATCACATAATACACTAAGTAATCACAGGATAAAACATAAGAAATCAATATTACATTTTCATGCTTTTCACTTAAAAAAAAAGTTCCAAAAAATACCCCAGGCGGAATGCGGTTTCACCGGAGAGGGCTTTGGCCGAGAGTTCACGGGCAGGCAAGGCGTCTTAAACAAGGGCTTTGGTGGAGGAGAAAAAAATGAGATCGGGTTCAGCATTTTAAAAAAAAAAGTAATTTAAGCCCCGCTGAATGAATGGCTGCCAATAGTGGTAAGTTTAAACAGTGCTTAAAATTAAATTTTTTTAATGCCTATTTCACTAATTATAATTTAAAATATGTTTAAATTAAAAATTTAGCCAAATTAAAGAGCCATCTAATCTCCTCTGGACTATGATATAATCTTATGAAGTCTAACTAATATGATCCCAAATCCTCTAATTGCAAAATTATAACATACAACAAAAAAAATACAATAATAACTCAAAGGAAGGAAGACCACCGACGTCACAAAGGATTAAACCGCTCAATATGAGAGCATAACAAGAATAATGCACTAACAATACAGATGGCCAAATTAATGAGATGGCTCTTTAGATTTAAATACTACAATAATATCAGAGATAGCCATGCAAATACTAAGAACATTACATCTCCATGCGAACAAGAAACAAGGGTAATTCAAATCCTCTAGAGCAAAAGGAAATTCCAAGGAGAAGACTCAGCTATAATAATAACAAGAATAAATTACGTAAACCATAACTATACATGAATAATAGCAGAGTAAAGCAACTAGATCCAAGCATTCCGTAACTTGTTACGATGATCAACTAACCGATTCAAACACCAAGATTCAAGAAATTCCATCGAAAGAAAAGACAGTTAAAGATAAACTGCCCGACATTCCATCTAATGTAAAGAAGAGATTGATTGTAAAACGCACTCAATCTCCAAGAATGACGTAAGCAAGAACCCTAAGAATATAACAGAAAGTAGTTACAAAGGAATAGAAGGCTGAGATCTATGCAAGAAAATCCTATAAATAGAGGTAAGAAAAGCAAACAGGGGATAATCAAGAATTTCAGAAAGGAAACTTATCTTCTTGACCTCCTCTTCTTCTCTTCTTCCTGCTCATCTTCCTCTTGGTTTTCCTCAGGAACCGTGCTTCATGGAGAACCTAGTTTTCTCCTCCCACCGCACCCCTTTTTCCTCTCACGGCTGACAATGGCTCAATGGTCAAGAAAAAACAAAACCACGAGTAAAGTTAGCTAAGAATCATCCTGACTCAGAGCAAGCCACCAAAGCAAAGGATCATATTCAATCCCAAGGAACACAAATTGAGGTAAAGGATCAAATTTAAACAAATAATCGAATACTTCCAATGAATCAAGATCGCGTATTCAGGGCAGTGAAAATCCGAAAACGGTCAAGCATCGCCAAGAGAACTCAATCCAAGTGATTAGATCCAAACAAGAAAAGCGACTCAATCAAAGCACCCGCAAAACCCCAATTCTCTTAACTCACGGTAGACCACTGTGAGTCAACCCATAAGAACCTCACTGGGATCATATCATTGGTGCTCTTGTTTACATATAGAAACAAGAAACAAGGCACATATCAAAAATATTAGAAGAATGTGTGACAAGGCTAAACAAAATAGAGGAGCAAATATCTTCAATCTCTATGATATTAAAAGTATCAAGAAGAACATAGAGAGATAAAGCGGAGAAAAACTCGCAAGAACAAAGAACAAATCCAATCCTGTATGTACATCATCTCAGAATGTTATCCTCCAAATAGACCACAAACACAACAAAATTGCTAAGTTTAATGGAGATAATCCTAAAGTTGCTCAAAGTGCACCAAGATTTTCAATATTACAGCTTTATCAAGAATGTAAGTTCATAATTGCCTCGCCATATGGATGGACTGTTTTACTGTATCAATATATGCACTTAAATAATCATACTTCATGGACACAATTAATTTAAAGAATAAAGTTATTCGAGATTTGGTCCTCTCTCTATACAAGAGATTGAGAGGAGAATTAACTAAATTATAGAAAACAACAACTCGTAACTTCTACAATGATTTTGAAGAACTAGCTAATCAAATTTCAGGCATCCCACCTGAATTTTTACAAAGTTGCTTTGAATCAGGGCTTAAACATGATATCAAGAGAGAAGTAAGAGCATTACAGTTCCTGCAAGCATTTTTCAATTGGCCAAACTCATGGAAGATAAAGTATGATGACATTCATCAGAAACTACAAGATACCAACCTCCAAAGACTAAAACAACCTCAATTACAACAACCCATACCTACTCACAAACACCAATCAACACAAAGAACAATCAAAATAAATGTACCAATAACAATTCAGAGGCTAACACCTACACAAATGGAAGAAAGAAGAAAGAAAGGATTGTGTTTCAATTGTGAGAAAAAATATCACAGAGGACATATATGTCAAGCCAAATTATTTGCCTTCATGATAGTCAATGAGGACCAAGAGTATCAACTACAGCAAGATACTCAACCAGAAATACAGTGGATACAAGAAGATGCATTAGAAACAAGCTTCAACTATCAACCATTCAATCCAGGCTAAGACAAATGACATAGAGGTTGTATAAGTATACACATTATAAATAGTTCTAACCACTGACTTAGTTTAGAATTATAATTCAGATATAGCCCAAATACCATAGGGCATAGTGCAAAGAAGAAATGCCAGAGTTCTAAATAGAAGTTTGGGGCATAACAAGCTTCACAACCTCAAATAAAAGGCCACAAAGAATTCTCTCAGAATACAGTCAACAATTCTACCACATTACAAGAGTAATACAGAGATAGAAGCAGTACTACAACAAGGGACAGGAACCTACAACTACATCAGTAGAGGATAAGACCCTTGTACAAGCATGTGAGAAATGTGGAAAGGAAGGCTTTCAATTGATGATCCGAGATAGAATTGAGAAATCATAAGGCAATTCATGATTGTGACCTTGAGGACAAGGTCAGTGTGAGGAGGGGAGTAATGATATGATCCTAAATCCTCTAATTGCAAAATTATAACATACAACAAAAAGAATTACAATAATAACAGACTCAGTACAGGAAGGAAGACCACAGACAGCCACAAAGGATTAAACCGTTCAATATACAGAGAGCATAACAAGAATAACAGCCCTTACAGACCAACAATACAGATGGCCAAATTAACAGAGAGATGGCTCTTTTCAGATTTAAATACTACAATAATATCCAGAGATAGAAGCCATGCAAATACTAACAGCAACATTACATCTCCAACAGAGCCAGATCAGCTACAAGAAACAAACAGGTAATTCAAATCCTCTGGAGCAAAAGGAAATTCCGACAAGTATGAGAGAAACTCAACTTATAACAATAACAAGAATAAATTACGAACCATAACTATACAATAATAGAAAGTGAGTAAAGCAACTAGATCCAGCATTCCGAACTTGTTGATGATCAACTAACGATTCAAATACCAAGATTCAAGAAATTCCATCAGAAAGAAAAAGACTGTTAAAGATAAACTGCTCCAACGTTCCATCCTAACAGAAAGAAGATTGATTGTAAAAAGCACCTCAATCTCCAAGAACGCAAAAGAACCCTAACGAATATAACAAAAGTAGTTACAAAGGAATAGAAGGCAGAGATCTATGCAAGAAAAGCCTATAAATAGAGGTAAGAAAAGCAAACAGGGGATAATCAAGAATTTCAGAAAGGAAACTTATCTTCTTCAGCCTCCCTCTTCTTCTCTTCTTCCTGCTCATCTTCCTCTTGGTTTTCCTCACCGGAAACCGCCGTGCTTCATCGGAGAACCTAGTTTTCTCCTCCGACCCCAGCCGCACCCCCTTTTTCTCTCAGGAGCGACGACGGCTCGAATGGTCAAAGAAACGAAACAAAAACCCTGAGTAAAGTTAGCTTCTCCCCGAAGAATCATCCTACGGCTCAGAGCAAGCCACCTTAACCCAAAGCAAAGGATCAGATTCAATCCCAAGGAACACAAATTGAGGCAAAGGATCAAGCAAAACAAGTGTAATCCACTACTTCAAGGAATCAAGATCGTTTGATTAAAGAAATTCATCCGCGGCAGAGAAGAATCCCAGCCATCCGACGGTTCAAGCATCAGCTCAAGCGAAACTCAATCCAAGTGATTAGATCCAACGGCTGAGAACAAAAGGCACTAATCAAACGGCTCAGAAAGCACCCGCAAAAACCCCAATTCTCTTAACTCAGCCGGGTTCAGACCACTCAGTGAGTCAACCCATAGAACCTCACTCAAGCCTAGCCGGATCAGACCATATCACTAACCAACAAGACACCTTTCAAACTTTTCTTCAGCATAAAGGCTATCATTTAGGACAACATAGGAGTAATCAGTCTCAACATCGAGAGTTCTGACAGCTCGAACAACGACAAAATTTTTTGTTATTTTTGAAATTCCTTCAAGAAACATAGGTGAAAATATCTACTTAGGATGACCTTCTAATTTGTGAAGGGTTGCGTGCAATTATAACCTATGGGTAAAGCCATGATTAATCTTTATTAAAGATCTAGACCTCCAAAGACTTGAGGGTAAATGGTTAAGGGATCCTACTGTAAAAAATATCATATTTCTCTGACATGGTTCTTTATATTTTCACGATCAATATCAAAATTGAGATAAGCTGAAAAATTTGAGAAAAAAGATGTTAAATTATGAGCATACAATAGTATTGTAAATATAAATTTATTTAGAGAGCATAAAATTGCTCTCGATGGAAATATACAGTGTATTTAAATGAACTTTGTCGTTGACTGAAGAGTGGGGATGCATAAAGTCCATTACAAAACGAGCCCAAGAAACGTTTAAATGATGGTTAAGCGGGAAGGGTCATCAAGGCTTGATTTAATTTAAATTGATCGTAATTTAAAACCTAATTAAATCAATTATCACATATATTGATGCCAAAATTGAACTAATCTAAAGGAAAATCAATAATGTATAACTTGTTTGAATTTGATTTGATTTTTTTTTTTTAATCACTGCAACGGCGTGGCAATCTCTAGCTCTTACCCATAGCCATCAATTATAGTCACTTGTGATTGTCACTCACCACTTGCTATTATCAATTGTTATTATTATCATCATAATTTATTAGCCGTCAGTCAAATCATTGCCTCAATGATACTAAATTATTAGACAATATAATTAATTTATCAGACATTCATAAATATAATCACTATAAAAATATAATAAAAATAATTTAATTAGATTTTTTAAATTAATTCTAATATTGAACTTTTTAAATGTTTTGAAGAATAAAATATAAAATTTTGTACACAAATGATTTAAAATATTAACTTTTTAAGATCAAAATTTTTGGTATTAATTTTTGAGAAAAAATATGTAAATATTTTTATATACAAACCAAAAATTATCAAATTTAATTTAAATCAATATAATAAATTTTTGTAAAAATATAATATTAATTTTAAAATAGGGCATTTACATTTATACTACATAAGTCTTATATATTCACATATTTAATATCTTTTACCTAAATATTTAATATTATAGAAAATATTAGTTTCATTAACTTTTTTAAAAATGAAATGTAACTTTCATGTATATGAAAATTATTTTATATATATATAAAGTTTAGCTATTTGCTATTTAAATTGATAAGAATTATGTGGTATGTAGGTAAATTTTTCTTCTAAAATAAATTTTATTATTTTTAAATACATCTTAATTTAATTTATTTGTAAATATTCAAAAATTTCAATTTTTCATTTTTCCCCTTGGGTTTTAAAAATACAAGCACAATAAGGTTTACACTTATACTCTCACTCGCTCTCTCACACGTGCACGCACGCTTCCACCATAAATAGACCAGCAGCATCTCCTCCAGCTTCTTTCTATGCTTCCCGTCGTCGTCCCTTTACGTCATAGTTCCGACTGCGAAGGAAGAGAGAGAGAGTGGGAGAGAGAGACAAGAGATGTATGCAGAGGCCAACCTTCTACTGCCCTTTTTAGAAGGGTTCTCGCTGATGTCTTCGCCGCCAACGCCAGTTGCGCAGCTGCAAGAGCACCAGCTAAGTATGTCGCTTACTGGCGATCTACTGGGAGTTTCTACTCCAATGGTATGCTTCTTTCCTCAAGAATCTCCAAATTTGCACCCAAGGGTGGTTGTGATTCCTCTACTTCCTCTGCTTCTTCTGTTTCTGTTGTTCTTTCCAGTAAGGTTAGCATGTGGTAATTGGGAAGATGTTGAGGGCAGCCATAAATGATCTTAGAGTGTGCTGTGAAGCTGGATTGGTACTTTGGTTTGGCCGGTCTCATGAATCGGTCTTCTCAGTTTTTGCAAGGTCGAAATGATTGAATTGTTCATATTCTTCTTTAATTTATTTAAGTGGCCCCTCTTTTCTCGTGTATCTTTCTTCTTATGCGAGTTACGATTTTCTTTTTATTTTCTCTTATTGGGATTGTTGAAGGTTTTTTGTTTTCGTATTTTTTAAAACTTGTTAAGACCTGGGAGTTCTGAATCTGTTTTCGTTTTGGAAAAATTAATATCTACTTAAACCGCTAAAAGCAAATTGAAATCAATTTGAGTTGGTTGTGTTTTTCCAGTTGTAACATATTTGAACGGCGCGCGAGATTTTATTTTATTTTTCTTTTTGTCTGTGCTTGGAACATCCGGCCTGAATTATCCCTGATTATTGTTTGGAAAGCTTAACTTAGTCAACCTAGTTTGTTCAATGGACTACCAGCCGATCCAGTCCTTTGGTTGAGTGATATTGTCACTTTCGTTCAAATGAAGAGGATAGAAGTACAAATCTCACCCCAAAATAATTTGTTCAATGGATACACTGAAGCAGGTTTCTTTTATCTCCCCTTCTGGAAATTAATTAATCTGCTAAGGATATCCTGAAGATGATTTACATGAGGTGGGATTAATTTCATACCATGTATTCCTTTTTTCCTTTCCAACCTTGACAACCAGGTGATGGATAGAAAGAGGTAGAAATTCTGAGTACAGATAGGGCTGCAAACGAACCTAGCTGAGCCGAGCATGTGCTTGTTCAAGTTCAATCATGTTTACCATTATCAAGCTCAAGCTCAATTCAAGCATTTAGGATTTGAGCTTTTAGGATGGTGTTCAAGCTTGAGCTTGTTTAAAAAAGAATCTTGTTCAAGCTCGGCTCAAGATTTGTTCATGAGCTCAGTTCAAATTTTGATTATCGAACCTATTAACGAGTAGCTCGTTTATTTAAATAAATAAGCTTTAATCAAGCCTTAATCGTTGTTTGCGATCAGCTTAATGAGAAATATACACGACCTGTATCAATTAAAGCTTATTAAGCCTAAAAAAATTCTAAACAATATCGTTCATGAACAACCCTTAATTGATCCATAATCAACCTGTTATGATGCTTCTTAATGAGCTTGTTCATAAGTTTTAAACGATATTATCCATGAACATAAATGGCCGAATGACAAGTTCAAGTTTGATCATTTAACAATCGAGTTTTTTTCAAATGTTCAAGCTAGTTTGATTAGTTGATCAAATGATCACGAATGAGTTCTAATCATGCTGAGTCATGAGTAGTTTGTCGAATGCTTGGTTCATTTGCAGTTCTAAGTACAAATGATATGAAATTTAATCCTACTCATATAACACATCCTCAGACATCCTTAGGGATGATCAATTAGGCTGAGCCAATGTTATGGGGAACTTCTAGTATCTGGATATTTGAGTAAGGCAAAAATTACTCGGAACCAAACAATTAATATCTTGATCTACCACATATGGAAGCCCATGAAGATGATTAGCTGAACTATTATATTTTACTGGGGATGATTAACCAAATAATGGCTTTAAATTGTGAAGTTCATGTCATAAGGATTTCATAACTAGTTAAGATTTCAAATAAAATCATGCTTGTTTGCACCATTCCCTTCAAAAGATTGAGGATCATTCATAGAAATTGTCCTAGCTTCGTTGGCAGATATCTTGGAGTTTGTTGCAAAGGTCCTTGATTGATTCCCACCTGAATCAATTTCATGCATTGAAAATCACCATTCCATCAAAAAAAAAAGTTTTTTGCTGACACTTGATGAAATACTTTTCATTGAGAAAAAATGCAAGCCCTTTTAATTTCATTGAAGTAGCTATTTATTTTCATTAAACAGAAAAACCCTGCCTGTCCTTGTAGCAGCTCATGGTATGCTGCTCTGCAGGGAAATCTATTGCAGCCATCCACAATATTTGAATATGATCTTGGAGGTGAAGGAGATTTGTTCAAAGCTCCTGAGCCAATTCTAGAAGAAACAGTACTTGCTATAGATCCCATGAGTGCTGCCATGTCCATAATGTCTGGTGGAGATGATGTGATCAATGATACAATCAAGGTTGCAGAGATACAGACGATTCAGAATGAGATCCAAAATAATAATCTCTTGTTTGATGTATTCTATGAGTGCAAGAAGGATCTAGAAAAATATGCCATCAATGAATCCGTTATTGAGTCAGCTGCTCTTCAGATTCCCACCGCACAGAGGAAACTCTTAGTCTGGAAAACAGCAGGATAGCTGCAGAAGGATCTCTGAACAAAAGTTTTAGCGCTGGGTCTTTAAACATTACAGAATGGAGCAACGGCGTGGGAAGACTGAACTTTCTTGAGTTCAAGGACTTGGATTTTGAAGCGGTATATGGAATGAGGAGGTCATACAGTGAAGGTGACATTATGGTCAGTTAATTTGTTCTTCACGCGCCTTCTATTTGACATTCCTTCTGCCTTATGCTATTAGTAGTAAATTGCCAAGTACAGCAGAATATTGAGTGAGAAAAGGAAATTCTAAATTTTAAAATCTTCAATCCTGAGAGATTAAACAACATGAATTCTTTGTTATAAGACAAACTTTTGATAATAATCAAATGCTCAACAAGCTATCTTTCTATTTTATTAAAATTAAATTGGAGCATGTTGGGAAATTTTCATTCAGTGGTGAGTTGGTTTAAAAAAATGAATAGTCTATCTTTGTTGTAAGCAGGACTACTTTTGGTGTAATGCATAACATAATTTTAAATTAATGGCGTATATATGCTTATAAATTTTTTTTTTTTTGGTGTGATAGCTTGTCCCGTGATTAACTTTATTCATTCTTTACTTGTTCTTATCAATTAGCATCTATCTTTCCTTTTCTTCTTAGCTTATTCTTTAGCATACACTGACTTTGAAAAGTAAGCTATCATAACACTTTACGGAAGATAAAGAATAACTATCAGCATAATTGATTTTGTGTCATAATTTCTGGCTTATGTAATTTTGAAAGTTTATCTTTTTATAATCTTTTTAAGAAAACAGCTGTGGAGCTTAAAGCCATATTGTTCTATGCTATGTATTTGAGGTTTTAAGTTTTGAACGCTGAACTTAACCGTGGGTGGGTAGTGATAACCTCTTAGCCACTTTTAATTTACAGTTTTTTACACGCAATGTTTTATGGATTCACAGGTCCAAGGTGGAGCCATGATTCCTGAACTGGTGTGATTATCACATGAAGCACTCTTTTATTTTATGAGTAGTTTGTTTGAAATTATATGAACATTCTAAGAGGCTAATTTTGCATCTCCAAAATGAAATAACCTTCTACAAAACATAAGGATTACTTCTCCAGATATCACATATTTAAATTAACTCTATAAAGTATAAATCTGTTTAAATTTTGTGCGCTTCTCGGACAGAAACTTGGAAATTCTACTGCAAGCTGTGTAAGCACAAATACTGTCCGCTCTTCCCTGGAGCAGCTGGTAGCCATGGGTGACTTTAAGTCTGAGGATCGCAGGCAGAAACTCTCCAGATACATGAAGAAAAAAACAAGAAGAAATTTTGGCAGGACGATTAAGGTAAATCACATGCTCTTCATTGTTTTCCTTTATCTCATGCAAACGGTTCAACTTGCGTTCATCAAGCTGGATATCCAACGTCTTTATAAACCGTAAATAAATTAATTTCTTATGATATGCCACAGTAAATTGGTGATGAGCTGGCCCAAGCCATAGAACCTCTGTAATTTTTTCTTAAGATAACTTACAGACACTGCTAGCTTCTCGTGCTAATTTAAAAATAGGGTTATTTATATAAAACTCCCTATAGTTTGACCTTATTATTGAAAACGTCAATATTATTTAAATTTAGGAAATAAGGACAATAGTTTACCCTTCGTATTTTACAACTGTAGACAACTCCAGCAGACGTAATGGTTTTAAAATCTTGGAATACAGCATGTATGCCTGAGTTATTGCAAGGCTGATATAATCAGTGGTATTTATTAAGCAATTTTGAAATTGTCACTTGAGTTGTAGCTAGTTTGTATGTTGAGTTCCATAATACGCTCTAGTAGCGATATCACTATATCAGGATTTTAATAATCGCAGACATATGCTATGGTTTTAAGAAACCCAGACAGATATGCTAAATGAAAATAGGATAAACTATTGTTTTTATTTGTAATCTTTTAAAATTAGTCATTTTCATAAAAGATCGAATGATACAGAGTTTTATACAAATAACCCCAAAAAATGTATTAATACATACATTTTCCTCACTCAATATAAATATAGATTCATTATTCTTTCTCAAGGAAAGAAGAAACTTAATTTATTCATAAGAAATAATCTCACCTTTCAATTAAGAGAAAATCCAATGGATAATTGAAAATTAAAGATTGAAATATGTTATAGCTGATGCCCAAAGAAGAAACATCCACTTAACAGAATCAGAAAAACCAAAAGTGAGAAACTATACATCAATGAACCAACAGAAATTGCACCAAAGTGAGCTGTAACGCACTTAGAAAATGGAAGTTCGATGTAATATGTGGCCTTTTCCTTACTGTCCCAATCACTCACTAGCAGCTCCCATCAATGCCACTCGCTATAGCACAAATTTACATCAACTTTTTCAAATGCCGTTCAGATCTGATCCAGGACCACCAACTTTCTCTTACAAATGAAAAATGCCCCTCTTGAATTTTTTTTTTGGCGATATTTACGCACATAATATTCCTATGCATTTACATATCTAACTTTTAACGTATGATATTTACAAATATAATATTTTTTATATATGAAAAGATTCATTTCACTCTAAAAAATTAATAATGATATTATTTTTGATGTAATATTAAAGATATAAGTATTTATGTAAATATGAACGTTTAGGTCTTAGATGTGTAAATATATAAGAATTGTGTACTAGGCATATAAATACCCATTTTTAGAGAAAATGTTTAGTTTGAATCATAAAAATATTTTACCATGTAAATGATTTCTATGATTCATATTATATGTCATTGGCAATACTTTCTCTTTGGGACGACGAGACTTTATAGGCAAATACACGTTCAAACTCTCGCCTCCGTGGACGAGCAGAACCCCAACCACGGGCAATACTTGCCTTATTGGCTATCTATGAGCTTTTTTTGAGATATTTGAGCAAATTTAATCAACCAAAGACTTGAACTTAAGATCTCTTAATGAAATCCAAATTTCTAGATGTCTTTCATGACTTTCTAAGTAGATAATTATGATTTTCTGCAGCATTAGCAGACTGTCACAAGGGTGCGAGGGAGATTCGCGAGGACTGAAGCGTGTGAGATCTCAAAGCAGCAGAAATGAAGAATGGAATGGTGGATACCAGCAGAACCAATTGGGAGGATGAAATTAGCAGTAGAATCTGAAGCTTCCTTTGAAGGAATGGTCCTCAAGAAGAAAAGAAGAACAAGGTTGGTAGCTCTGCTTCTTTGTTGACTCATTTCACCTTATTCTGTGTAATAAATCTCTATATTTAAGAGTCTTGGAGGTCGTGTTGTAAAATATGTTGAAATAAAATTAGATTTTCCGCTCCATGTTGACGTCATTTTTTGTTAGTCCAATGATCTAAAGCCCCTACAATAGATTTAAGGAAATGTATATAAATAACACACCATTTTATGCATTTATATATCTCTCACTTAAAATTTAATATTTATAAATATAATATTTTTCTCAAGGATGAAAATGTGCATTTCATTTAATAATGTTATTTTTTATATAATATTAAAATTTTGAGTATTATTTTTATAAATATGAAAATTTAGCTGTTAGATATATGAATTGTTATGTATATTAGTGTAGATGTAATTATTTAAATTGGCAGAATCAAAATATACAAAACGTGTGTCCGGGATCAATTTTAATTTTTTTTATTTTGTTTTATAATATTTTTTAAAATATATTTATTTAGTATTGATATATCATCTAAAATTTATAAATAAAATATGTATTTCAAGTTAAAATATGTATATAATCAAATTAAACGATTCAATAAGATGAGTTCAACAATGCTAGAAACGGATTAAATTAAGCTTAAATCTTACATATGAAAATTTTGAAACACTGATTGAAAGATCAAATGATTTTCAAATTTGACATATTTATAATGAATCGGCTGACGAGATGAATTAACGAAATAAGATCACTCCAAGAAGATCATTCAACGATCAAATCACCAAAAATTATCTACGATCAAATATATATACCGGGATTGTTATGATTTTGCCTACAATGATCAAAATGTCCTCAATCATATAAATGGACTCATTCTACAATGAGAGAAACGAGCTAAACTAACTGGAGAAAGAAGAGTAAGAAGCTTATCACCATGTTGTCGCTGACGGCCTATTCTTGCCACCGCCACCAACAATTGTTATATAACTATCATGCATATTTAACGATTCAATTGTTAGTGATTTCTCACATATATAATCTTGTAATCTATCTTAAAAACTTAAACTTTCTCAAAGTATAGTTATTTTACTAGATCTCGAGATTTTTTTCCCTCTTAATAGGATTTTTTTATGTAAAAATTTTGGAGTTTCTTATTCTCTTTTCAATTATCTATGTGTGTGCTAGATTTCTCAACAAAACTAAGACGCGAAGTTTTATTCTACAGCAATTGATTTTCTTGCATGCAACAAGTATATTTTTTTTAAGTATTTTAATTTTTTTTTAAAAAACAATATTATTTTAAAAACATTCAAAATATTCTTTAGATATTTTGATTGTTTTTAAAAATATTATTAATCATTAAATATATTTTATTTTAAAATAAATATAAATAAAAAATTATAAAATATAAAATAAGATAATACTAATCCTAATTCTTAATGCAAGATTACATCAAAAATAAGAAAAATAAATCTAGCTGCACCTGCAAAATAAATGCTAGCTAAACATACAATACAACCTTATATGAATAATTTGGACTTAGCACTCCACACATAGATAACCAAGTCCACCTGACCTAACGTGAGTTAGCTAAGCAACCTACACAAAGAACACATTTATATTTTTATTACTGCTTAAGTACAACCCCTACAAAAAAATAGATTAGTAATAATGACCTAACATCCGATCTAAAAACATACACGCTAACATCTATAAAATATTACATCACAAAATAAAACACAATATCATATACATACAACGCCTTAACACTAAGTAGTAACAATATTCTAATGTGTGCTTAAGCTGTGGCAATACTAGCTTCTTTAGTTTAAGTTTAATTTGGAGTTTGAATTTATTTAAATTTTACCTTTGGGTGATTTCATTTTAAATGATTTATTGATTTATTTTCATTTTATTTCATTTTTTATTTGGTTAAAATGATGTTTAGGTTTTCAAGAATGAAGAGTAATAAATTCCATTTGAAGATGGAACTCACCCTATTCTACATCTAATTCTAAAGAATCTAACTAAGGAAGTATCTTAATTAGCCCATTTGAATTTATGTAATTTATTTAATTTGATTTATTTGATTTGATTTAGAGCTTAAAATTTGAGTTGGTTTAAGTATTTGATTGATTGATTTTGATTTAGATGTTTTAGTTTAATTACATCTTGATAATTCAATATCTGATATAATGAAGTTTAATAAATTCTTTTTTTGATTGATTAATTTGATTAGATGTTTTGATTTAATTAAATCTTGATAATTTAATATCCTTGATCTCTGAAGTTTAAGTTTGTTTAAATTCATGTTTTTTTTATTAATTTCATATAGATATTTTGGTTTAATTAAATCTTGATAATTCAATCCTTGATCTCTAAAGTTTAAGTTTGTTTAAATTCATGTGTTTTGATTGATTAATTTGATTAGATGTTTTGGTTTAATTAAATCTTGATAATTCAATATCCTTAAATTAATATTTAATTTTATTATGGTTATGTGACTTGACTTATGTCATTTGTTGATTATGGTTCATTCATTTGTAGTTTGATCAAATTAGATTAATTGAGATTTTATTTTGATTTTAATTGAGTTTGATTCCTTGTAATTAGGATTTTATCTTTTAATCTCATCCATTTGTCATGTTTATCAAAGTTTGGTTTGCATTTTGATTTAGTTTGATCAAATTAGATTAATTGAGATTTTATTTTGATTTTAATTGAGTTTGATTCCTTGTAATTAGGATTTTATCTTTTAATCTCATCCATTTGTCATGTTTATGAAAGTTCGATTTGCATCTTGATTTCATACATTGGATAGTTAATTAGTTTATTTTATTTAAGTAAGTTGAATGAGATTTAATTTGATTGCATATTAAATTGATGAGAGTCTTTCTTAATTTGATTTGATTAGCTTTATTAGTCTATGGGTTTGCTTAGGTTCAATGTGATTATGTGATTAGTTTAATTAAGAAGTGTATTTATGTTAATTATAAAGATTTGTTTAATTTCAAATTTTATTTCATATTTGTTTAGGTTAATTATGTAATTAATGAGTTAATAATTTAGGTTTAATTTGGGTTTTGATTAGTATTTAATTGCATTTATGTTTGATTAAATTTAAGTTTAATATGATTAATTTGATTAACTTAATTAGTTCGTTTAAGATGTGTGATCAATTATTAAATTAAGTAAAGATTTATTTATTTTTTTTCAAAAATTTGATTTCATATTTATTTAGGTTAATGATGTAATTAATGACTTAATAATTTAAGTTTAATTTAGGTTTTGATTAGTACTTAATTGCATTTATGTTTGATTGAGTTTAAGTTTAATATGATTAATTTGATTAACTTAATTAGTTTGTTTAATATATGTGATCAATTAATTAGTAGATTAATTAAGTGTTTGATTTGAATTAATTTTAATCTGATTTATAATGTTAATTTGGTTTATTAAGATGGTGGATTAATTTATTAAGTTTGTATTAATTAGGTGTTTATTCAATTAGATTATCTTAAGGGTAATTAGTTTAATTAAGGAGTGTGTTTAAGTTAATTATTAAATTAAATAAAGATTTATTTAATTCTTAATGATGTAATTAATGACTTAATGATTTAGGTTTAATTTAGGTTTTATTAGTATTTAGTTGCATTTTGATTATGTTTGATTAAGCTTAGGTTTAATATGATTAATTTGATTAACTTAATTAGCTTTTGAGGGTGTGATTATTATTAATTAGTGGTTTGATTTAAGCTTAATTTTAGAGTTAACTTTAATGTAACTTATTTAAATTAATTTGATTAATTAAGATGATGGATTAATTCATTAAGTTTGTAATTAGATATTTTATTAATTAAGTTTGATTGATTAATAAATTTTTTTAAATCATTAGATTAATTAAAGGTTTGTTTAATTAGAGATTAATGACTTAATTTCTCACATGTGAGTGATTTGATTTAGTTAAGTGTTTTCCTTAAGTTTGATTTGATTAAAGGATTATTGTTATTGCCATCATTGTTATTAAGTAAATTAATTGTTTATTTCATTTCAATTAAGTTTGATTATTTATGATTAGAGTTTTATTTGATTTGATTCATTTATTCTGTTTGTTTGATTTCATTAACATGTTTGATTTAGTTATTAGATTGAAATATTTAATGGTTAATTAATTATCTTGTTCCAAATGGATGTGATTTAATCATATGTTAATTAAGTTTACTTTAATTTTATTTGGTTTAATTCGATTAGTATTAAATGATTATGTTGAATTAGTTTATTAATCCATTTGATTTTTTTGTATTTATTTAATGATTAATTAGTTTTAGTTTACTTATACTCATTAAGGAGTTTCACATGATTAAGATTCCATGCTTAGTGTAGGTTTAGTTATACTAGTTTGACCCATATTAAAGTTTCCTAGATTTGTTTAATTTTAAGTTTGATTTCAGATTTAATCATTTAATTGAATTTTATTAACTTAAATAGGTTTAAGCATATTTAATTTAATTTTCTCCAAGGATGATATTTTTTTTGAATTGAGGTTTGATTAATGATTGCTTAAGTGTTATTTAATTTCTGATTTTGATTCGATATTTAAATTATTTTTAGATCATGTTTTAATTAACTCCTTAATTGATTAAACTTTAATCTTAAGTGTTTGTTTGGGATTCATTAGAATTCAGAAAATCACATTTTTTTTCTTGAGAGTCCTAGATGTCAATTGAAGTGATTTAAGCCATTTTGAAGAGTTTTGTAAATTTCTGAATTTTTTATTTGATTTATTTTATTAAAATAGACAATCTAAACTCCAAAATTTAATTTCTCTCAATCTAGAAATTCTTTTCTTTTGAAATTTTTATAGTAGGTGTGTTTTAACTTTAATTTCAGTACCAAAAAATTTCAACTTAATCAGACATATATTTTTGGCTTAATTAATGAAATTTGATTTTCATTAAAACTCAAATTAGGCTCAAAATACTTAGTAAAATTTGGGTATTTTGGGTTTGTTGGATTCCTCTCGCAAAGATGAATCCAACTAGCCCTTGTTTTCAATTTTGGTTAAGTATTTTTTTATGAATTTTTAAAGTTTCAAGTGATTTAAATTAATTTTTAAATAAAAAAATATGGTGTACACGCGTGCGTGAGACCGTCAACCATGAAAGACGCGCTCACTCGATCATCCAATCGTGAGATCGACCATCGATGATCGCGAATCAGAGGTGACGCGATCAATCGCGATCGACAGGTCGCATGAGCCATCGACGGATCGTCGTCATATCAAGCATCCGGCGATCGATCCATGTGTGATGAGACATCCAATCATGAACCACGGATCGGATGGCGATCAGAGCCCATCGACGTGAACAAGAAAACGGGTTTTTTAAAGGAAAAATAGATTTTCTAAGTGAAAACTTGTCCAAATGGACTCATTTCACATCGATTAAAAAATTCTATTTTTAATTGGGATGATTTAAAGTAAAATGCAGATTATCTAGAGAAATTCTAAAAGAAAATTAACACAAAATGCAAGAAATCTAAGGCCTAAAAGTTTCAAAATTTACCAGGGATGGTTTGGACGATGAAGATCCGAACTCCAGGTATGTGAGGAAGCTCTTGAATGATTTTTAACCCTTGCCTCCCTTCAGAACATCATCTTCTTCGATATATACCATCGCCTCACCAAAAAAGCAACTATTTATATTTTTGAGCTCAAAAATGGCTCAAAGAGGTGGGGGATGAGTTTTTTTACTTTGGGAGCTTTTGGGGTTGAATGGTGGTGGAGGAAGAGGTCAAAGCCTCATTTCCCTCCTTTTATAATGGCCAAAAAATTCATTATTTTTTGAATTTTTTGGCTCCAAATTGATTGCCATCTTGCTTGGGTGGATTGGATGATGATTGAGGACTTTGGATTTTGCTCCAAAGTCCTCTCTTGCCATATGATCAATTCAATGCAAATGTTGGGGTGGGAGTTAAGTGCATGTGATGGGAAGAATTAAATGAGGTTGGGTGGAATCCTATGTGGGGGAGGATCCATGAAGGGTTTAATTGGGTTGGGTTGATTTTGGGTTGATCACAAATGGGTTTGGATCAGGTTTGATCAGCCCCCAAAAGGTCTTGGCTTGGTTTCAAGGGATTTGGCCCAATTTGGGTCATATGGGTCATATTGGGTCAAGTTGATCAATTTGACCAAAATTGACCAAATTAGCTTGGGTTATGGGTTGATTCATGTTCAATTTGCTAATTGAAGATGAATGTGATCTTTGGTTTGAATTAATTTAGATTTAATTTGGATTTAGGCCAAAGATTTTAGGCCAATTTAGTCAAGTTGACCAATTGGGTTCATTGATTAAATTGGGTTTAATATGGCTTTGGTCAAGTTCAATAATCAATTTGGAATGAACTTGAGCCATTGGTTGCAATCAATTTGGGTTAGATCATGATTTGAATTTGGTCCTTTAGGCTAATTTGGGTCAACTTGGATCAAATGGCCAATTGGGCGGTTTGGCTCAATTGTGGTCAAGTAATATTTAAATATTGATTTTGGGTTGATTCAAATCATTGGTTTCAATCAATTTGATGTGATGAGTTTTGGCTAGTTTTGGTTCATTTGGGCTAAGGGTTGACTTGGTCAAATGACGTTGACTTGACCCAATTGATTACAATCGATCATCCTATGGTGATCAACAATCATGGTGGAATATTTTGGTGAGCTTGGTTCAATCCAATTTGGGTTGGATTCGAAGTTGGCTCAAATGGGTCATTTAGGTCACTTTGGGTCAAGTGAACCTAAATGGGTCAATTGGTTTGGTTTTGGTCTGATTTGAGTTTAGTTGAACTTATATATAAGCCCTAGATTGAAATATAAATTCAATCAATTTGGAGTCTAAGAGATTTTGGCTCATTTGAAATTTTCAAGTCAAAAGGTTGGGCTTGGGTTGGTTTGATTTGATTTGATGATTGTAGATTTCATTTATTTGGGTAGATTGAATGAATAATTGATTCAAGATAAATTCATTTTGACTTGATTTGGATAGAATTTAGTTAAGTCCAAAGAATTGGCTTAAAGGGCTTAGATTGAGTTTGGATTTGATTTTCGATATAGTTTTGGTCATTTGAATTCGGATCTCATTTATATTTATGAATATGAAGGAATAATTGATTTATAAAGAGATCAATTGTGTTTGATTTGATCTAAGGGAGTTTTGGCTAAGCTTATGAATGTGGTTCATATGGCTTATTTTAGGATTTGAATTTGATTTTGGGTTTCAATCATTTGGAGTCAAATTTTGAAATTAGATTTGAAATTTGAATTTGAATTTGAGATTTGGTTTGAGAATTGAATCTGGGTTTGATTTGAGAAAGTGTATCTAGATTGGGTTTAGGCTATGGGATAGGTAATTTCCTTAAGCCCTAAGGCATAACCTAATCTTATAATTAACACTTCTAAGTCTCTAGGCTTAAGTTAAGTGTTCACCTAATCACTAGAAGTATCTTATGACTAAAGAGTTTTTAGTGTCTAGAAGAGTCCTAAGTCTAAGGAGAGGAGGATAAGAGCTCACTCCAAAAGTTAGGCCAATAAAAGGACCCCAATAGGTGTGATGTAACTGATAAGGCACACACAGCACATATTGGCGTTGACTGAAACGATCAACAAAATCCAGAAGATTGCAACAAACAATAAAAGTGATCTATACCTAGACCCGAAAGGTAGATAGAATCATGATCTTAGTACAATGCAACTCTCTTTATGCCAAGGGCATAAGAGAGCAAGAAAGAATCCACCGGGGATTGAGTACATGAACCTTCCTCTAGGAAGTTTCATACCGAGGATATGGATGAGTTTGATTATGAGTATGATTTGTTTGGGTGTGTATCCACTGGGGATTGAGTACATAAACCTTCCACTTGGGAAATAGGTTCAAGCTATCCGCTAGGGATAAGAATTTGACTGGATTTGTTTGATTTGTTTGATTAGACTCCACTAGGGAGAAGGGTTTTAGATTGAGGGCATATCCGCTAGGGATGTACACTCGATTGAATTTGTTTAATTTAGATCTAAGCTCCACTAGAGAGGCTAATTTGATTTACGCCTCACTAGGGAGAAATTTGGTTAGTTCAATATGACTCACTAGGAGGTTGGTTTTGAATTTATTTTATTATAGACATGGTGCGATGGACTACACTAAGAAGGAGCCATGGGGGACTTGGGCCTATCTTAGATTTATAAGTTTAAAGGGGTAGTCTACCTTCCATAAGGTAGGACTATCCAATCTAAGGGGTTGCCTTACGGTGCAACGACTATTTAAGAAGAGGCATACAGAACTTACATCTTCCAAAGTGGATCAAATTGGGTGATTTATCGACACAACAAATCACCTACTGGGCTACTGAGTGAGTTCCATTGGGGGTTTTACCCCAACTCAAGAGTAGTCTTGATGATTAATTTGATTTATATTGATTTAATTTAAATTGGTTTAATTTAATTTGGTGTGTTATGTTATGGACCCTGTTGGCGTGCGATAGACGTACTGAGAAGGGGCTATGTCAGCCTTGACCAGTCTCTGATTTACAAATCCAAAGGGGTAGTCTACTAGCCACAAGGTAGTACTATCTGGCCTAAGGGTTGCCTTTCCATGTGCAACGACTGTACTAGGAAGAAAGCGTAGCAGACTTACATCTTCCAAAGTAGGGATCCTCCATTGGGGTGATCTGTCGATGGCACAACAAATCAATCCTGGCCTAGGGTGACTATTTAAGCGAATGCCACTGTGGACTCATATCAACTCAAGAATTATCATAATTAATTTAATTTTAGATGGACCTGGCGATGGATCTACTAAGAATAATATCGACTAGACCTATCTTAGGTTTACAAATCCAAAGGGATAGTCTACCAACCGTTAGTAGAACTAACCAACCTAAGGGGTGCCTTTCGATTTAATGGTCAAGTTAGAAGAAAGCACGGGACTCACATCTTCCTAAATAAGGAACCACTAGGGTGATCTTTGCGCAAATAAAATTTTCGCTTCGCTTGCAATGATCATGCTAGAAAGAATGCTTAATAGACTAATATCTTTCAAAGTGAAGACGACCACCGAGGTAACTCGTTGGTGGCACAACAAGTTGAACCCGACCTCAGGGTGACTAGTGAGTGAGCATCACTAAGGGTCTTATCTCAACTCAAGAGTAGTCTTGATGATTAATTTGATTTGATTTAATTTAATTTAATTGTGTGTTATATTGACTATGGCATGCAATGGACCCACTAAGAAGGAGCTATGTCGGCCTTGACCTGCCTCAGATTTATAAGTCCAAAGGGGTAGTCTACCATCCACAAGGTAGAACTATCCAGCCTAAGGGTTGCCTTTTGGTGTGCAACGATGATACTAGGAAGAAAGCATAGCAGACTTACATCTTCCAAAGTAGGATCAGCCATTGGGGTGATCTGTTGATGGCACAACAGATCAATCTTGACCTAGGTGACTATTTGAGCGAATGCCACTATGGACTCATATCGACTCAAGAATAGTCAAAATTAATTTAATTTTAGATGGACCCTATTGGTGTGCGATGGATCTACTAAGAAGGAGCTAATATTAGTTTAGACCTATCTTAGGTTTACAAATCCAAAGGGATAGTCTACCAGCCGTTAGGTAGAACTAGACAACCTAAGAGGTGCCTTTCGATTTGCAATGGTCAAGTTAAGAAGAAAGTGTTGGGACTCACATCTTTCTAAACAAGGAACCACTAGGGTGATCAATTGCTTGCACCACAAATCAGGCCCGACTTAGGGCTGCCCGTTGATTTGCAATGATCGTGCTGGAAAGAATGCGTAATAGACTTATATCTTTCAAAGCAAAGATGACCACCGAGGTAACTCGTTGGTGGAATAACAAGTTGAACCTGACCTAAGGGCGACTACTGAGAGAGTGTCGACCCAGGGACTTATCTCAACTCAAAGTAGTCAGGCAATTCCTACAGGGAGTTTTACTGACACTGCCCTAAAGATAGGATGCCTACTTGGGAAAGGGGCTGATGGGGGGCTTGAATTCTAATCCATAAGTTTATGATATATTTTTTTTTATTTTATATGATGGACCATGTTGGGGGAGAAAACAGAAGGAGCTCATATCAGCCTAGTCCTATCTCAGACTTACTGGACCAAAGGAGAATTTGTGCATCCACTGAACAAATTCTCCAACCACAAGGGTGGTTACTAGGAAAGGGAGATTGTCCAATCCAAAAATAACCAGGGTAGTGTCTAAATGAGGTCTCTAAGGACGTGATCCAAATAGATTACGTGGGATGGGGCACAAAGGCTTAATCCAACACCGAGAAGATGACATGGCTAGTCACATATCCATAGGTATTGGGGCCAACGGGGAGAAAGCGGGACTCACATCCGCCAAGAGTGGTGCATCCATCAAGTGGGTCACCTTGATGGCGATAACCAACCAACAAGGTGCCTATCGGTTTGTACATCTAGAAAGAAGGCATGTAGGCTTACATCTCTCTAAAGTGGAACTGATCACTTAGATAGTCTATCTTCAGCTCGACAAGGGCCATTCGACCTAGGGCAACTACTAAACGAGGAGTCTTGTGTAAGGACATGACCCAAGCTTAAAGTAGTCAAGAGGAAACGAGCCGTTGGGGAACATATCCTAAACCTCAAATATACTCGACCTTGTCAATGCATATTGGCTTATCCAAGAAGAAAGCGTATAGGCTTACATCCTCTTAAACAAAGTCAACATATGGTAGCTTACCGGTTGCGGAGTAAGGCCTACCAAATTGACAAGGTGCTCATCGATTTGCAATGGTCAAGTCAAGAAGAAAGCGCAGGGACTCACATCTGCTAGACAAGTGAACACTAGGGCGACACACCAGCAAGGTAGAATGTCAGCCTGACCTAGAGCAGCTAATTAGTGAGTGTCATAGGGGATTGCTCCCATGTAAAAATAGCCCGAGATAAAAGATATATATATCTATTTGTGTTGTGAAAGAGGGAATAGGATACCACTTGGGTTCTCTTACACCTATCCTAATAGCACTGGAGGATTGTTTTGTAGTTTATGTTTGTGTTGTGGAGGGATATGATGCCTCTTTGATTCTTTATACCTACCCTAAATACATCATGGCAGATTCGTAAGCAAAAGTTATTTCTAACATAGAAGAAATGAAATTTGAGATGAAAAGAACTTTTATTGATAATTATTTTCAAATAAGATTTATGGATAGTATTTCTTTAAGTAGACCCCATTGATTGGAAGCATCGGGTGCTCTCCTTTATAATTTATGAGTTGATAAGACCCTCCTTGGTAAGCCTTCTCTATGGCATAAGGGCCTTCCCAAGTGGGTTCAAACTTGCCTCCTATCTTCGACGGGCAATAATCAGCCTCCTTAGAACTAAAACAAGCTCTCCTACTTAAAAAGCTCTAGGACAGACCAACTTATTATGAGCTTGAATCATCTTGGCTTTATATAACTCAGGTTGCATGCCGCAGGCGTCTCTCCTCCAAACATTTGAGCTCTTCCAATCGCAACTTGGCATTCTGTTTCATTGTGATTTTACTACCCATGGCTATCCTTAGTGATGGAAGTTAGACTTCTAATAGTAGAAAGGATTCGGACCATACACTAAGGAGAAAGGCGTAGATTGAGTTGGAGTTCTGTATGTGGTACGGTAAGCACATAAGGCTTCAACTAACTGTTCATGCCATCATCGTTTGTTGTCATCTAGTGTCTTCTTCAGTATTTGAATGAGGATTTTATTGAAGGCTTCTGCTAACCCATTTTCCCTTGGGTAGTAGATGGTAGAATATCTCTAATCTATGCTGTGTCTCCGAGCAAAGCTGTTAATTTTAGTGCTCTTGAATGCAGCACCATTATCGAATATAATTCATCAAGGCACCCCAAACTTATATATGATATGGTTCCTGAAAAACAGGAGCACATGTTGAGATTGCCTCCACCCACCTGGAAAAGTAATCAGTAGCAGCTAGAATGAATCGATAACCTTTGGAAGAAGGAGGATCGATGGACCCAATGTCGCATAACACTCAAATGGCCATGAAGCCAATGTAGGATGTAGAATGTTGGGTGGTTGATGTAGACCACATCGTACCTAACATTGGTGGCATCTCCTAGCTACGTCCATGCGTCATGGATCATCGAAGGCCAGTAGTATCCTAGCCTCTTGATCTTGGTTTTCATCTTTGGACCAGATCGATGTGCTCCACATAAACCTAACTGTACCTCGGTCATGATCCTACGGGCTTCATGTTTGTCCAGATAATGTAACCACATATGATCGAAGGACTGCCGGTACAAGGTGCTGCCTATAAGAGCATAAGAAAGGGATCTCTGCTTCACCTGGTGTGGCAGTGATTTCTCGTGAGGTAGTTGCCCATATTTAAATAATTTATGAATGGTTGCCTCCAATCTGACTCCTCATCCTTTTTGGCAATGGCAACCTTCCCTTCAAGAGAGAATCTCACGATGAGTTCAACATCAATAAGAGATAAGACCTGTCTATTTTCAACCCTTATGGGAATGGACTCATCTTCCGGACATGCCAACTCTTGGGCAAGCTTGGCTAATGCATCTATTACTGCATTCTCTTCTCTAGGAATCTTGTAGATGGTAACCTCTAGGATTTAGGCTAACAATTCCATAGTATACTTGTAGTAATGAAGGAGCTTAGGCTTTAGAACCTTGTAGGACCCAGCGATTTGGTTGATGACTAACTGAGAATCTCCAAAGATGTTTATACTCTGGATGCATAGTGCAATGACTAACTCCAGACCGGTAATCAGAGCCTCATATTCAGCTTCGTTGTTGGTGCATGGGTTGGACATATGATATAAGAATCTCATCACATCACGGTCTGGAGTTAGGAAAACTATTCCTACTCCTACCTTTCTTGGGATAGTAAATTGTGGTTCTTCTCCTTTTTGAGAGGAAGCTGCACCACCAAAGTACATCTCCCAGTGGAGAGCACTAGTACCCCCTAAGTTCATGATTTGTTCATCAGGGAGATCATCATTAATCGAAGAATCAGTAGAGAGTGGATGCACTGCTAAAAATCGCAAGTTTCCTTTATGGCACGAGGGTATGAATGTTATGTCAAACTACACGCCCGCATGCGCCATTATGTTATGAGATATTGTAGTGGATTGACTCTAGAGATCAAGTTCACCTTATGAGAAAGCATGTAGTGCCGTAGCTTTTGGGATGCAAAGATTAAAGCTAGGCAGTGATTTTCAATAGGTGGATAGTTTGCCTCAGTAGGGATTAGATGATGACTGAGATAATAGAGAGAGCTTCCCTTCATCATTGGTTTGAGCCAACAAAGCTCCAAGGGAGTTGACTAATGTAGCAGTATATAATATGAGCGGCTTGCCCGGGATAGTGGCTGCTAGGACTGGTAGTGTCATCAAATATTACTTGATGTCTTTGAAAGCATGCTGACACTTGTCATCCCACTTGAACACGGCATCCTTTTTGACAAGTGCCGAGAATGGTTGGCATCTTCCTTATAAGTTGGAAATGAAGTTTCTTAGATATGCTAACAGCCCTTGGAATGACTTGAGTTGTGTTAGGCTTTTAGGGGGTGACATTTCTAAGATAGCTTTGATCTTCTCCGAATCGATTTCTATTACATGGTGTCAAACAACAAACTCATGGAATTTCCCTGAAGCTACTCCGAATGCACACTTTAGGGGGTTCATTTTGAGGTTGTATTATCTTAACCATTTGAAAACTACTTTCAAGTCAAAGAGATGGTCTTCCTTTTCTTTGCTTTTGATAACGAGATCATCGACGTAGCATTCAACTTGATGATGAATGAGTTCATCAAGGATTTGAGTCATGGCCCGCTAGTATGTGGCACCGATATTTTTAAGGTCGAAAGGCATGACCTTATAACAATAGATTCGATCGGGGTTTGAAAGGAAGTGTTTATTTCATCCTATGAGGCCATCTTAATTTGGTTGTAGCCAGATGACCCATCCATAAAGGAGAATACTACATGAGATGAGGTGATGTCCACCATTAATTCTGGTATAGGAAGTGGAAATTCATCCTTAGGACATGCCTTATTTAGATCCCTAAAATCAACGCATATGCAAATTTGGTCATTCTTTTCTTAACTTGGGACGATTTGACAACCGTGTAGGATATTTTTCTTCTAATAAAGCTAGCATCGATCCGATTTGAAGTGACCATTTCAATGTCTAATCGCATGCATCTAGGAGCTGCTTGATAGATTAGGTTCTATCTAGTTTATGACCGCTATGTCGAGATAAAGGGCATCTCTTCATAACTCCATGCAAAGAAATCCTTAAACTCTCAATAGCTACTTAAATCATTTTTTTTTTCATTCAATAGAGAACCGATATATGTTGGATCTTCTTCAATTCTAGGTTATTTCTTTGAGCTCATCGATAGCTGATCTGATCTCATCTTCGAACCCGGTAGTGCATCCTTGACTTCAAATTCATTTCGATCATGTGAAGTTTTTAAACACACCTCTTCATATGAGTTAGCATGATTTGAAAAGAATCTATTATATTCCAAATGATTGGTGATGACTAAGCAGTAATCATCATCATCGACTGGACCTACTGTACCAAATCCTAGTCCCGATCTTGATTGTGAATTTCTCCATTTCTTGTCCCATAACCTTTCAAAGTAATTTGACCTATGTTTTGACCAAGCATGTTGAATTAATCCTTTCTTTATTAAATTAAGAACACAAGGTGAGTACCAATCAAAAGGTAATTCTATTAAATCTTTATATGAATCATCCTTAAGTTCTACATCAGCTTCTTGACTTGAGCGTGATGCTCCAAGAAAGAACTTCTATACATTTACATTTGTGGAAGACTTAGGGACTTCCTTAACTACCAAACCCTCAACTTTTTGTGAGGAAAGTGGGGTTAGAGCTAAAGTTCCCAATTGATGCCTCGCTGTTTAAAATATAGACTTAGATACACTTATGGTTTGCTTAGGAGCCCGATCTTCATCATTGTCTGCCTTAACTATCACTTGCATGGGGATCGATGGAAGTGCTAGTGTACTAATCATATATGACATCATCCGAACTAGGTTTCTAAGTCTATATAGATAGTAGGTGTAGTCATGGTAGCAGGGACATAACTCCTATTGGATGGCCAATAAGGAGGTCTTCCATCCCTAGGCATGTCTTTGGATCTGCCTCTTCCTCTGCCTAGTGGAGGTCGAGTCATCCTACCCATATATTATGTGGGTGGAATCTAATGTCAGGCTCTACTTTCTCCTCCAAGTCTATTTATCGCTCCTTTTATTTTCTTTCTCATTTCCTTTTTTCTTTTCTTTTTCTTTTTCTTTTTCTTTTTATTTTTATTTTTCTTTTTCTTTTATTTTTGAACTTTTGCCAAGTTCATGAGAATAGACTTGTTGATTTTGAGAGAGATAGTAGGCAGCATCCTCATATATTCCAACATCATGAACTGTGAATGGCTTAAGATCTCCTTTGACGCAGTATTCAATCCCACCCCTCATGAACTTCATGCACTAGTGTAGAGAGGATGGAACCATGTTTATCTCATGTATCCACGGTCTCCCAAGTAAAGCATTGAAAGATGTCTGAAGTCATAATATAAACTTGGTGAGTCTTCCAATCATCTACTTAATGGCAAGACTATAGAGCCTAAAGCCCTCACCTTGTTCATTGAATCTCTCAACATCATCCTCTTTTGAAAGTTTGGAGATGTCAATCCTCAAGTAAGCGGGTTTTAGACTCATAATATTCACCGATGCACCTCAACAAGAACTCGATATCTGATCTTCCAATATCCACTATAATGTAAAGAGGGTGGTTGTGCTTGGTCATTCCTAGAAGTAAGTCTTCATCACCGAATATAACTCCTAGAGTGTCCTCATGAGCCTCCTCAAGAGTCAGGGCTAAGCATATATCTCGGATCAAGAAGAGCCTTGATTAGAGATTCTCTCATCTCTTTGGATAAGATAAGGGCATCATATGCTTAACTTAATGGCCTTTCTAAGATGCTAGGATATTGTCAACCTTGATTGATCCTCCACAAGCATATCCATAGGTGGAGCATCTTGTGGAGGGGCTATCTGCTCTTTAGAACCAATGATTTGCTTACCCTTATTTGAGGTACCACCCTAGGAGGTAGAACTTTGCCACTATGAAGGTTAACTTCAGTGACCTCTTGGAATGATGAATTTGTAGAAAGTTCTACCTTCTCATCAGGTGTACCTACCACTTCTCCTATAGGATCATCAGAGTCGGATGACTCCAAATCAATCTCAAGAGGTGAACCCGTGTGATTTAGAAATGGGAAATCCATTTCTAAATCAAAAGAAGAATGATCAGAACTAGAGTTATCATTATTATTTTGTAGACTTGGAGAGTTTTCAAGAGGAATAAAATCTAGAGTATCAGAAGTGGACAAGATGTAAGTGAAAGCTTTCTTCATTGATTTCTTCTTAGATGGAGGTACATGATAGAAATCTAATAAAGTAAGCGGGATAAGAGGTATAGTGCCCTTGTCCACTGATACAATGCTTCTACTAGTGGAAGAGGAGTTAATGGAGGAAGAAGTAGTAGCTGCAACGCTGGATGGAGTGTTGGATTCGGACGGTGGTTGTGCTGCTATGCTATCTTGGGCAAGTAAGGTAGGCTACTATTGGGCTGCACCTTCTTCAAGTTGTCTTTGGCAACTTGCAAACCTTCCTTAGTGTTGAAGATTTGAGTTGCTTCGGGCACCTGTAAAGAAAGCTTCTTGATCTCAGAGACACTTTTTTAGGAGGGTTGTTCTAACAAGTATTCCTTAGGGATAATAATAGCTCCTGACTTGTAGTTGTGCTCAAGTCAGTCCTTAAAGGTGATAATACATGACTATTATGATGTGATGAATAGAATCAATACTCTTGCCCACATCTTCAGCCTCTAGGCTAACAAAGTCAAGTTTCTTTAAGAGATTCTTAAAGATCTTCCTAACTACCTCCCGCTTTAATGAATATGTCTTATTCAATCTAACGACAAGAGTAGGTGGGTAATAGCAACCTGGCAGTTGATATGAGTACCGCTGCTGAGTATATTATGGAGGAGGTGGCGGCCACTGTGGCAGCTGTGGTGGTCGATATGCTGGCCGAGGTGGTGGTAGAGGAGGTGGCAATGGAGGCTGCTATGCATGAGGTCTCTCATATTGAGCTCTGGCTGGCTACTTCCCTTTGTCTACTGACACTACTACCCTGGCTTCTTCTCAAATGCTTTCTGCGGCTTGGGTTTGAATGATTGGTCTTAAAAAGATAACTATTTAGCTTCTCCTTGTAGGCTAGTTGCTTTGTTAATTAATTTCTCAAGGGTTTTGAATGTAAATCCCTTGAGCATAAGAGCAATCGAGCCATGAATATTCTTGAGAAGAATTTCTATAGCATATTGTTTGGATAGCTGTGGTTCGTATTTCATACTCAAGTTTCGCCACCTGAGAATATAATCAGTAAGGGACTCATTGGGATCTTGTTTTGCCACAATGAGGTCACCCATAGTTATCCTCTGCTGGGCTCCAGCAGACCTCTTGATGAAGAGGTGCTCTAACTCAACAAAAGTCTTCACTGAACTGTTGGGCAGTGCAGCATACCAATCAAATGAAATCTCTGATAGACTACTAACGAAGAGTCATAAGAGAAGTGCATCACTACCTCCGGTGTTATAACAACCAGCTCTAAAATGTGCTATATGCTGTCGAGGGTTTTCACTGCCATCAAAGATCTTGAAGGATGGTGGCACAAAGTCCTTAGGATATTGGACTACATTGAATTCAGGTATTCTACCCTTTGGAATGATGAGCCACCTCACTAATGCTTCCTTCACTTGTTGTTCCACCATATGCTTTATATCTCTTTCGTGCATGGAGGTACCAGACCTTCTATGCTGCCACTATCGTCCATGGGAGATGTACTCTTGATCTAAAACATGCAACAACCCAGTGAGTGGTCACCATAAGAGAGTAGTCAGATGATGGAGCCCTCAAGTTTGTGAGTGCTAACAAGTCTTCAACTCTTTTCTCCATCTTACTGATATGCTCATCTCTCTTCCTCAATTACTAATGATGGTGTTGGGTTGAATGAGCTGTATCTTCTTCCTCAACCATATCACCCTCCTAACTATAAGATCAGAGGGAACCCTTGTCAATTATATGGACTTAAGTCCTCCAAGAGATCATCCTCATTTGGATCAAATGATCATCTTCTTCATCGAGCAATCACCTCAAGAGTTCTTCTTCAAGTAGTGGGTGATGATCTCATCTAAAGAGTAGTCTAATCGTGCAGGGACAAACACTCACTGCTAATTGATGGAGGGGATGTGCTCACTAATGGAGATGCACTTAACATATCACCGAGTGGCTCAGGGTCATGAACCGGAAGAAATATGCTGTGGTCGCTCATGGGTGGAGTGGTGTGGGAGATCCACTACCATGAAGAAGCCCCATACCCCTTCTAGGCCAAGTGACTACCTGATGGTGGTGGTAAATGCACCACGACATGTTCGCCAATTTCTTCTTCACCAAGATCAAGTGAGGTCAAAGGGAACTCCTTACCTTATGGTGGAGTAGAAGTGGGACCCTTGTAGCTAATCACTAATGGGCTTTCTCAGATGTATCTGGGCCTTTGTACACGCGGTGGATGGGGACCAATAGTGATGGTTGGAGTGGATTGGTGTGGTGGAGGCAACACCGCTTTTCTAGGTAAAGCTTCTATGGTAAGTACCCATGTTGAATGTTATCGATGATCACGGTAGCATGCCGATCGAGAAAATCCATGAGGTTGAGGCTGATCGGATACCTATGTCTCTCTCTACTAGTAAATAGAATACCCGTGACTCTGCCCTCTCTGAATGTGTGCCTCTGTGAGGGATGAGAACATAAATAAAATTGAGACTCTAATCATTGAAGCTCCACCAACTGTGAACATCTGGTTGGCATGACCTTCTCCTATCAAAGGAACCTAAATGAACTATGGGCTAAGGTGAAACTGAGAACCTCCTAATTTCTTCCTCTTTTGTAGAGAGGGAAACTATTCTCTGATAAGAGGAAACACTATCTGTGTAACTCTAAAGACTGAAAGCTTTAGCTTTGGCTTTGTAGTCATGATGTTGCTTGATCTTGCGGCACTAGTGCTTGTCCTACTAGAGGAAGACGAGAACTAGACCCAACCTCATAGGTGGGGGAGAATATCCCTGAAGAGGTTCTTAATTTTTGTCATCTCCTTTGTTTGATTAATTTTAATTTTTACATATTGGGAGAACCCAATAAGGATTTTAAGACCTAGACGAAGTGAGGTCCTAAAATCAAAAGGATGTTGATGAGATTTGCTTAAGGATGAAATAAGCTAAGTATCAACAGAAAGAATGATAGTCTTGGGCCTATATAAAATATAAGCCCACTATCGATGCTTGGAGATAACAATTGTCTACTAAAGATGGAGAGAGGAACTATCCCCAGCGGAGTCGCCAAAAAAATCTGTGGTGTTTATTTTTGAGATGTGGAACACCATGCAGATCTTAGGGGGTACTTATTGAAGTAATCCGGTTTGACATTAAGGAATTATGTATTATCTCAAAAGATAGAAGTCAGCACCCTATAATGGACCTAATCACCTAATAAGGACTCCTAAGGCATGATGGGTCTTCGAATATACTAGAGATTATTTCCCTTATTTTAAGCCGAGTTAGTTAAGTTCTCTATGGAGGCAAGCCCCCATAGTTAATTACATCCTAAAGAATGGGAATTCCTTAAGAATTCTCTCGATTAAAGTAGATAATTAGGGTCTCCAAAGATTTTAAGGTTAAAACTATCAAATGATTGGCTATTTTAGAAAATCAAATGGGATAGATCAAGAAGAAGACTTATTTTTGGAATCCAAAGGGAAAAAGTAGGGAATGCTCATGATACTAGGAAGCCTAGTGTGCATTCTGATCTACCCTATAATTAGGCTTTATATTTTTGAAATTGAAGAGAGTTAATTATTTCAGTTGACATTTTATTAGATTACTAAGGCTTATGATTCCATAACATAAGATTGTGGGAATGCCTAAGAGGTGAGGGTTTATGCTTGTAGCTCGTAAAGGGAAACAACAACCTCAGATCCTAAATCTAGTAAGCTTTAGCGAGGGCTGAAACATAACCTGAATCTAAGGTGAAGATGGGTATATGGTTTACCTCCACAAGAGAGAATAAACCACCCAACACTAATTTATTACCGCTGAGTGCGCTAACTCCTCCTATGCTTTAAATCTATGTAAAAGTCTTATGCTTTACAAGATGGCTAGGATGTTGTTCATTTAGAAAGGAGATTAAGTCTTAAACTCCCCCTAAGTGACTAGAGCATGAGTATGAATTCATGACTTAATCTAATGCAAATTTTATCAAATTTATTTGATTCTTTTGACTCTTGTTTTGACATAAGCTATGGGATTTTGTATGCCTAAATGCATGAGAATTTGATTATGGGCCAAATCAAGAGAGAAAGGGGTGTTCTTCCATCAAAGGCTCTCACAAGTTAAGCCTTCATTCTCTGGCAAAGATGGAAGTCCCCTCTAACAAGAGTGGATAATATGACATGCATGATATTATACATTCATTCATCCACTAAGGGTTGCTAAAAATTTTATTGTCTAATTCCTAGGCTTTTATGTGAGGTTATGAGTTATTTTAAATTGTAATTATGAGTTGTTAATTGGGGTAGAAAATTTAATTTCATCCTAAGAGCCTACATCGCCACACATTCAAGCATCAATCATAAAGAAACTATGAAATGCATATGTTATAATGCAAATCTAAACACAACATCAAACATTTTTATAGACTACGAAAAGAATAAAAGGTTTCATGACACCCAAAAGAAAAAAAAAGATGGGTAGCCGAGCTCTACCTTTATACAACTGGATTACAAAAATAATACATGCTATGGGGGTCTTCTTTTCTTCATTTCTTCTTCTTCTTTTGATTTGATTTTCTCCAAAGGCATCACAACCTGTGGACTAAGCCTTGCCACCGCTCATCTAATCTCCCATAACACTAATCCTAATTCCTAATGCAAAATTACATTAAAATAAAAAAAAAGTAAATCTAGCTATACCCGCAAAATAAATATTAGCTAAACATACCATACAACCCAAGCAGTTATATGAATAATTTAGACTTAGCACCCCACACATGGGTAACCAAGCCCACTATCCTAACATGAGTTTTGCTGGCTAAGCAACCGCATAAACAAACAATATTTATATTTTTATTACAGCCTTTAGCACAACCCCTAGAAAATATAATTGTAATAACGCCTAACATCCTCTAAACATACACCCTAATATCTAGTCTAAAACATTACATCATAAATAAAACACAACATCATACATACAATGCCCTCTTAGCACTAGAAGGTGACTTAGTATTCTAATGTATGTTTAAGGCTTGTGACTTTACTAGGCTTCTTTAGTTTAAATTTCAATTTGAGTTTGAATTTGTTTAAATTTTACCTTGGGTGATTTCAATTTAAATGATTTAATGATTTATTTTTCATTTTTATTTCACTTTATTTGTTAAAATGATGTTTAGGTTTTCAAGAATGAAGAATAGAATAAATTCCATTTGTAGATGGAACTCACCCTATTCTACATCCTAATTCCTAAAGAATCTAACTAAGGTCCTTAAGTATCTTAATTAGCCCATTTGAATTTATGTAATTTCTTTGATTTGATTTGTTTGATTTAATTTAGAGCTTATAATTTGAGTTGGTTTAAGTATTTGATTGATTGATTTTGATTTGATGTTTTGGTTTAATTACATCTTGATAATTCAATATCCTTGATATCTAAGTTTAAGTTTATTTAAATTCATGTATTTTGATTGATTAATTTCATATTAGATGTTTTGGTTTAATTAAATCTTGATAATTCAATATCCTTGATCTCTAATGAATTTTTAGTTTGTTTAAATTCATGTGTTTTTGATTGATTAATTTTAGATTAGATGTTTTAGTTTAATTAAATCTTGATAATTCAATATCCTTGATCTCTGATGAAGTTTAAGTTTATTTAAATTCATGTATTTTTGAATGATTAATTTCAGATTAGATGTTTTGGTTTAATTAAATCTTGATAATTCAATATCCTTTTAAATTAATATTTAATTCTTTTCTTTAATTATGGTTATGTGACTTGACTTTATGTTTATTTGATTTCATTATGGTTCATACATTTGTAATCAAATTAGATTAATTGAGATTTTATTTTGATTTTAATTGAGTTTTATTCCTTGTAATTAGGATTTTATCTTTAATCTCATCCATTTGTCATGTTTATTTTGGTTTGCATTTTGATTTAGTTTGATCAAATTAGATTAATTAAGATTTTATTTTGATTTTAATTGAGTTTGATTCTTTATAAATAGGATTTTATCTTTTAATCTCATCCATTTGTCATGTTTATCAAAGTTTGGTTTGCATTTTGATTTCATATATTGGATAGTTAATTAGTTTATCTTATTTAAGTTCGTTGAATGAGATTTGATTTGATTGCATATAAAATTGATGAGAGTCTTTCTTAATTTGATTTAATTTGATTAAATTTGATTTGATTAGCTTTATTAGTCTATGGGTTTGCTTAAGTTTGATGTGATTATGCGATTAGTTTAATTAAGAAGTGTATTTATGTTAATTATAAAGATTTGTTTAATTTTCAATTTTATTTTATAATCAAATTCTCATGCATTTAGGCATACAAAATCCCACAGCTTGTGTCAAAATAAAGTGTCCAAAAGAATAAAATAATCTTGATAAAATTTGCATTAGATTAAGTAATGATTCATACCAATTTATTTAGGAGTGAGTTTAAGAACTTAGTCTCCTTTTAAATGAACAAATTATTTATTTACTGTAGATTGCTAGGGATTTAAAGTTTAGGAGAGTTAGCTAGCTACCATTGTGATAATAAGTCTATCATGATTTATTCTCTTAGGTAAACCACATATCCATCTTTATATTTAAGTCATGCTTTGGTTAATTAGATTTAGATTAGGTTGATGTTTGTTATTAAGCATAAATCTTTACCTCTTAGGCATTTATAATCTTATGTTGTGAATCATAAGCCATGAATCTAATAAAATGTAAACTCAAATAATTAACTCTTTCAATTTAAAATATAAAGCTCAACCATAGGTAGATCGTAATGTTCACTATTTAAGGTCAAGCATTTTACTTTTTTTTTGATTCCAAAATAAGTCTTCTTTGATCTATCCCATTTGATTTTCTAAAATAGCCATTTGATAGTTTAATTGAAATCTTAGATAATTATACTTTAATTAAGAGTATTCTAATTCATTTGATGTAACTAATTAGCATTATAGGAAACTTTAACAAACCCAAATTTTTAAAATAAATATTTTACTTTTTTTTAATGTAAAGTAAAAGATGATATTTGAAGACCCATCATGTTGGAGTTTATGTTTTGATTAGTATTATAAATTATTATCTTTTGAGATAGTACATCAATCCAATGTGATTATCACTTCAATAAGTACCCCCTAAGATCTGCATGGTGTCCCACATCTCAAAAATAAACATCACATTTTCTCATAACCCATTTATATTCTCATTTATATTCACATATATAATTGAAATTTAAATTCAAATAACTAAAATAAAATTCAAAACTCAAGTCCAAATCTAACCTAAATCCAACCTATACCCTTTCAAGTCAAAATTTTGAACTTAGCCAAACCATCCTCAAATCAATTCAAACCTTTGGATTTTCTCTCCAAAGAATCACTCCTTCAATCACATGCCCAAATATAAATATAAACTTTAATCATCAAACCAAAATCAAACCAACCCAAGTCAAACCCATGTTCACCCTTTTGACTTGAAATTGTTAGATGAATCAAAATTTGATTTGACTTCAAACTACTTGCAAATGGATTCATATTTCAATCATAAGTCCATATACAAGTTTAATCAAACTCAAAGCTATGACTAAAGCCATTTGATCCACTTAGGCTCACTTGACCCAAAGTGACCTAAATTTATGAGCCAAATTTTAATCCTAACCAATTTGGATTGAACCAAACTCACCTATGCCTCTCATCATGATCAACAATCATCATGGGGTGATCAATCAATCAAATTGGGTCAAACGAAGTCAAACCTAAGGGTTGACCAAGTCAACACTTAGCCCAAAATGAAACCTAACATAGCCAAATTCCATCATAGGCCAAATTGATTGAAACCATTGATCTAAGTTCACTCATGACCTATGTTTGAACTTGACCAAGCCAACATTTGAGCTAGTAATTGGCCACTTGACCCAAGTTGAAAGTTGAAATTTGACCTAAAAGTCAAAATGTGTCAAAACTTGATCTAAGCCAAATTGATTGAAACCAATCAAGTTCATTCTAAATCACTTGTTGAACTTGACCAAAGCCTCAATTGGCCAACAAACTAAACCCATAGTCCAATTGACCTTAGACCCAACTTGACCTAAAGGGGTCATGTTGAGCCAAATTTGAACATAACCAAAATTGATTGGAAACAAAGATACCAATCCACTTCATTTGATTAACCTAACCTAAGCCTACCCTTGACCTACCTTAAATAGGTCAAACGAGTCAAATAGGTCAACTTGACTCATTTGACCTAAATGAAGTTATATGAGCCAAATTCAAAACTATAATAAATTGAATTAAACCAAAGCCACCAAAATATTTCAAATGGTCGTATGAACTTGAATTTACCCTTGGTTTGACCCAATTTGACCAATTGGTCAACTTGAACAAAGTTGACCCATTTTGACCTAAATGGGTCAACATGAACCAAACCTTATCAAATGAATTTCAAATCTCATGAAACTTGGCCAAACCTAGTTTCTCCACGTACCCAACATATCCAAATTGAAAAATCATCAAAATGACCATTCTACCCCTAGGCCATAGAACAAATTTTGGCCTAATACATGGGTAATTTGGTCATACCCTCTTCATATCCACTTGAAGTTTTCCTAATAGCTCAAGGGGACCTAATGAAGAGTGGTGCATCCAACCCAATGTGTTTGGGTCAACCCAATATGCCCCAAGGCCAAACCCAACCCCATGGGTCAAATTGGCTCATTTCAAATCCCTCTTCCACTTAATTTCAAGCACATAGGAGGTTGGAAATCCACTCAAGGTCTTAAACTGACCATGTGCAAAGAGCTAACTGATCAAACAAACTCTCCATTGTGATCAATTGGATCAAAATGGCAAGATAGCTTGCGACCGTCCGATCCTTCAAGGGGGAGATATACTCCCCCTAATTCAATTCAAATCCATCATTCCTCAATTCGACTAAGCCCAAGAGAGTGTTTGGAGAGATTAGAGAGCCTTCCTAATCATTCTTAGAGGGATTTGAATTTGAGATTTCTTTTCTCTTAAATTAATAAAGGAGCTCAAATTCAACTTTCTTCCACCTTCACCTCTTGCACACTTCCTCTAAGGATCAATCCAAGCACACTCAAGCATCCACTTGAGTTCCCAACAAGGAGAGAAGCAATTGGATCAAAGCTACAAGAGACATCAAGTGGTGTTGGTCCATAGAGCAATCCACTCAACCCCAAGGCCTAAGAATTTCAACAGGGCTTCGTCTCCACTAAATGAAGCTACCTCATCGATCTCGAGTGCCAGTGAGGTATAAAATTTTTCAACCCCCTAGTATCGAAGGTGTTGATCTTTTGTAAAGGGAATTTTCAAGTCATGCAAATTCCACTGTTAGATGTGTTCCTTATTGCATGGTGTGGGTAAAGATCCGAGCTCAATCGAGCTCTGATCTTCCCTGATCATGGACTTCTTTATTGATCTAAGGAGAATAATTGGGGAGAGATCTATCCACATTTTGGTTGGATGGTGAGATTATTCCCACCTTTAGAATTTCTTTTATCCCTTTAAAATGTGGGAGATCGCCTGATCTTTGATCTGACAGAGATCAAAGAGCCGCCACCTTTTGATGTGATGTTTAAGTAACACATACATGTAAAGCAATCCCACACCAATCGCACAGGAATCGAGGGATTAGGATTCTTAATTAATTCTAATTAATCTTCTGATCTTCTAAAAATCATATCTCTCTCAATAAGATAATTCAACCTAATTTCAATGGATTTTAAATTATGCCTTTCTATGATTTTGGGTTTTATTGAAAATTTTATTTTGTTAATTACCTTTTAATTAAATCTCTGATTAATCCCAAACTTATGGGTATGTTTTAGGGATAACTTCTGCCTCCCTTAATTTTCTTAAGATTTATTGAAGGTTTAATTAGGAAAATTACAAATGCATTTCTTAATTACCCTCTTTATGTAATTAAGGATAATTAAGATATGATTAGTGGTTTTAATCTATTATTAGGGTTGATTAAGGTTAGATCCAATAGAAAGGAAGTTTAGGGAATAATTTTAGGGCATTTCCCTGAAGCTATTCCCTAAACCCCCTTTTTTCCTTAATTCTCTCTTAATTAAGGGTTAATTCATTAATTAACCCCTTAATTAATTTCTAAAAATTTTAAAAAATTCTAGAACTTAATTAATCTATCTTGGATAGATGCTCAGGTGTTTAATAACCTAAGTTCAATTAAGAAAATCAAAACCCAATTCATATGTGTGAAAGGGTGTCTTGAAATTACTTAAGCTAAACCCCTTAACTTAATTAACCATTAATCATGAGCCAAATTGCATTAGGCCCTTTTCTTCCTAGGTGCATTGCAAGTTTAAATTCTTTGTGAGTTTGTTGTCATCTTATTGGCTCATAATTACTTGGTTAATTATGATAAGGTGGTGTAGGAAAGGGTTAATTAACTTGCTTAATTCATACCTTAACCTAATTAATACATAAAAATGGATCTAATTATCTATAAATTAAACAAAAATAATAAACACATGTAGGAATGTGTTAGGAATAGCAAACTCAACTCACCTTTTCAAAATTAAATCAAACTTAAAACTAAACAAAAATCACATTGAATACACTTTGATTTATTTTAAACTTTCATATTCCATAAGAATGTCTTTAGGATTTAATTAAAGTGAATATGTTAACATGCTTTCATTGCTTTGATTCTTTCCCCAACATTTTAAATTTGTATGTCATGTGGTTTCATGCATTCATATTTTTTTAAATTCAAATTTAACAATAAAATTGTTTACTTTATGTCAAATTTGCATGTGTTGGCTAAAGTAGAAATATGAGTGGCTATTATCACTACTAAATTCAAATTATTTTTCAAAACATATAAATTAATTATCAAATCTGAAAGTGTGCTACTTATATTTTAATTATATGCTTGCATGTGAAGAATATATGGATGTGCTTAGCATAGATTTCCTTTCTCTCTTATGTTAGCATAGTTTTGAATAGGAGTTGGTAAGATGTATGGTTCATTTGAAAAGAACCTAACACTTACCTAATTACATATTCTATTCATCCCTATGCCATCATCTAAGAAGGGTTACCTATACTAGCATACATAAATTACATAAAAAAATGAACTAATACATCTTTTGTATTCTTCTTTCCATTTTTCCATTTTGTGCACATTTCAGGGTTTAAGGAAAGTGGTATATTAGTCTCGACAACCTGAGGTCACAAGCTTTTAAGTATCCCTAGTCTTGTACCAAGACCTCCGCTCAACCGTTAACAATGACACTGCTCACTCTCTTTACTTTCATATGTATATGTACAAATTGGATAAATAAACCCTTTCTACTTAAGAAAATCCTAAGCTTCCAAATTTTCTTTAAATGAATTACTTAGCATGCATTATAAAGTGCATGTTAAATATTCTCATTTGTGTATATAAATATACTTAGATTCATTCATATGCATGTTATACATGTTGGGAAAGAAATGAAGTGATGTGTGTTATATGAATTTGATTCATTTTATTTAATCTTAAAATGCCTTCTTTTGAATAAGTTTTAGATTCATCTAAACTTAGGATTATTATTAAAAGACTTAATCAAAAACATTCACTAAAAAAAAAAAATTAAAATGTGAACCTACTTTAGAAATTATTTAAAGTTAGCGAAGAGAAGTTCTCTCTTTCCTCTCTTATAACTTAGTTAATTGTAGGATTTACTTGAACTAAATCAAAAATAAAATCAACCCAAAATAATTAAACAACTTAAATTAAGCCCTCCTCTAATTGAACATGTTTTCATACTTAGAACCTAAACCTGCCATAGAAGATACCACAAACCTTCGTGAAAACACGATAACACCTAAGTGCTCACTTCTCCACTTCTATTTTCGTAAAATGTAGCTTCGATATCATTTGTTTTATTTGTAATATATATTTTAGACGAATATTTATGCTCAGAATGAATGGTAGGATGCCTTACTAATCATTATTTTTTCGTAGGGGATTGTGCGGTTAAGTGGCACAACCATACAAATAAAATACAAATGTTTTATTTCAGGTGTGCTTTTATACCCTAGAATAATCCATTAGCTGTGTGGACTTAGTCACCCATGTGTAAAGTAGATGTCCAATATACATTCCTATGATTTATGTGGTTTTAGCTAACCTTTATTTTGCGTGTTAGTGTTAGATTTTTCATTTTCTTTTCCTTTGCATTTATGCAATTGGGGATTTTGGAATGATTGTTATGAGGATTGGGATGAGACCCGGTCTTGTCTTAAGATCCCATCTATGTACCATGTGAAGCTCTGAGCAACCATCCAACCATCCGAAAGAAGAAACAAAGAAGAATGAAGAAAAGAAGGAGAAAGAAAGAAAGAAAAGAAGAAATGAAGCATGAAGACCCCATCAATGAATTCTTTCTTAATTGTAATTTTATTCATTTGTAGTTTTGTATATATGGTAGAGCTCCTGCTACCCACATTCGATATTTTAGTCTATAAAGGTGTTCATAATGGCCTTTTATTCTTTTTGGATTTTTATAAAATGATTGATGATTTGTTTTAGCTTTTGCATTAAGTGGCAAGTATATTTTTCCTAGTTTTCTTCTTTGCTTTATCTATGGCCCTGATGTGATTATGCCTTTTAGGGAAAAATAATAAATCTTTACCAAATTTAACAACTCGCATTAAAAATAAAGAATTGATAATCTCACATGTAGCTTTAGTTTAAAATCAAGATAAAAGAATTAACAACCCTTAATGATGAGTATTTTTTTTGTAATATCATGCATAAATGCATCTTATTTTCACCTCTTGATTGGAGAGCTTTCACCTTTCCAGAAACTTGGCTTGACTTTGAGAGCCATGTGAAAACTCACCTCCCTTCCTCATTAATTTTGGCCAATAACTTTATTTCATGCATTAGTCATATGAATCCTATTAGTCTAGTCAAAATAATTGTCCAAAATGAAAATAAAATGAAATTTGAATTGCATGATTTAGGTCATTCAAGCATATCCCCATATCTAGTCTCTTTAGTGAGTGAGTTTAAGGAATAAAATAACAATTTAGCCATTCGGCAAGATAATAAAGACTTGCCTATAAGTATTTAAAATTGTAAGAGGAGTCACTGGTGGCCACCCCTGTGGTTGTGGGTCCAAGTTGTCGGGTGATTTGTCCTTCCTCAGGAGGCAAACCAATAACCCATTTTGCATTTTAGATTGTCGCTTTTGACCCTCACTAAAGCTCCCTAGATTTTGGTTCCAGGTTGCTTTTCCCCTCCTGGGGTCATAAAGATAATTCCCTCATCTCATCATTCCTTAATCTTGGTGGGAATCATAAGTCCAAAAAATTTTTAATGAAAATGCAACCCAAATAAATTAAATCAATTTCAAAAATATAAAGCCCAACTATAGGATAGTTTGAGATGCTCTCTAGGTTTCCTATCATCATGGGCATCTCTTACTTATCTTCCATTTTGGCTTCAATAAAAACTCCCTCTCTTTGATCAATCCCATTTGATCTTCAAAAATAAACTAATCGATTGGTACTCCTTTCCTATTGAAATCTTTGAAAACAATGGTCATTTACCTTAATAGAGAGTTTTCTTAAGGAACTCCTCATTCCTAGGATGTAATTAACTATGGGGCCCTCAAGGAAACTTAACGTAACCCCAATTTAAAATAAACCTCGCTTTTACTTTTCATGTAAAGTAGGGGAAGAATCTCAAGTACATATGCAGACCCATTGTCCTTATGAGCCTTTATTGAGGTGATTATGTCCATTAAAGGGTAGTGACTTCTATCTTTCGAGATAGTACACTATTCCTTGATGAAGTGCTCGATCAACTGAATAAGTACATCTTTGGATCTACGTGGCATCCTAAAAAGATGAATTTTAATAGTCTTATCTTTCTTTTCTCACCACAAATTTGAAAGGTGACCTTATAGAAAATTTTCTACCACATTCTATAAGAGTTTGGGGTGTGTGAAAAGAACATATCATACTCCAAATATCAAAATAACTACTAATTCCATATTTCATGGACCCACTATACCCACTAATCCTGGCCCTTTGATTGCCTTCTTCCTCGCTTATATTATTCCATAGTTTTTCAAAGTACTCTGACCTATGCCTGGACCATGTATGAGGAACTAAACCTTTTTGTATAAAATTATGAACACAAGGAGAGTAAAAGTCAAATGGTAATTCTATTAATTCTTTAAATGTATCCTCCTCAAGTTCTACATCAACTTCAAGACTTGAGATGATGATCCAGAAAGAATCTCTCTTTAGCTCATATCACCTGAAGACTGGACTTCCTTAACTAAAAACCTTCAACTTTTGAGATGTTTGAGAGCTAATAGTTTTACATAAAACTACTTTACTCACTTCTTCGCCTCTATTTGGATTGAAAGTCACCTCCAATGGAACCCAATAAGAATGGATACTAATCACATTGCACTCATCCCTCCAGCTGATTCCAAGTCTATGTGAATACAGTGGTACCTTAGAACCTGAACATGACCCTCCTGCTATCGATGCCAAACTAGGGTTCTTTCACCCATTGCCTGTTCTCTCTTTCTACCTCCTCCGGGTGGAGGTTGAGCATCCTACCCACATATCCACAGAATGAACTATGGAATGCAAATGCACATCAACTTCCTCAATTCCCCTTTCGTGTTCACTTGGATTTTCATTTTTCTTTTCTTTTTCTTTTGTCTTTTCTTTTTCTTTTGATTTTGAGTTTGAATTTTGTCCAAGTTCACGAGAAAGAGTGTTTTGAGGAAGATAGTAGGTTGCATTCTCATAAATCTCAACCTCTCTAACTGAAAATGGCTTTTCATCTCCATTGACACGATATTCAATTCCATCTTTTCTAGACTTGATTCACTAATGGAGGGAGGATGGGATTATCTTGTTCTGATGTATCCATAGCCAAAGAAGCCGTAAGTGTCATTCATCCAAAATAGGATACCTATGTTGATCAGTGCAAACAAACCTGCTGCCCCTAAAATCATTTATGACCGCCTTGCATGAGACATATAGAAGGATGGATATTGTGCACCATCAGAAGAGAAGAGAACAAAATCCCAATTTAAGATGACTTGTGGGAGAACTGTGTTAGAATATGCATGGATGTAACAACACTAGAGGATCTCTTCTAGGAATAAAGGAAGCCATGAGGTTGATCGTGAAGACACCGCAGAAGTGCCTAGCACCTCCAACATCACAGAGTGTAAGGATGAGATTGATAGGGATGGCATGTTACTAGAGGACTTATTAAGAAGAAGCCTAAAAAAGAAGCCCCCTTTAGTTCAACCTACATCACCAAACATCGCCTGAAGTGCATGTCTAGACCCACCAAGACTCTGAAGCAGCAGTGTAGCACTAGTAGAGGAAGGTAGTGAAAAGTACCTCCATACAAGAAAAAGACATAAAATCCATGGTCGAAAGCACGAAGTGAAGCTCTTGCTGGTTCCTGGGAGGATCATCGGCTCCAAAGGGTAGACCATCCAATATCCCAAGGGTTTCATGCCTCCTTCCTTCAAAAGCTTTGATGGCAATAAAAAACTCAAGGCAAATATGCAAAGAAACGACACACAAGGATGCTTTTCTTTTCATTTTCACACATTACTGTATTGAGATTTGAATCAGTCTCAATGGTTCAAGAAAAACATTTGTTGAGTTAGATAAAATCTCAAAGAGATCCCATCGTAGTGCCATTGTACCACGGTGAGTCCCTCGATTATATTCTTCGGATGCGAATCGAAAAGTATGAAGTGTGAACCATTAACCCAACATACCACCATTGAGATTCTCTGAAGAATATTCATGGTCCCAGCTTCATTCTTAAGGCGCGGGCTACTATCAAGATATTTGAGAAGTTAATCACCCTTAGTCTACAAGGAGAGGCCAAACAAGCGCTCTTTTCAAGATCAACTAAGTAGAAGTCGCATTGTAAATGAATCCAAGATAAAGAGGTAGTGACAAGTGGGAACCAAATGCCTAGAGATCACCCAAGAGACCACACCTCAAGAGGCCTCCACCTCCTTTGCCACCACCAAGGTAGCCCTACCAGCCTCCACTGTAGCCTCCCATGACCAAAGCATGACAAAAGACCACCTCAAATGCATTCCACCAAGAATAAATGCATATCCTATCCGCCAAGTAGCTATGGTCCACCTACTATTTTAGATAAGTTAAACAAACCTTATTTTTTTAAGAGGGAGGTAATCAAGAAAATATTTAAAAATCTCTTAAAGAAACTTGATTAGCTACCCAAGCCTAGAGACCGGAGGAAGTAAAAGTCATGATCAAAACTTTTTCCCTTACCACCGTATGTTAGGCCACATTTTAGAGGATTGCTTCACATTCAAGGACCGGCTTGAACACAATTTCAAGGTCAGTGCTATAGTTATCCCAAAGGAATACCTTGCGGAACAATCTTCCAGTTCCATTAGGGTAACCCTTGGGGATACATGTGATCCTACCAAAACCAAAGAAGGTTGGGATATTTATCCAAAACCTCTAAGAAAATCATCAAGATCAAGAAGCTTTCCTCAGTGCTCTGAAGTCGCTCAAACCTCCAACACCAAGGTTTGCAAGGCCAACTCTAGGAAAGTGGAGCTCAATAGCAAAGTAAACATGTCAGGATAGCCCTTAGCACAACCAGACCATGTCCAACCTCTAGCCTCCCATAGCTTCCACACCTGACTTCTTCCATTTCACTAGCTCTTCTTTCTTCTACTAGTAGAACTCTTGTATCGGGATAAGGCATCAAATCCCTTACCCACTCACTTTACTTGACTTCTACTTTGTACCTCCAAATAATTCCAAGAAATTGAAGAATAAAGCTAGTTTGAATTACATCTATGTCACTTCTGATGGGTTGTCTTCTATTCCTAATGATAACTCTTCAAGTCTAAATAACTATAATAATTGATCTTCCTCTTTGATTCGAGTTGGACTTCCAATTTGAATACTATGTTCACCTCTTGAGATAGACTTGGAATCATCCAATTTCGAGAGTCCCATAGGAGAAGCTATAGGTGAGCTTGAAGTGCAAGTAGAACCTTCCACCACCTTGCCTCAAGAGATCATCGAAGTCAACCTCCATAGTGGCAAGGTTCTACCTCCTAGGGTAGCACCTCAAGATAGAGGAAAATAAGTCATTGGTACTGAAGATTGAGAAGCCCTTCCATAAGATCCACCCTTGATATGCTTGTGGAATCACCAAGGTGGACTACAATGTCCTTTCTCATCTAAGAAAGTTGCCATCTAAGCTAAGCATATATGATGCCCTTGTCTTATCCAAAGAGATGAGGGAATCACTAATCAAGGCCCTCCTTGATCCTGAAATATGCTTAGCTCAGCTGACGCTATAGGTGAGGAAGCACATTATGCAAAAGAAGCCTAAGGGATCACCTTCACAGATGAAGACCTTCTTTGGGGACTTGGAGCACAACCGCCCCCCATCATACAACATGGATAGTTCTGACTTGCGTGGTTCTCATGGATTTAGTGCATCGGTGAACATTATGAGCCTAAAGACCCTTGCCTATTTAAAGATCGACATCTCTACACTCCGAGGAGATCGGATGATGTTGAGAGGATTCAATGATGTTGAGGGGCTTTAGGTTCTATAGTGTTACCTTTGGAGATAGGTGACTGGAAGACCAAGTAAGTCTACATCATTGATTCAATACTTCATTCACTACTTTGCTTGGTAGGCCTTGGATACATCAATAAGATCTCCATCCTCCCTCCATCATCATCAAGTTTAGAAAAGATGGATTGAATACCGTGTCAATGGAGATGAAAAGCCATTTTAATTAGAGAGGTTGAGATTTATGAGGATGACCTACTATCTTCCTCAAAACACCCTTTCGTGAACTTGGACAAAATTCAAATGCAAACCAAAAAGAAAAGAAAATGAAGAAAAGAAAAGATAAAAGAAAGAAAAGAAAATAAAAGTCCAAGTGAACAAGAAAGGGGAATTGAAGAAGAAATAGATCCAAGATATCACATTCCACCCACGCTCATTCCATCATATGGACATGTGGGTAGATGGCTCAACCTCCACCGTGCAAAGAGTAGAAATAGAGGCAGAGGTGGAGACCCTAGTTGGCCTTCACCAATAGAGGTCATGTTCCAGTTCATGGAGTACCCCTACTATTCACATAGACTTGGAATCTCTGAGGATGAGTTTGTGATTAGTATACCACCCAACCCCTCTGGGTTCCATTGGAGGTGACTTTTGATCCAGAGATAAGAAGGCCTCCAAGCAAAGCAAAGTATTTGAATCGTTTATGTGAAACTATTAGGCAATTGGGAACCTTAGCTTACCTCACTTACATCTCAAAAGTTGAAGGTTTAGTAGTTAAGGAAGTCCCTAAGTCTTCCAATGACATGAAGTAAGAAGTTATTTTTGGGATCATCATCCTCAAGTCAAGTTGATGTAGACTTGAGGAGGATACTTTTAAAGAATTAATGGAATTACCTTTTGACTTTACCTTGTGTTCAAAATCTTATACAAAGGTTTAGTTCCACATGGTCCAAGTAATGTCAAAGTACTGAAAAGCTGGAACAACAAGTAGGAAGCATAATCAAGGGACTAGATTTGATATAGTGGTCCACGATGATGAAGATTATTGCCTAGTTATTTACCAACCATTTAGTCTCGATAGTTTCACATCCCCAACTCTTATGAGAATGTGTGTTTAGAAACTTTAGATGATCCAGATGATCTCCAAGTCAAAGAGGCACTGCCAAAATTTGAAGAGGAGATTCATTCAATAATAGACAAGCTTAAAGAAATCAACCTCGGGATAGAAGAAAATCCCGACATACATCGCTCATTATGAATGAAGAAGAAACCAATGACTTAGTTAGCTATTGACTAAGTTTAAAGACTTCATGGAGTTATGAAGAAATGCCCGATTATCTCGACGTAGAGTCCATAAGCTAGCAATAGATCTAACGTCCCTATTAAGCAAGCTCCTACACATGCATTAGAAATTGAACAGGTCATTTAAGTCAAGAAAATCGATGATGGTTTCATCGGAAGAAAATATCCTACGGTTAGCTAGTGTCATCCTAATTAAGAAGAAGAATGGCCAAATTCACATATGCGCCAATTTTAGGGACTTAAACAAGGCATGTCCTAAGGATGAGTTTCCTCTTCCTATATAGAATTAATGGTGGACATCATCATCATCATGTGTTCTTCTTTCATGGATGGGTCATCTGCTATAACCAAATCAAGATGTCTCTCAAGATGAAAGAAATACGCTTTCAAAACCGATCAATCTTCATTATAGGGTCATGCCTTTCGCCTTAAAATGCTAGTGCTACATACCAACGAGCCATGACTCGATCTTCAATGAACTCATCCATCAGTTGAGTGCTATTGATGATCTAGTAGTCAAGAGTAGAAAAAGGAAGACCATCTCTTTGACTTGAGAGTAGTTTTGAATTAAGATAATATAACCTCAAAATGAATCCCCTGAAGTGTGCATTCAGAGTAGCTTCAAGGAAATTCCTTGGGTTTGTTGTTCAACATTGAGGAATAGAAATAGATCCTAAAAAGATCAAAGCTATCTTAGAAATGCCACCTCCTAAGAGTTTAACTCAACTCGAATCCTTTCAAGGATGCTATGTACTAAGATGCTTTATCTCAAACCTATTGGGAGATGCAAGCCATTTTCAGCACTTGTCAAAAGGATGCCAAGTTCAAGGGATGACAAGTGCCGATGCCTTTGAAGACATCAAAGAGTATTTGGTGAACCGCTTCTAGTAGCCCTATCCCGGGCCACTCATCCTCTATACACTACGCATTGGATGACTCTCCACTTTGTTGGCCCAAGCCAACAATGAAGGGAAGGAGAACTCTACTACCTCCATTTGATTCCTCTGGAACTATCCACCTTTTGAGAAACATTGCCTAGCTTCTTTGATCTTGCTGCAAAACATTATATGCTTTCCATAAGGTGAACTTGATCTCGAACAAATCCAATAGTATCTCATGACAAGGCCAATGCTTTCTAGCATTTGCATGATCCATGATTCTCTCGTTGATATCACATTCATACCCCATGCGTAAAAGGATGCACTAGCAGATTTCTTAGCAACACACCCACTTCGATTCTCTTAGTGATGATCTCCGATGAACAAATCATGAACTTGGGGAGGCCAACAACGATGGGAGATGTATTTTGATGGTGCCGCTTTTCTTAAAGGTGAAGCACCATGATCTATTCTCCGTGAAAGGGTAGGAATAGTTCTTCTAACTCCAAATCAATGATGATGAGATTCTCATACTATCTTTCCAACCCCACACCAACAACAAAGCCAAGTATGAGGCTTTGATTAGGTGAGTTAGCCATCACTATCTGTCAAGAGCATCAACATCTTTGGGGATTCTCGCTAATCATCAACCGATTATCGTCCTACCGTTCTCAAACCCAAGCTTCATCATTACTATGAGTATACCATGGCTAAGTTGGCCAGATTCAAAAGTCACCATCTACAAGGTTCCCAGAGAGAACGCAAAGAGAGATGCCTTGGCCAAACTTGCCAAAGAATTGGCATGTCCAAAGATGAGTCCATTTCAATAAGGGTCCAAAATAGACAAGTCTATCCCTTATTGATGAACTCATCGAGAGACTTTCTCTTGAAGGGGAGGTTACATTGCCAAAATGGACAAGGAGCTGATTGGAGGCAACCATTCATAGATTACTTGAACACCGAAACTACCTCAAGCCCATCAGGTGAAAGAGCTCTCCTATGCTCTTTGATGGCACCGTACCATCCTTTGACCAAAATGTGGTTATGTTATTTAGACAAACATGAAATGGCATTATAAGATATTCGTGTCTATGTGAGCACATCAATCCAAGATGAAGATGAAGATCAAGAGACTTGGATACTACGGCATGATTATGATTGCATGGATGTAGCTAGAGATGCCATCGAAGTGCAGGTGTGGTCCTCCACCAACCACCCAACATTCTACACCCTACATTGGCTTCATGGCCATTTGAGTGTTGGGGTACCGACATTGTAGGTCCGATCGATCCTCCTTCTTCCAAGGGCATCGATTCATCTTAGCTACCACCAACTACTTTTCCAAGTGGGCGGAAGCCATCCCACTCAGAGAGGTCACAACTCAGGATGTGCTTCAATTTTAGAACCATATATATAAGTTTGGGTGCCTCGATGAATTATATCAATAATGGTATTGCATTCAAAAGCATGAAGATCAATAACGCGTAAGACATGGTATAGATTGGAGATACTCCACCATCTACTACCCTAGAAAATGGCTTAGCGTAAGCATTCAACAAAACTCTCATCTAGATAGAAGACTCTTGATGACAATAAACGATAGTGGAATGAGTTGGTTGAAGCCTCAGGGCCTACCGCACCACACCACAACTCAATCTACCCCATTTTTCTTAGTGTATGGGTCCAAGCCATTCTTCCTTTAAGTTCAACTCCCATCACTAAGGATAGCATTGGGTAACAAGATCACTACAGAGAATGCAAAGTGGTTAGAAGAGCTCAAAGGTTTGAGGAGAGTCCTACTGCATAAAACTTGAGTACAAAAGGCCAAAATGATTCAAGCTCACAAGCTGTCCACCCCTAGGTCTTTTGAGTAGAGAACTTGTGTTAGTCCTAAGAAGACCAATTGTTGCCCATCGAAAGATGGGAGGCAAGTTTGAACCCACTTGGGAAGGCCCCTCTTAGAGAAGACCTACCAAGGAGGATATTATCAGCTTATTGATTGTAAAGGGGAACACCCGATGCTTCCAATTAATGGGCTCTATCTAAAGAAATATTACCCATGAAACAAATCATGTTTGAAAAAATCATTAATAAAAAGAACAAAAATTCCAATTCCATTCATCAAATCTTCTCTCTTTTTGAAGTGTTGTTTGCTTGTCTTGAATCCACCATGATGTTTAGGTAGGTGTAAGAGTCCCCAAGTGGCATCCTATCCCTCTTTCACAACACACAAACACATCTACGCTATTAGAATAGGTGTAAGAGAACCCAGAGGCATCCTATTTTGATTAGCATAACTAAGTTGAGAGAACCCAAGCGACATCCTTTCTTAGTGGGAATTCTATTTTCCATCCATGGCATCATTTTCATCAAACCCCTAGTGTTTTAAGGTAGAAGAGTCCCCAAAGGCATCCTATTCCTTTAACACATGCACAACAATAAACAAAAATCTCTCATCTCGAGCTATTTGATGTGGGAGAAAGCCCCTATGGCACTTGCTTATTAGCTACTCTAGGTTGGGTCTACATGCTACCTCACTAGTATGTCAGTGGTCACTTTGGAAGATGTGAGTCCCACACTTTCCTAACTTGACCATCAAACCAATGAGCCTTAGTATGGTATTCTTCGCTAAGAAGCTACCTCATGTTGACTTTGTTTAAGAAGATGTGAGTCTGCTTTCTTTCTCTTGAACTATCATCATGCTCTAACTAGGTGAGTATATTTGAGGTTTAGGATAAGTCCCCTGAGGCTCCTTTCTTAACTACTTTTGAGTCGATATAAGTCCCTGGTATTCACTCAAGATCATCACTCAAGCAGATAGACTATCTCAGTCGCTAGAGGATGTGAGTCCAGCTTTCTTCTCGATAAAATCACCTTAGGTTGGTTGATGTTCAGCACCAATGGCATTCACTAAGTAGTGTAGTCGATACACCTCAAATACATATCTCCCATTAGGTGTGAGTTGATTCTTCATATATTGAGCACTTAGTTGTTGATGACAAGACTCCCTAAGTACACCACTCTTAGTAGATATGAGTCCCCAGCTTTCTCCTTGAGTTGGACACCGAATACCTATTAATATATAACTAGCCATGTCATCTTCTCGTGTTGGATTAAGTCCTTCCCCCATCCCTATGAGCACTCTATTTGGATCAAGTCCTCACTCCATTTAGACAACCGTTACTTTGGATTGACAATCCCCTCTTCAAAATCACCTGGATGTGCGATTCTCCTTGGTTCTCAGATTTTAGGCCGATATAAACTCCTTCTCGCTTGATCCTCACAAACTAATAGGTCCATGATAAACAAAGACAAATAACCAAATAAACATAAAATTAATTCACTGGATTAGAATCAAGCCCCAAAGGGCCCTTCTTAAGCAAGCATCCTATCTTTGTGATAAGGAGAACTCCCTAGAATTGCCTGACCACGATAGATAAGTCCTCCTGCACTCACCCATCCCCAGTGTTCACCCATTTTTCCAAAAGTAGGAGTCATTCTCGCTTTGAAGATGTAAGACTATGACACATTCTTTCTAGCATGATCATAAACGATGGGTACTCTAGTCGTTGATTTGTTGCCAAAGCAATGAACACTTGGTCTTTCTAGAAGATGAGTCCCAAGCTTTCTTCCCTCAATTGATCATTGTAAACCAAAAGGCCTCCTTTGGTTGGATAGTTCTCCCTTGGGAAGCTACTCCCTTTGGTTCAAGAATGAGATAGGTCTAGTCGATATGGCCCTTCTTATATGATCCATCAAACCAATGGAATCCATCAAAACAAACAAAACTAAAATGAAATTAATCTTATCTTTGAGTTGATCTAAGTCCCCATATGCTCACTCAATAAATCCCTAGGTTGGGTTCAATCCATCTTGCTAATAGATTACCCCAAAGAATCTCTACTTTGGAGGATGTAAGTCTATTATGCTTTCTTCCTAGTATCTTGCATACCGAAAAGACATCCCTTTGGCTTAGTCCGCTATGTGTTTAGTAGACTACCCCTTTGGATTGGTAAACTGGTTAGGTCTTAGCCTCCATGGCTCTACTGCATCCATCACAAACCAGTAGGGTCCATCTTAAAATTCAAGCATAACAAAAATTGAAACAAATTCAACCCTCTCCCCCAATGGAGATCTCTCCTCAGTGAGATTCAAATCAAATCAAACCTCTCATCCCCTTGTGGATGACTTGAACTTGCTTCTCTAGTGGAAGGTTCACACTCTATCCCTTAGTGGATTCTTCCCTCTCTCTTATGTCTTGACATAAGTAGAGCCACGCATAAGCTCGGATTCTTTCTACACTTGTTAAGGATAGATTGTTTATGTTAATGCTTGTGATCTTCGGTTGTTGATCATTTGTCAACAAATACATGTGTGTTCATCATTCACACCACACCTATTGGCCCTTTGTTAACCTCATTTTAGGACTTCTGACTTTAAGAGTTCTCCTTGTGACACATAGTGATTTTGGACACTCAATAGCTCAAAGACTTAGAGTTAGCCATAGAATAGGTCATGCCTTAGGGTGTTAGGAAAATTGCCTACCCTTTAGCTAAAACCATTCTCACTTTCTTCTTCAAGTACCTCACTTTTATCAATTCATCTGATTCTTAAATCTTCTGACACTATTTCTCTAGTCATAAGACATAATGATTAGATGAATTAATCTTCAGAGACTTAGAATGTTAATCATAAGATTTGCCTGGACTTAGAAATCTCATAGCCTAAACCCATTCCATATTTTCTTTCAAATCAAACCTAGATTTAATTTCAAACCAAATCAAATTCAAATTCACTAAATCAATTTCAAATTTGACTAAATGATTGAAGCCCAAAATCAAATTCAAAACCTAAATTCCTAAGCCTTAAATTCTTCTAAGCATAGCCAAAATCTCTGATCAAATTCAAACTAATTTTAATTTCTTTATATCATTATTTCTTTAATTATATTCATAAAATCCAAATTCAATTCACCAAAAACTATATAAAAATCAACCAAACTCCAATCCTTTAATACAATTATTTGACTTAGCCAAATTTATCAAATCATAAAACCAATAAATTTCTCTTGAATCAATCATTCATTCAATTATTCAAATATAAATGAAATAAATCATCAAATCAATAAACAACCCAAAAAATCCATTTTGACTTAAATATTCATATGACCAAATTGAGCCAAATTTTGAAACCAAGCTATGTCATTTCTCATCAAAATCTAAAATTTTATCAAAATCAATCAACCCATTTAAATCCTTCATGGATCCTCACATGATTCAAATCATTTAATTTTCTCCCATCACATAATTAACTACTCAAATTGCATTGAATAGATTCATTATATGATAAAACTTCAAAAATCCAAAGTCCAATCCATCATCCATTCCAACCATCTCAAGCAAGATAATCATTTTAGCCAAAAAATTTAAATAGATTTTTCCATTATAAAAAAATGAGGCTTCAATTCCTCACCACCATTCAGACAAGAGCTCACAAAGAGGAACCTATTCTCATCTGAGCCATTTTTAAGCTCAAAAATATAAATAAAGCTTTTCAAACACCAAACATTGGAGAAATGACATTCCAAATGACATTAAAAATTCCAAAGCTTCCTCAATGCCTGAGTTTGCTATCTTCAATCAAAACCATCCTCTAAAACAAATTTTCACAAATAATTTAGATTTCTCCATGTGTTAATTTTCAATTTTAAATTTCCTAGATAAACCATTTTCATTTTATTTGATCCAATACAAGTAGAATTTTTCAAATAAAAAAAAAAATGAGCTCAATCACCTCATTTGAATCATCCTGGTTTTGCCTATTAAAGTCAATAATCCCATCTCAACCAAAATGATTGATCACATCAACACTCCCTTGACATAACACATACACTCTCTGATTCATGGATCAAATTTGACCTCCCACATGATTATGGTCATCAAATCAAATTTTGATTTTAAAAATTAATTTAAGTAACCTAAAATTTAAAAATTCATAGAAAATAAAATACTTAACCAAAAATTGTAAACAAGGGCTCGTTGGATTCATCTTTCTGAGAGAAATCTAATAAACTCAAAATCTTTCAATTTTATTGAGTATTTTGAGCTTAATTTAAGGTTTAGTGAAAATAAAATTTTATTAATTAAACCAAAAATTCATGTCAGATTAAGTTGAAATTTTCAAGGATTGAAACTAAAGTTACAAAACACCTACCATAAAAATATCAAGTGAAAAAAACTTCTAGATTGAGAGAAATTAAAATTTAAAGTTTAGATTGTCCATTTTAATAAAATAAATCAAATAAAAATTCAGAAAATTACAAAAATCTTCAAAATGGCTTAAATCACTTTCACATCTAGACTCTTAAGGAAATAATGTGATTTTTCAATCCTAATGAACCTCAAACAAACTTTAAGATTAAGTTTAATCAATGACTTAATCAAACATCCCAAAAATAATTTAATATCAAAATCAAAAATTAGAAATGAAATAACACTTAAGCAATCATTAATCAAATCAAATCAAAAAAATATCATCCTCCTAAGAAATTAAATTAAATATGATTAAACCTATTTAAATCAATAAACCCAATTAAATGATTAAATCTTAAATCAAAGTTGAAATTCCAAATCTGGAAGCTTTAACATGGGTCAAACTAGTATAACTAAACCTCCACTCATGGAGTCTTAATCATATGAAACTCTTAATGAATATAAATAGAATGAAACTAATTAATCAAAATAAATTAAAATCAAATTGATTAATAAACTAATTAAATATAATCATTTGATATTAATCAAATTAAATCAAATAAAGTTAAAGTAAACTATAACATATGATTAAATCACATCATTTGAATGATAATTACTAGCCATTAATACATAAACCTAACAATAAATCAAACATGAATGAAATTTAATGAATATAATAAATGAAGAAAATCAAATCAACTATGATTATGAATAATCAAGTTTAATTGAAATAAAAAATAAATAATTAAATCACTTAATTTAAAATGATAATGACAATCCTTAATCAAATCAAACTTAAAAGACATTAACTAATCAAATCACTCACATGTGAAAATTAAGTCATTAATTAAATAAATCTTGATTAATCTATGATTTAAAATTAAATTTTAATCAAATTAATTAATTAAATATTTAATTAATTAAACTTAATGGATTAATTTATCATCTTAATGAACCAAATTAATTTTATAAATTACATTAAAATTAATTCAAATCAAACACTTAATTAATCCACCAATTAATTTAATCACACCTTAAATAAAAATTTAAGTCAATTAAATTAATCATAAACTTGCTTAATCAAAACAAAATGCAATTAAATGCTAATCAAATCCTAATTAAACTTATCATTAAGTCAATTAATCATCATTCATAAATAAATATGAAATCAAAAAAATTAAATCAAACCCCTAATTAAATTTAATAATTAATCATTTAAATGCTAATTAATCAATCAAATTAATCATATTAAACTTGAACTTAATTAAACATAAATGCAATTAAATACCAAATCAAATCTAAATTAAAACATAAATCATTAAGTCATTAATTACATCATTAATTAAAACCATTTAATTTAATAATTAACTTAAACACATTAATTAAACTAATTACCTTAAGCTAATCCAATTGAATAACATAATGAATTAATCCATCATCTTAATGAACCAAATTAACTTTTAAATCAAATTAATCAAACAATTAATTAATCCACCAATTAATTAATCAATTTTAAATAAAATATAAGTCAATTAAATTAATCATAAAACTTAAACTTAATCAAACATAAATGCAATTAAATACCCAATCAAAATCTAAATTATTAAGTCATTAATTACATCATTAACCTAAACAAATATGAAATCAAATTGAAATTTAAACAAACCTATAACATAAATACACTTAATTAAACTAATCATATAATCACATTGAACCAAGAAACCCATAGACTAATAAATCTAATCAAATCATATTAAATCAAATTAAATTAAATTAAGAAAGACCTCATCAATTTAATGTGTAATCAAATCAAATTATTCAACCTACTTAAATAAGATAAACTAATTAATCAAATGTATGAAATCAAATTAAAAATCAAACTTTGATAAACATGACAAATGGATGAGATTAAAATAAAATCCTATACAAAGAATCAAACTAAATTAAAAAATAAAAATCTCAATTAATCTAATTTATCAAACTACAAATAAATGAACCAATCAAATCAAGTAAGAACAAAAATTGCTATAACCATAATCATAAAAAAGAATTAATTAATTTAAAAAGATATTGAATTATCAAGATTTAATTAAAATAAAACCATCTAATTTAAATTAATTAATCAAAAAACACATGAGTTTAAACAAACTTAAGCTTCATTAGATATTAAGAATATTGAATTATCAAGATGTAATTAAATCAAAACATCTAATTTGAAATTAATCCATCAAAAATACATGAATTTAAACAAACTTAGACTTCATTAGATATTAAGGATATTGAATTATCAAGATGTAATTAAACCAAAATATCTATTTCAAAATCAATTAATCAAATACTTAAATAAACTCAAATCTTAATTTTAAATCAAATGAAATAAATCAAATCAAAATTACACAAATTAAATGGGCTAATAAGATACTTAAGAGCCTTAGTTAGACTCTTTTAGAGTTAGATGTAATAGTGAGTCAACAAATGGAATTCATTCTATCTTCATTCTTAAAAACTTAAACATCACTTAACCAAATAAAAGTGAAATAAAATGAAAAGTAATTAAATTATTTAAATTGAAATCACCCAAGATAAAATTTAAATAAATTCAAACCCAAATTGAAACTTAAACTAAAGAAGCCTAAAGCCTTCCACAAGCCTTAAACACACACATAAGTAAACCACTTCTAGTGATAAGTTATGTTGTATGTAGATTTTGTTTTGTGATGTAATATTTTAACTGATGTTAGTGTATTTTGTAGACTGATGGTATGATTTTTAATCATACTTCATCTTAACCATTGTAATATATATAAATGTGTTTGTTGCGGTTGCTTAGCCTAAGCATAACTCACGATATGGGCTTGGTTACCCATGTGTGGGTAAAGTCCAAATTATTCATATAATTGCTTGTTATATGGTGTGTTTATTAATATTTATTTTGTGTAGTTAGATTTATTTTTTTCTTATTTTTGATAATTTTGCATTAAGAATTAGATTAGTGTTATGGGAGATTAGGATGAAAGCCAAAAGGCTTAGTCCTGCCCTGATGCCTTTGGAGCAAATCAAAATCAAAAGGAAGAGAATGAAGAAATGAAGAAAAGAAGGCCCCCATAGCATATATTATTTTTGCAATTTGAGTTGTATAAGGGTAGAGCTCGACTACCCATCTTTTTTTCTTTTTGGGGTGTATGATGAAACCCGATCAAACTGGCCTTTTATTCTTTTACGGTTGTCTATAAAATTGTTTGATGTTGTGTTTAGATTGTGCATTAGAACAACATGTTTTTCATAGTTTCTTTATGATTGATGCTTGAATGTGTAGGCTCTTAGGATGAAATTAATTTTTCTTCCCCAATTAACAACTCATAATTAAAATTTTAAAACAACTCTTAACCTCACATAAAAGCCTAGAAATTAAATCAAGATAAAAACTTTAGCAACCTTAGTAGATGAATGAATGTAATATCATGCATGTCATATTCTTCCACTCTTATTAAGAGGGGGCTTCCATCTTGCCGTAGAATGAATTTAATGATCCTTTGATGGAAGACCCATTTCTCTTGATTTGGCCCATAATTGTCCTCACATTTAGGCATACAAAATTCCATACTTGTCAAAATAAAGAGTTCAAAAGAATCAAATAAATTTGAAAAAATTTGCATTAGATTAAGTCATGAATTCATACCACTTATGCTCTAGTATCTTAGGGAGTGAGTTTAAGAACTTAGCCTCCTTTCTAAATAAAGAACAGCCTAGCCATCTTGCAAAGCATAAGTCTTGCCTACATGGATTTAAGAGGAGTTATAGCCACCCAGATAAGTCCAAAGAATCAGATTTATTGTGTGGAGGTAAACCATTTACCCATTTTTGCCTTTAGATTTAGACTTGTGGTTTTACAAAGCTCCTAGCTAGATCCAAGGTTGTTATTTCCCTTTGTGGGCTACAAGCATAAATCGTCACCTCTTAGGCATTTTCATAATCTTATGTTGTGGAATTATAAGCCCTAGTAATCTAATAAAATCTCAATCAAATAATTAACTCTCTTCATTCCAAAATATAAAGCACAATTATAGGTAGATTGAATGTTCACTAGGCTTCTAGTATCAAGCATTTTCATTCTCTTGATTCCAAAATAAAAGTCTTCTCCTTGATCTGTATTTGATTTTCTAAAATAAATTTGATAGTCAACCTTGAAATCTTTGAGACCCTAATTTCTACTTAATGAGTATTCTTAAAAATTCATTCCTTAAGATGTAATTAACTATTGGGGATTTCCTTCATAGGAACTTAAGAACTGACAAAATAAACCCTACTTTACTTTTCCATAAAGATGGAAGATCTTATTGACCATCATGTCTTAGAGTCCTTATTAGTGATTAGTCCATTATGGTGATTTCTATCTTTTGAGATAGTACAATATTCCTTAATGTCGTACCCAACCACTTCAATAAGTACACCCCAAGATCTGTGTGGTGTCCCACATCCTCAAAAATAAACACCACAAAGTCAAACTCCAAATCAAACTTAGTTGATTTTCTCCAAATCCAAATCAACTCCATATGATCAAAATCCATGATTGAAATTCATGATTGAAATCTATGATCAAAATTATCAAAATTTCTAAGTCCTTAAATTTTCTTTAAGGACTTACCAAAATCATGATCAAAACCAAGTAAAATCTTTGAGATTTTCATCATTTATATTCTCATTTATATTCACATATATAAATGAAATATAAATTCAAATCAATCAAACTAAACTCAAAATTCCAACTCAATTCATGAATTTTCCTAAGTCCTTAAATTTTTCAAAGGACTTATCCAAAATCTTAATCAAACCAATTCCAACTCATGGGATTTTCTCAAAACTCATTTATATTCTCATTTATATTTACATATATAAAAGAAATATAAATACAAATCAATCAAATCAAACCCTCAAATCAAATTCCAAACCTAATATTTTCTTAAGTCTTTAATTTTCCATTAATGGACTTAGCCTAAGTCATGATCAAATCTCTTCAAATCCTTGAAATTTTCTCATGATCCATGAAATATAAATTCAAACAATCAAATCCAATTCCAAAAATCAAACTCAAATTCACTCAAAATCTAACCTAAGCCTTTCAAGTCAAAATCTTGAACTTAGCCAAATCAACTTCAAATCAAGCCAAACTCTTGATTTTCTTCATGATTCAATCCCTACAATCATGAATTCATATAAATACAAACTTCAATCACCAAATCAAAATCAATTAAAAATCAAACCCAAATCCTTTCATGTTCACCCTTTGAATATGAAATTGTCAAATGATCAAAACCATTTGACTTCAAACCACTTGCAAATGGATTTATATTTCAATCATAAGTCCATATACAAGTTCAATCAAACTCAAATCAAGCTTTGACCAAGCCATTTGATTCACTTAGGCTCACTTGACCCAAAGTGACCTAAAGTACCCTTATGAGCCAAATTCTAATTCTAACCAAATTGGATTGAACCAAACTCACCCATGCCTATCATCATGATCAAAAATCATCATGGGGGTGATCAATCAATCAAATTGGGTCAAACGAAGTCAAACCTAAGGGTTGATTAAGTCAACACTTAGCCAAAATGAAACCAAACATAGCTAAATTCTACCATAGGCCAAATTGATTGAAACCATAGATCTATGTTCATTCATGACCTATGATTGAACTTGACCAAGCCAACATTTGAGCCTAACCTCATTAACCACTTGACCCAAGTTGACCCAATTTGACCTAAAAGTCAAAATGTGTCAAAACTTGATCTAAGCCAAATTGATTGAAATCAATGGGTCAAGTTCATTCCAAATCACTTATTGAACTTGACCAAAGCCTCAATTGGCCAACTAAACCCAACCTAGCCCAATTGACCTTAGACCCAACTTGACCTAAAGGGGTCATGTTGAGCCAAATTTGAACATAACCAAAATTGATTAGAAACAAAGATACCAATCCATTCCATATGACTAACCAACCTAAACCTACCTTGACCTAGCTCAAATAGGTCAAATGGGTCAAATAGGTCAACTTGTCCCATTTGACCTAAATGAAGTCATATGAGACAAATTCAAAACTATACCAAATTGAATGAAACCAAAGCCACCAAAGCATTTCAAATGGTCATATGAACTTGACCCAACCCTTGGTTTGAACCAATTTGACCAATTGGTCAACTTGACCAAGTTGACCCATTTTGACCTAAATGGGTCAACATGAGCCAAACCTTATCAAATGAATTCTAAATCCCATGAAACTTGGCCAAACCTAGTTTTCCACATACCCAACATATCCAAATTAAAATCAACAAATGACCATTTACTCCAGAACAAATTTTGGCCTAATCCATGAGTAATTTGGTCATTCCCTCTTCATATCCACTTGATGCTTTCCTAATAGCTCAAGGGGATCTAATGAAGAGTGGTGCACCCAACCCAATAGGTTTGGGTCAGCCCAATTGGACCCAAGGCCAAACCCGACCCCATGGGTCAAATTGGCTCATTTCAAATCCCTCTTCCACTCAATTTCAAGCACATGGGAGGTTGGAAATCCACTCAAGGTCTTAAACCGACCATGTGCAAAGAGCTAACTCCATCAAACAAACTCCATTGTGATCAATTGGATCAAAATGGTAAGATAGCTTATGGCCATCCGATCAAGGGGGAGATATACTCCCCTAATTCACCAAATCATCATTCCTCAATTTGATTAAGCCCTAGAGAGTGTTAGGAGAGATCAAAGAGCCTTCCTAAGCTTCTAGAGGATTTGAATTTGAGATTTCTTAGTTTTCTCCAAAAATAGGGAGCTCAACCAACTTTCTCCACACTCAAATTTGCTTCAATTCCTCTTGCACACTTCCTCTAAGGATCAATCCGAGCACACTCAAGCATCCACTTGAGTTCCCACAGCAAGGAGAGAAGCAATTGGATCAAAGCCGCAAGAGACATCAAGTGGTGTTGGTCCATAGAGCAATCCACTCAACCCCAAGGCCTAAGAATTTCAACAGGCTTCATCAGGCTACCTCATCGATGAGCGGTGATCACCTCCTGAGGTATGGAATTTTTTCACCACCTAGCATAGAAGGTGTTGGTCTTTGTGAAAGAATTTTCAAGTCATCTCCACCTTGGATGTGTTCCTTATTGCCTTTAGATGGGGAAATTTTATCAATGAGCTCAATAGCTGATCTTCCCTAGATCATGGATGTTTTGATCTGGGGAAAACTAGATCTTGGCCATCCATCCGCAGATTTTGGATGGACTGAGATTATTCCACATTTAGAATTTCTTTTATCCTTTAAAAAAACCTCGTCCTCCGATCGGACGGTAGAGATCAATGCGTCCCACCGCGGCCTCCTTTGATGTGATGTTTAAGTTAGCTCACCACGCGATGCGTAAAGTGCATCCTCCACCGCCACATGAGAGTTGAAGAATTAGTTAGATTTATTAATTCTAAAATCCTAATCTTCTAAAATCATATCTCTCTCAATAAAATTCAAAAAAATATGAAATAAATTTCTATAGAAAGATAATTCAACCTAGAATATTTAAAAATAATTTCAATGGATTTTAAATTATGCTTTTCTCTGATTTTAGGTTTTATTGGAAATTTTATTTTGCTAATTACCTTTTAATTAAATCTCTGATTAGTCCCAAACTTCTTGAGTATGTTTTAGAGGGTGACTTCTACCTCCCCTAATGTTCTTGGGATTTATTGAAGGTTTGATTGGGAAAATTACAAATGTATTTCTTAATTACCCTCCTTATGTAATTAAGGATAATTAAGGTATGATTAGTAGTTTTAATCCATTATTAGGGTTGATTAAGGTTAGATCCAGTAAATAGGAGGTTTAGGGAATAATTTTGGTGCATTTCTCCAAAGCTATTCCCTAAACCCCCTTTTTCTTTCTTTAATCCTCTCTTAATTAAGGGTTAATTCATTAATTATCCCTTTAATTAATTTCTAAAAATTCTAAAAAAATCAAGAACTTAATTAATCTATCTTGGGTAGATGCTTAGGTGTTTAATAACCTAAGTTCAATTAAGGAACTCAAAACCCAATTCATATGTGTGAAAGGGTGTTTTGAAATTACTTAACCTACACCCCTTAACTTAATTAATCATTAATCATGAGACAAATTGCATTAGGCCCTTTTCTTCCTAGGTGCATAGCAAGTTTAAATTTCTTTTGAGTTTTTTATGTCATCTCATTGGCTCATAATTACTTGGTTAATTATGATAAGGTGGTGTAGGTAAGGGTTAATTAACTTGCTTAATTCATAACTTAACCTAATTAATACATTGAAATGGATCTAGTTTTACAAAAATAGCAAACACATGTGAGAATGGGTTAGGAACAGTAAACTCAACTCACCTTTTCAAAATCAAATCAAACTTAAAACTAAACAAAAATCACATTCAATACACTTTGAATTATTTTAAACTTTCTTATTCCATAAGAATGTCTTAGGATTTAATTAAAGTGAATGTGTTTACATGCTTTCATTGCTTAATTCTTTTCCCAACATGTTAAATTTGTATGTCATGTGGTTTCATGCATTCATAAATTCAAATTTAAAAAAAGTAATTGTTTACTTTATGTCAAATTTGCATGTGTTGGCTAAAGTAGAAATATGAGTGGCTATTATCACTACTAAATTCAAATTATTTTCAAAACATATAAATTAATAATCAAATCTGAAGGTGCTACTTATATTTTAATTATAAACTTGCATGTGAAGAATATATGGATATGCTTGGCATATTTCATTTCTCTTATGTTAGCATAGTTTTGAATAGGAGTTGGTAAGATGTATGGTTCATTTGTAAAGAACCTAACACTTACCTAATTACATATTCTATTCATCCCTATGCTATCATCTAAGAAGGGTTACCTATACTAGCATACATAAATTGCATAAACAAAATGAATCAACTAATACAACTTTTGTATTCTTCTTTTCCATTTCATTTCTTTTGTACACATATTTGTATTTAAGGAAAGTGATATATTAGTCTGGACAACCCTGAGGTTGTGAAGATTTAAGTAGCCCTAAGTAGGTCTTGTACCTTACACCTCTGGTTAACAATGATGTTGTACTCACTTATGCCTTTCTTACTTTCATATGTATATGAAAAATTGAATAAAGAAAACCATTTCTACTTAAGAAAATCATGCATGTTAAGCTTCCAAATTTCCTTAAATGAATTACTTAGCATGCATCATAAAGTTTGTTAAATATTCTCATTTGTGTGTATAGATATGCTTAGATTCATTCATATGCATGTTATACATGTGGGAAAGAAATGAAGTGATGTGTGTTATATGAATTTGATTCATTTTATTTAATCTTAAAAAGCCTTTCTTTTTGAATAGGTTTATTTAGGATTCATCTAAACTTAGGATTAATTAAAAGAATTAATCAAAACATTCACTAAATGAAACTAAAATGTGAACTTACTTTAAAAATTACTTAGGTTAGGGAAGGAAAGAGAAGTTCTCTTTCCTCTCTTTATAACTTAGTAATTAATTATAGATTCACTTGAACTAAATAAAAACATGAAATAAAATCAACCCAAAATAATTAAACAACTTAAATGAAACCCTCCTCTAAGTTGAACATGTTTCATACTTAGAAAATTTGAACCTAAATCCATAAGCTAAGCATACCACACAAATCTTCAGAGCACAAGCATTAGCCTAAGTCACCACTTCTAGCTTTAGATTAGGGTGGTGCATGGTTTGATGTTTTATTTTGTTTTATGATATATATTTTAGATTGGATGTTAGGGTGTATGCTCGTAGAATGAATGGTAGGATGCTCTTATTCTAATCATTATTTTATGCAGGGGATTATGCTTAAGGGGCGTTATCATAAATAAAAATACAAATGCTTTTGCTTACAGGTGCTTTATACCCCTAAGCATAATCCAATAGGATAGGTGGACTTAGCCACCCATCTGTGGGGTGATAAGTCCAATATACATGCTTGGGATTTGTGTGGTTTGTTTTAGCTAACCTTTATTTTGAAGGAGTTAGTTAGATTTCCATTCTTTTCCTTTTCGTGTAAATTTTGCAATTAGAATTTTGGAATGATTGTTATGGGGATTAGGATGAGAATTGGTCATAAGGTCCTATCTTATGTACCATGTGAAGCCTTGGAGCATCCACCTTCCAACCATCCAAAAGAAGAAAATAAAGAAGAAAGAAGAAAAGAAGGAGAAAGAAGGAAAGAAGAAAGAAGAAATGAAGCTTGAAGACCCCCATAACAATGAATTTCTTTCTTAATTGTAATTTTCTTCATTTGTAATCTAGATTGTAAAAGGGTAGAGCTCAGCTACCCACATTTTATATTTTTGGCGGTGGTGCCACCACAATGTCTTTTATTCTTTTGATTAGCTTTATAAATTGATTGATGATTTGTTTAGCTTTTGCATTAAGTGGCATGCTTTTCCTAGTTTCTTCCTTCTTTATGTATGGCTGGATGTGGATTAGGCTCTTAAAAAAAAATAAATCTTTACCAAATTTAATAACTCAAATTAAAATAAAGAACTCATAACCTCACATAAAGCTTAGGTTTAAAATCAAGATAAAAGAACTAGCAACCCCTTAGCTGGATGAGTACTTCTTTTATAATAGCATGCAAAAAAGCATCTTATTTCACTCTTGATTGGAGGGCTTCCATCTTTGCTAGAGAAACTTGACTTGACCTTTGAGAGCCATGGTGGAAACTCACCTCCTCCTTTCTCACTGATTTTGGCCAATAACTTTATTTCTCATGCATTATTCATATGAATCATATTAGCCTAAGTCAAAATAATTATCAAAAAATGAAAATAAAATGAAATTTAAATTGCATTAGATTTAGGTCATTTGAAGCATGTCCCCACATGATCTAGTCTCTTTAGGGAGTGAGTTTAAGGACTTAGTCTATTTCTAAATAAATAATACCCTAGCTATCTTGCATAAGCATAAAGACTTCCTACATATATTTAAAATTATAGGAGGAGTTAGTTGGCGCACCCCAGGTTGTAAGTCGTGGTTTGTCCTTTCTTATGTGAGGCAAACCAATTACCCATTTTTTCTTTAGATTAGAGCTTTTGGCTCTGCCAAAGCTCCCTAGATTTAGGTACTGAGGTTGCTTCTCCCCTTTGTGGGTCATAAGTATAATTCCTCATCTCTTAAGCATTTCTTTAATTTTGTATTAAGGAATCATAAGTCCTATATTTCTAATAAAAAATGCAACTCAAATAAATTAAATCAATATCAAAATTGTAAAGCCAACTATAAGATAGTTTAAGATGCTCGTTAGGTTTCCTAGAATCATGGGCATCTCCTACATATCTTCCATTTTGGCTTCAATAATAACTCACTCTCTTTGATCAATCCCATTTGATCTTCAAAAATAAACTAATCGATTGGTAGTCTTTTCCTACTGAAATCTTTGAAAATAATGATCATTTACCTTAATTGAGAGTTTTCCTAAGGAATCCCCATTCCTTAGGATGTAATTAACTATGAGGGTTTACCCTTATAGGGAACTTAACAAACTCGATTTAAAATAAAACATGCTTTACTTTTTCATGTAAAGTAGGGGAAGAATCTCTGGTACATATGCAAACCCATTGTCCTTAGAAGTCCTTATTGAGGTGATTAGGTCCATTAAAGGGTAGTGATTTTATCTTTCGAGATAGTATACTATTCCTTGATGACGTACTCGATCACCTGAATAAATACATCTCTTCAGGTGGTCCTAAAAAGACAAATTTTATATTGTCTTTTTTTTTCTCACCACGATTTGAAAGCGACTAGAGAAATTTTCTACCAACACACACATTTTCATAAGAGTTTGTGTGAAAAGAACCTATTAATTAAATGGTTGGTAACTCAGAATCATCGCCACATAGACCCACTATATCAATCCTAGTCGCTCTTGATTATGCTTCCCTATATTATTCCATAATTTTCAAAGTACTCAATTGCTTGGACCATGTATGAGGAACTAAACCTTTCTGTATAAGATTATGAATACAAGATGAGTAAAAGTCAAATGGTAATTCCATTAATTCTTTAAATGTATCCTCTTCAAGTACCACATCAACTTTAGGACTTGAGGATGAAGATCCCAAAAAGAATCTCTTCAGCTTCATATCATTGAAAGACTTAGGGACTTCCTAAACTACTAAACCTTTAACTTTCTGAGATGTAAGTGAGGTTAGAGCTAAGGTTCCCAGCTACTGTCTAATATTATTACATAAACCTGATTCAAATACTTTGCTTTGTTTGGAGGCTCAGTGTGGAGAAAAATTCCTATAATAGAGTCACCTTTCAAATCTGTGGGGAGAAATGAAAGAGGCAAGCATATAGAAATTGATCTTTTTAGGATGTCACGCAGATCCACAGATGTACTTATTCAAGTGATCGAGTACATCATCAATAAAATAGTGTACTTTCTCGAGGGATAGAAGTCACTACCCTTTAATGGACCTAATCACCTCAATGACTCCTAAGGATGATGACATATGTTCCAGAGATTCTTCCCTTTTTATATGGAAAGGTAAATTAATTTTAAACTAGGTTGTTTTTAGGGCAAGCCCCATAGTTAATTACATCTTAAGGAATGAGATTCTTCAAGAATACTCTCATTAAAATGATGGTCTCTCAAGATTTCAATAGTAGGACTATCAATCGACATATTTTTTGCAAATCAAGTGGGATAGATCAAGAGGAGGGAGTTCTTATCAAAGCCAAATGGAGATGAGTAGAGGATGTTTAGGATACCATAGCCTAGTAAACATCCCAAATTATCTTATGGTTGGGCTTTATTTTTGAAATTGAGGGAAATTATTTATTTGAGCTGAATTTTTATTAGAAGTTTAGGACTTATAATTCCATAATACAAGGTTATGGAAATGCCTAAGAGGTGAGGATTTATGCTTATGGCCCATAGAAGAGAGAAGCAACCTTAGAACCTAAATCTAGGAAGCTTTGGCAAGGGCCAAAAGCATGACCTAAATCTAAAGCAAAAATGGGTATTCGATTTGCCTCCACAAGAGAGGGAAAATCACCCGACTGCTTTGGCTTACAACCGCCTGGGGGTGGCCGCCAACTAACTCCTCCTACAATTTTAAATACATGTAGGCAAGTCCTATGCTTATGCAAGATAGCTAGGTTGTTGTTTATTTAGAAAGAGACTAAGCCTTTAAACTCACTCCCTAAAGAGACTAGATCATGTCATGCTAAATGACCTAAATCTAATGCAAATTATTACATATTATTTTCATTTTTGGACAATCATTTGACTCTAGCTATAGATTCCTTATGCCTAATGCATGAGAAATTAGATTATGGGCTAAAATCAATAAGATGGGAGGTGTGTTTCTACCATGGCTCTCAAAGGTCAAGCCAAGTTCTATAGCACAGGTGGAAGCCCTCCAAATCAAGAGTGAAGCAATATGCTGTTGTGCATGATGTTGTAAATAAATACCGATCTAGCTAAGGGTTGCTAATTCTTTATCTTGATTTTAGCTTAAGCATTAAATGAGATTATGAGTTATTTATTTTAAATTGATTAATTTGGTAGAAGATTTATTTTTCCTAAGAGCCTAATCTCATCCAGCCATACATCAAGGATGAAACTAGGAAAAGTATGTCATTTCTAAAGCATAAGCTAAACAAAACATCAAACATTTTATAAAGCTAACACAAAAAAAAATAAATGACCAAGTGTGGTTGGCACCACAAGACAAACAAAGACAAATGGTAGAGCACCCTTATACAACCCGATTATAAATGAATTAATTACAATTAAGCAAGGAATTCATGTTATGGGGGTCTTCATTCTTCTTTCTTCTTTCTTCTTCTTTTCTTTCTTCTTTGGTTCTTCTTTTGGATTGGAAGGATGCTAAAGGCTTCAATGGTAGATAAGACATGGCCTTATAACCAATGCTCATCCTAATCCCCATAACAAGCATTCCAAAATCCTAATTGCAAAATTACATGAAAAGGAAAAGTAAATATAACTAACACCAGCAAAACAGACATTAGCTAAACAAACCATACAAATCCCAAGCATGCATATTAACAAATTGGACTTAGCACCCCACACATGGGTATCCAAGTTCACCCAACCTATTGGATTATGCTTAGGGGTATAAGCAATTGCACAATAAAAGAATTTATATTTTTATCTATTACATCACCCCTTAAGCACAATCCCTGCTGAAAATAATGATTAGACTAAATTGTCCTACCATTCATTCTACGCACATACACCCTAACATCCAGACTAAAACATCACATCATAAAATGAACGTAAACATCAAATCATGCGCCACCCTAACATAGGACAAGAAGAGGTGATTTAGCCTAATGTGTGTGCCATGTAAGGTTTGTTTAGTTTGCTTAGCTAGGCTTTAAGGTTGGGATTTTCTAAGTATGAAAAGGTTTAACTTAGAAGGGTGATCTCATTTAAGTTGTTTAGTTGATTTGGGTTGATTTTATTTGATGATTTGGTTTGGCTTGAATGAACCTACTATTAATTACTAAGTATTGTAAAGAGAGGAGAACTTCTCTTTCCTTTCCTATCTTAAGTAATTTCTAAAGTAGATTCATATTTAGTTTTATTTAGTGAATATTTTATTATGTGTTTTAATTAATCCTAAGTTTAGATTTTCTCTAAAAAACCTATTCAATAAGAAAGGCATTTTAAGATTAAGTAAAGTTAATTACTATCACAAAACACACAATATTTTATTTCTTTCCCACATGTGTATCATGCACATGAATGAATCCTAAGCATATCTGTACATGCGATGCAAGTATTTAGCACACCTTAATGATGAATGCTAAGAGAGGTTGCTTAAGAAAACTTGGAATGTTTCATGTATGAATAATTTTGTTAAGTAGGACAGAGTGATTCTAGAATCCATCTTTCATATGCACATTTATAAGTATAAAAGACATAAGTGAGTAAATCATTGTTAACTAGGGATGTTACAAGACCTACTTAGGCTACTTAAAGTCTTGCAACCCTAGGTTTGTTCAAACTAATACGCCACTTTTCTTAAATACATGTGCATGTACAAAAAGAAATACATGGAAAGAGAATGCTAAGTGAGCTACTTAAGAAAATTTGAATGTTTTATAATGCATGATTTTCATTAAGTAGAAAAGAGATTTTCCTTATCCATTTTTTCAGATGCACACATGTATGTATGAAAGGCATAAGTAAGTATGATTAATTTTAACAAGTGTAGGTATAAGACCTACTTAGTTACTTAAAGCCTCACAACCTGGGTTGTCAGAATATACCACTTTTTAAATACAAGCATATGTACAAAAGAAATGAATGGAAAAGAAAGATGCAAAAGTTTGTACTTATGTTTGAACTTCATGCAATTTATATGTGTAAGTGTAAGGATCTTTCTTAAGTCATAACATGGAAGAGGATAAGAATAGATTTAAGCAAGTGTTATGTTCTTTTAAAAGAACTATACGCTTTGCAAATCTTATTCAAATCTATATTAAGAGGAAAGAAAGGAAGCAAACATAAGACACATTTTATATTCACATATAAGCTTATAAATAAACTACAAGTAGCACACTTTCAGTTTTAAGCATTTGATTTATAGATTTTGAAAATAGTTTTGAATTTAATAGAGATAATAGCCACTCATATTTTTTTACTTTAGCCAAAACATGCAATTTGACATAAAGAAAATATTTCATTTTGAATTTGATTTTAGAAAAGCATGAATACATGATTTTCGTATGACATACACATTTAGCATGCTAAGAAAAAAAATAAAGTGATGTAAGCATGTAATTTCATTCACTCTAATTAATTCTTAAAGATAATCTTATGAAGTAAGATCATTTAAAGAGAATCAAAAGTTGTTTAAAGAGACTTTAATTTTTGCTTTGAGTTTGATTTGAATTAGAAATGTGTGAGAATATTTGCTGGTCCTTATCCATTCCCACATGTGTGTATTATTTTAGTTTAGTTTTTAGGTGATTAGATTAATTTTATGCTTTAGTTAGGTTAAGGTGTAGATTAAGTTCATTAATTACCCCTTACTTATACTACTTTAACATATTTAATCAAATAATTATGAGCCAATGTATGACATAAAATCAAAGAATTTAAATCAGAATGCATGCTAGGAAAGAAAGGTACCTAATGCAATTGGCTCACAATTAATGATTAATTAAGCTAAATGGTTTAATTTAAGTACTTTCATAACCTTTCCCACACATATGGGTTAAGTATGATTTCCTTAAGTTGCTTAGGTTATTGAACATCTAAGCATCTACCCAAGAAGGATTAGTTAAGTTCAAAGTTTTAAAAATTTTATCAATTAAGTGGGTCATTAGTGGATTAGCTTAATTAAGTTTAGATTAAGGAAGGAAGTTTAGGGAATAGCTTAAGAAAATATCCAAAATCATTCCATAAACCTCCTAATCACTTAAACAAAGTTAATTAACTTATTCAAGGAGTTAAACCAATGTTCACATGCTTAATTAACTTTAATTACATTAAGAGAGTGATTAGGGGTTCATTAATTAATTTCCCTGATTTACTCATTAATAAATTCCAATAAAATTAAGGAGGTAGAAGTCATCCCCCTAAACATGCTTAAGAAATTTGGAATTAATTAATGAAGTCATTAGGGAGTAATTAGGGTTATTAAGTTTTCAAATACATTCTAATTAAAGAAAATCTACTATTAAAATTCAATTAAAAAACATTTTAATAGATTCTCCTCGGAATTGTCTTTAAAATGAGCCCTTATTCATATTTTCCTAATTTTTCTACAATTAGTTATAAATTTAGAAAATTTCAATTGATTAAAGTGATTTTTAAGAATTCTGATAATTTATTTTTATTAAAATAAATCATTTGACACTCAAAATTTAATCGCTTTTAATCCAGAGGTCTTTTTGACTTGAACTTTTTAGGTAGGTGTATTTTAACATCAATTTTAATATCTAAAAATTTCAACTTAATCTGACATGTATTTTTGATTTAATTCAAGAAATTTAATTTTCACTAAAAGTCCAATTAAGCTCAAAATATTTAACAAAAATTGTGGATATTTAGTTTATTGGATTTCTCTCGGAAAGGTGAATCCAACGAGCCCTTATTTGCAATTTTTGGTTATGTATTTTATTTTCTATGAATTTTTGAAATTTCAGGTATTTTAATTAATTTTTTAAATAGGAAAAACCGTGTGGCGCTGACATGGCCACGCGGCGCCGCACGATTGGACGCGGGAAAGATTGAGTCAACGCCGTGAGAGTGATGTGGGTCGACTGGATGCTCGATCCGATGTCATATCGCCGCACGATTACGAAAGATATATCAAGACCCAACGACTGATCCATCCCGTAAATCATGTGATTGGATGGTGGTTACTGCCCATAAAGATTTAGGCTTTTGAAATGGAAAATAAGAGTTTCTAAGTGAAAACTTGTCCAAACGAACTCATTTTCACATTGATTCGCACAAAAAAAACTATTTTCTAATTGGGATGATTTAAAGTAAAAATATAGGATTATCTAGGGTAGATTCCTAAAAATCATAAAAAAATCTATCATAAAATGAAAGATCCTAAGGCCGGCTATGATTTTTGAAGGTTACCTCATCTGGATAATTTCATGGGTTCACTGAGCATTTGAGTGAGGGAAGAAGCCTTGGACTGAGCTTAGATCTTTACCTTCATGTAGAAATGAAGTTTTCTTTGGTGATCATCGTTTCCTCATCGAAATCCCCTTGGTTTTGGAGTATTTTTCTCCAAAATTAAGTGGATAATTACTAATGGCTTTTGGGAGCTCTAGGAGGAGAAGAATGAGAGGAATGAGGGTTTTCTTCAGCCACTAAAGCCTTAGAATAAAAAGTGAAGTGAATGAACCATTTTTCACTTTTTGTTTAAAATTTTAGCTCCAAACTCATGTCACTTGGCTTAGGGTGGTTGGGAATGGAAGAGAATCCTCCTAGGCAGCTCTCTATGGTTGGCTAAGGCATGGAAAGTGGATGCCATGAAGGACAAGTGAGTGTCCTAGCCAAAGGGAGGTGAGTGTCCTTCATGCCAAGTGTTCCAATGGGAGAGGTGAGGTGATTTCACCTCCCCATGAGTCATGGCTACCCCAACCACTTTGGGTTAGAAAATGTGTCTTGGTGCTATGTGAACCAAGGGATGAGTGATGACCAAGAAAGAGAAATGACCGCTTGGGAAAGTGCGTTTTCTCATGGAATGCCCTTCACACAAGGCCAAAGTGGTCATTTAATTTTGGATTTGATTTGGGCAGATTTGAATTGAGTCAAAAGTAAGTTTGACCAAATTTCATGTCATTTGAAGTTCATTTGGTTTAATTTGGGTTAATTTGACCCATTTGGGTCAAATCGAGTCAAAATGAGTTAGGTTAACCAATTGGTCAAATTGGGTCAAACTAAGAGTTGGGTGAAGCTCAAATGACTATTTGGAGTGTATTGGTTCAATTGGTTTTAATTAATTTGGTTTAATTTAGATTTAATTTGGGTTTTGGCCAATTTGATCCTTTCGGACAATTTGGGCTAAGTTGAAATTTGACCCAATTAACCAAATTGGCTTAAATTATGGCTTATTTTGGTTTTGGTTGATCATTTGAAGTGGATTGGTATATTTGTTTCCAATCAATTTGATTTATATTTTATTTTGGCTTGATTTGACCTTTTAGGTCAAGTTGGGTTCATGGTCAATTGAGCTAGGTTGGGTCTAGTTGGCCAATTGGTCAAATTGGGTTTAATTTAGGCTTTGGCCAAATTAAATAATCAATTTGGAGTGAACTTGAGCCATTGGTTGCACTAATTTGATTTAGGTTGATTTGGCTAGTTTGGGTTCATGGGTTAAAGGGTGATTGGTCAACGAAATAGTTGACTTGGTTTGACAATTCATGATAATTGATTAACCTATGATGATCAAAAAATATGACATGAAGTTTAGATTGGATTAATTAACTTTGATTTATATTGAATTGGATTTTGATTCATGTAGGTCAAATTGGCCACTTTGGGTCAAGTGAGTCGATTGGGTTTAGTTGGCTTGTTCAAGGCTTGGATTTTGAATTTAGAATTTCAATCATGAGCTTCAATCATTTTGAGTTGATCATGGACTTCAATCATTTGGAATTGATTTGAGTTTAGGGGAAAATTAATTAGGCTGGAATTGATTATTGATTTGATTTGGAGTTTGACAAGAATGAAGGAAGTAAGGAATGTGGTTCAAGCTATAGGGTAGGCAAATTTTTCTAACACCCCTAAGGCATGACCTATTCCTATGGCTAACTCTTCTAAGACTCGGTAAGGTTAAGTGTCCACCTAATCACTAGATGTGTCTTAAGACTAAGGAATTCTTAAAGTCTAAGAGAAGTCTTATGTCTAAGATGGAGGGGTTGAGAGCTCATTCCAAAAATGAGGTCAATAAAGAGCACCCAATAGGTGTGGTCTGACTGACAAGGAACATCACACGTATTGGTGTTGACCAAAATGATCAACAACACTGAATGATCACAAGTACTAACAATGACAATCTACTCCTAACCCGAGGTGTAGAATGGACCCAGAGCTTAGTGCAAAGTGGCTCTACTTATGTCAAGGACATAAGAGTGGGAAGGAGGAATCTACTAGGGATAGAGTATGTGAACCTTTCACTAGAAAAACATGTTAAAATCATCCACAAGGGGATGAGAGGTTTGATTTCATTTGAGTATCACTGGGGAGAAATTTGATTTGATTTGTTAAGTTTCGCTGGGGAAGAGGGTTGAGTTTGTTTCAATTTGTTGTTTGTTTAATTGTGTTTGTTTTGACTCCACCGGGGATAGACAAGTGAACTCTCCACTAGGGAAGCGAGCTCAAGTCATCCACAAAGTGAAGAAAGGTTGTGAAATCCACTAAGAGATTAGAATTTTAAGTCTGTTGTGAAATCCGCGGGGACTCATATCATCCAAAACAAGGAACCACTAGGGTGATCAGTTGCTTTGGGCAATAAATCGAACATGACCTTGGGTTGACAACTGAGTGAATGCCGCTGGGGGACTTAGATTAGCTCAAGGATAGTCAAGATTAATTTCATTTTAAATTTATTTATATGATGGATTCCGTTAGTTTGCGATAGATCACACTGAGAAGGAGCTTATATGAGCTTAGACCTATCTCAGATTTACTAAACCAAAGGGAGTAGCTTCCCAGCCGATGAGAGAATTATTTGACCAAAGGAATGCCTTTCGGTTTGCAATGATCAATTAGAGGGAAGAAAGCTCATATACTCACATCTTCCACTACAAAGACCGGTGATTGGTTACTTTGGGCAACAAATCAAACCCGACCTAGGGCTGCTCGTTGGTTTGCGACAATCATGCTAGAAAGAATGCATCATAGTCTCATTTCTTTCAAAGAGGAATGACTACGGGGGTAACCTGCTTGTGGAAAAATAGATTGAACTTGACCTAAAGGTGACTACGGAGTGAGTACCGACCCGGGTATTTATCTCAACTCAGGTAGTCAGGCAATTCCTATCGAGAGTTCTTGACACCGCCCTAAAGATAGGATGCCCTCAGTTTAATTATTTTATTTATTTATTTATTTATTGGAACTATGAGGGATTAGTTTATATCACCAAACCTATCTTAGATTTACTGAACCAAGGGAGAATCTGTGCATCCGCTGAATAAATTTTCTAACCATAGGTGTGGCTACTAGGAAAGGAGGACTATCCAATCCAGAAGTAACCTGGGTAGTGTATAAATGGGGTCATAAAGGACATGATCCAAATAGAGTGGCCGTATGGGATGGGGTCGCTAAGGGCTTAATCCAAAACCCTAGAGAAGATGACATGGCTAATCATATATCCAATAGGTATTTGGTGGTCGACTCAAGGAGAAAGCATGAGGAATCATATCTGCCAAGAGTGGTGTATTCATCGAGTGAGTTGTCAAATATCAACGAACCTAAGATCCCTATCGGTTTGCAACAATCAGCCTAGGAAGAAAGCTCAGGGACTCACATCCTCCTATAGTGGAATTGATTGCTGGGATAGTCTGCCTTTGGCTCGACAGGTGCTATCCGACCTAGGATGACTACTAAGTGAATGCCATTAGGGGACTTAGATCAACTAAAAAATAGTCAAGAGGAAAGGAGCCTCTGGGGGACTTATCCTAAACCTCAAATATACCCGACCTAGTTAGATCATGATGGCTAGTTTAAGAAGAAAGCACGAACTCACATCTTCTTAAACAAAGTCATCATGAGGTAGCTAGCTAGGCGGAAGACTACCATACTAATAAGGGCTCATTGGTTTGCAATAGTCAAGTTAGAAGAAAGCTGGGACTCACATCCTCCAAATAAGTGACCAGGGTGACATACAGAGGTAGCATGTAGACCCGACCTAGAGTAGCTAACGAGTGAGTGCCATAGGGGGCTTGCTCCCACATCAAAAATAGCTCGAGATAAAAAAATATGTGTTTGTTTATGTGCTTATGTTAAAGGGAATAGGACACCTCTTGGGTTATCTTACACTTACCTTAAACACGCTGAGGAATTTAATGAAATGGTGTCATGGATGGCAAATAGGATTCTTACTAAGAAAGGATGCCGCTTGAGTTCTCTTACACCTAACTTAGTTGTGCTAATCAAAATAGGATGCCTCTCAAGTTCTCTTACACCTATTCTAATAGTGACAGGTGATTGTGCTTGTGTTGTGAAAGAAAGATAGGATGCCACTAGGGGACTCTTACACCTACCCTAAATATGTCATGGCGTATTCGCAAGACAAGTAAACAATGCTTCAAAAGAAGAGAAGATTTTGATGAAATGGAATCAGATTTTTGTTGATTGATAGAATTGTTTTCAAACATCATTTTTATGGATAATATTTATTTAAATAGAGCCCATTAATTGGAAACATTGGGTGTTCCCCTTTATAATCAATAAGATGATAAGATCCTCCTTGGTAGGCCTTCTCTATGACACAGGGGCCTTCCCAAGTGGGTTCAAACTTGCCTCCCATCTTCGACGGAAATAATTGGTCTCCTTAGACTAACACAAGTTCTCCTACTGAAAAGACCTAGGGTGGACCATTGTTGTGAGCTTGAATTATTTTGGCCTTGTACAACTTGGTTTTCTGCAGGCTTAACTTCCAAACCTTCGAGCTCTTCTAACGCAACTTTGCATTCGCTCAGTGATCTTGCTACCAAATGCTATCCTTAGTGATGGGAGTTGAACTTCTAAAGGTAGAACGGCTTGACCCATACACCAAAGAAAAAAGAGTAGATTGAGAAAGTTAGTGGTGAGAGGCACAAGCTTCAACTACTCATTCCATTACTGCTTGTTGTTGTCAAGTGTCTTCTTTAGTATTTGGATGAGAGTTTTGTCAAATTCTTCTGCTAAACCATTTGCTATGGGGTATTAGATGGTGGAGTATCTCTAATCTATACTGTATCTTTTGGCAAAGTTATTGATTTTAGTGTTTTTAAATGCAGTACCATTATCAGATATAATTCATCGAGGCACCCCGAACCTATTTCTTGAAAACTGAGCACATGCCGAGGTGACCTCTCTGAGTGGGATGCCTCGCCACTTGGAAAAGTAGGGTGCTAAGATGAATCGATGACCCTTGAAAGAAAGAGGATCGATGACCCAAATGCCCCAACACTGAATGGCCATGAGGCCAATGTAGGGTGTAGAATGTTGGTGGTTAGTGGAGACCACACCATGTACCGACACCGATGGCATCTCCTAGCTACATCCATGCGCCTATAATCAAGGTAAGTATCCTCTCTTCTTCATCTTCATCTTCGATGATTGCACTCCACATATGAATGTACCTCGTACAATGCCATGAGCTTCATGTTTGTTCAAACAAATAACCATATTTGGTCAAAGGACCATCGATATAGGGTGCCATCAAAGAGAGCATATGAGAGAGCTCTCTGTTTCTGATGGGCTTGTGACTTTTCTTGAGGTAGTTTATCGGTGTTCAAATAGTCTATGAATGGTTGCCTCCAATCTAGCTCCTTATCTTTTAGCAATGATAACCTCCCCTTCAAGAGAAAGTCTCTCGATGAGTTCAACATCAATAAGGGATATGACTTGTCTATTTTGGACCCTTATTGAATGGACTCATCTTCGACATGCCAATTCTTAACAAGTTTGGCCAAAGCATGCTATGTTCTCGCTCAAGGAACCTTGTAGATGGTGACTTGGATTTGGGCCAACAACTTCATGGTATACTCATGGTAATGATGAAGCTTGGGTTTGAGAACCTTTGTAGACCCATAACTGATTGATGACCAACCAAGAATCCCCAAAGATGTTGATGCTCTTGACACATGATGGCTAACTCCAAATCACAATCAAAGTCTCATACCAGCTTTATTGTTGGTGTAGGGTTAGAAAGATAGTATGAGAATCTCATCACATCACCGGAGTTAGAGAACTATTCCTACCCCTATCTTTCCTGGAATAGTAGATCGTGGTGCTTCCCTTTATGAAAAGAAGCCGCACCATCAAAATACATCTCCCATCGCTTGCCTCCCCTAAGTTCATGATTTGTTAGGGAGATCTCACTAAGCAGAATAAAAGAGGAAGTGGGTGTGCTAAGAAATATTAGTGTTTATCCTTTTACATCAATGTAATATCAAACTACGAGAGAATCATGGACCATCATGCCAAATGTCTAGATAGCGTTGTTCATGTCATGAGATACTACAATAGATTGGTTTTAGAAATCAAGTTCACATTATAAGAAAGCATAGAGTGTCGTTGCTTTTGGGAGGTAAAGATCAAAGCTAGGAAATGTTTCTCAATAGGTAGATAGTTCACTTCAATAAGAATCAGATGACAGCTGAGGTAGTAGAGAGCACTCTCTTTCCCTTCATCATTGGCTTGGGCCAACAAAGCATCGAGAGAGTCATCCAATGCAACAATGTAGAGGATGAGTACTTTGGGATAGGGGTGCTACTGAACAACCAACAAACGCTGATATCTTCAAAGGCATGCGACACTTGTCATCCCACTTGAACTTGGCATCCTTTTGACAAGTGAGAATGGCTTGCATCTCCGATAGGTTGGAGATAAGCATCTTAGATATGCCACCATCCTGAAGGATCTGTTGAGTTAAACTCTTAGGTGGAATTTCTAAGATAGCTTTGATCTTTTCTAGATCTATTTCTCCCAATGTGACAACAAACCCAAGGAATTTCTCTAAGCGCTTTGAATGCACACGGGGATTCATTTTGAGGTTATATTATCTTAACCGTTTGAAAACTACTCTCAAGTCAAAGAGATGGTCTTCCTTTTCTTTACTCTTGACTACTAGATCATCAACATAACACTCAACCTAATGATGGATGAGTTCCTTGAAGATTTGAGTCATGGCTCGTTGGTATGTAACACCAACTTTTTTAAGGCCGAAAGGCATGACCTATAAATAAAGATTCTATCAAAGTTCAAAAGTGTGTTTCTTTCATCCGGGGCCATCTTGATTTGGTTATAAATGACCCATCCATGAAAGAGAACCGCATGAGATGAGACAATGACCACCATTAATTCGGTATAGGAAGAGAAACTCATCCTTAGGACATGCCTTATTTAAATCCCTGAAATTGACGCATATGCGAATTTCGCCATTCTTCTTCTTAACTAGGATGACACTAGATAACCAGGTAGGATATTTTTCTTCCCTGATGAAACCAGCATCGATCCATTTTTTGACTTTAGAAATGACCTGTTGTTCGATTTCTAATTGCATGCGTCTAGGAGCTTGCTTGATAAAGTTAGCGCTAGGATCTATTGCTAGCTTGCGGACTGCTACATCAGGAGATAATTCATTCATCTCTTCATAACTCCATGTGGAGCAATCTTTAAACTCAGTCAATAGCCTAACTAAGTCATTTGTTTTTTCTTCATTCAGCAATGAACTTATGTATGTCGGGTATGGATTTTTTTTTGTCCGAGGTTGATTTCTTTAAGCTTGTCAATTATTGAATGAATATCCTCTTCAAATTCTGGCGGTGCATCTTTGATTTGGAGATCATCTGATCATCTGAGGTTTCTAAACACACATTCTCATAAGAGTTGGTGTTGTGTGAAAAGAACCTATCGACTCAAATGATTGGTAACAACTAAGCAGAATCATCAATCGGACCCACTATACCAATCTCATACTCTTGATTATGCTTCCCACTGTATTCCAGCTTTTCAAAGCACTCTAATTGCTTAGACCATGTGAGGAACCAAACCTTTGTAAGATTATGAACACAAAAGTAAAAGTTAAACAAGGTAATTCCATTAATTCTTTAAATGTATATTCCTCAAGTTCTACATCAACTTTAAGACTTAAGGATGATGATCCCAAAAAGAATCTCTTCGGCTTTATATCAATGGAAGACTTAGGGGCTTCTTTAACTACTAAACCTTCAACTTTTTAGGGAGAAAGTGAGGTTAGAGCTAAGGTTCCCAAATCACCGATAGTTTTACATACATCGATTCAAATACTTTGCTTTGTCTGGAGGCTCTGGTCTTCATCGATGTCCAAAGTGTCACCTCCAATGAAACCCGAGAGGGGTTGGATATGCTAATCACATTAGACTCATCCTCATTGGATTCCAAGTCTATGTGAATAGTAGGGTATTCCTATGAACTAGAACCCTTGGTCGATGGCCAACCAGGGGTCTTCCACCAGAATTGCCTCTATTTCTACCTCTACCTCACGGTGGAGGTTGAGTCATCCTACCCACATGTCCATATGATGGAATGAACGGGTGGAATGTGATATGATCTACTTCTTCTTCAATTCTCCTTTCTTGTTCACTTGATTTTCCTTTTCTTTTCTTTTTTTCTTTTCTTTTCTTTTCTTTATTTTCTTTTTTGAATTTGAGTTTGAATTTTTTTCCAAGTTCATGAGAAAGGGTGTTTTGAGAAAGATAGTAGGTCACATCTTCATATATCTCAACCTCTCTAACTGAAAATGGCTTTTCATCTTCTTTGATATAATACTCAATAACATCCTTTTTGAACTTCATGCACTGAAGGAGGGAGGATGGAATTATCTTATTCTGATGTATCCAAGGCCTACCGAGCAAAGCAGTGAATGAAGTATTCAAATCAATTATGAAAAACATGGCTTCAGTCTTTGAATCACCTATCTCCAAAGGTAACACTATGGAACCTAAAGCCCGCTCACCTTATTCATTGAATCCTCTCAACATCATCTAATCTCCTCGGAGTGTGGAGATATTGATCTTCAAATAGGCAAGGGTCTTTAGACTCATAATGTTTACTGATGCACCTAGATCAATGAGAACTGGCTAGTCTGAATCTGCCCATGTCAACTATAATGTAGAGGGGACGGTTGTGCTCCAAGTCTCCCAGAAGAAGGCCTTCATTTATTGAAAGTGATTCCCTAAGCTTCTCTGGAATAATGTGCCTCACCTAGTGGTCACCGAAGCTAAGCATATCTCGTGATCAAGGAGAGCCTTGATTATGATTCCCTCATCTCTTTATAAGACAAGGGCATCATATATGCTTAGCTTAGATGGCAACTTTCTTAGGTGAGAGAGGACATTGTAGTCCACCTTGGGTGATCCTCCACAAGCATATCCAAGGGTGGAGCATCGGAGGGGCTGATCCTCAACCAATGAATTATTTCTATCTTGAGGTGCTACCCTAAGGTAGAACCTGCCACTAGGAGGTTGACTCGTGATCTCTTGTATGTGGGTAATGGAAGGTTCTACCGCACGTCGCTCACCTTCTCCTATGGGACCCTCAGAATCGGATGATTCCAAGTCTATCTCAAGAGGTGAACCCGTAGAATTCAGAGTAGGAAAATCTAACTCTAAATTATAAAGAGAAAGATCAGAATTGTTATAGTTATTATTTTGACTTGAAGAGTTATCATTAAAAATAGAGGTAGACAACCCATCAGATGTAACATAGATGTAATTCAAACTAGCTTTATTCTTTAATTTCATGGAATTATTTGAAGGTACAAAGTAGAAATCAAGTAAAGTGAGTGGGGTAAGAGATTTGATGCCTTATCCATTGATACAAGAGTTATACTAGTAGAAGAAGAATAGCTAGCTGGAGTGGAAGACGTCGCCGATGTGGAAGCTACAAATCAGGCTAAAGGTGACTTATGCTGCACTTTATCTGGCTACATCCGGGCTATGCCACATGCTCAGCTCTCTTTCCTTGAGTTCTCAAACTTGCAAACCTTCCTTGATGTTAGAGGTTTGAGCTGACTCAAGCACCTACAATGAAAGTTTCTTGATTTTTTGAATAATCCTTTTAGAGGTTTTGGATAAGGAGATATCCCAACCTTCTTTAGTTTTGGAAGGATCGTAGTCATCCCCAAGGATTACCCTGATGGAACTGGATGGTTGTTCCACAAGGTATTCTTTCAGGTGACTATAGCACCGCCTTGAAGCTATGTTCAAGCCGCCCTTAATGTAAGCAATCCTCCAAACATGACCTAACATATGGTGGTAGGGGAAAAGTTAGATCATTTCTTTTGCCCACTTCCTCCTCCCTTCTAGGTCTGTAGCGAAAGTAAGGCTTTAAGAGATTCTTAAAGATTTTTCTAACTACCTCCCTCTTAAATGAGTATGGTTTTTTTAATTTATCAAAAAGAGTATATGGATGGTAGCTACTTGGCGGTGGGCATGTGTACCACTGTTGTTGATGATGTGCCTGAGGAGGCGGCGGTGCAGGCCATGGAGGTTGGTAGGGCTACCTCGATGGTGGTAGAGGAGGTGGAAGCGACGGCTGTGGAGCACGAGGTCTTCAAACTACTCTCTGGCCAGTTGTTTCCCCTTATCTACTGCTATCACTACCCCGAGCTTCTTCTCATATATCTTCTATGACTTTTTCTTTGTTGGTAGATCTAGAGAAGATAATTATTTGGCCACTCCTTGTAAGCTAGCTGCCTTGTTGATTAATTTCTCAAAAGTTTTGATGGTGAAATCTTTGAGCATGAAGGCGACCAGGCCATGGATATTCTTAAGTAGAATCTCAATGGCATGTTGTTCAGATAATTGTGATTTGCATTTCATACTTAAATTATGTCATCTGAGAATGTAATCAACAAGGGACTCATCATGATTTTTTGAGCCTCAACGAGATCACTAATAGTGACCCTTTGCTGAGCTCCAACAAACCTCTTGATGAAGAGTTGCTCCAACTCAGTAAAAGTCTTTACTGAACTATTGGGAAGTTCAGTATACTAATCAAAAGCTATCCCTGCTAAGATATTGACAAAGAGAGGTAATAGTAAACATTATCGCTACCAGGTGTAACAATCGGCCTTGAAATGCAGATGTTTGCCCTGTTTCACCGCATCAAAATTTTGAAGGAAGGC